>ML776805.1:1253743-1329977 GCA_009831015.1 Picea engelmannii
GTTTAGGCCCTCAAAATGGCCCCGGAAGTGAAAACCTGCTAAAAATAGTAAATTGCCAAAATGGCCAGAAAATTGTTTTGAGCCAGTCAGAAAAGGTGGGTGGCCACCGATATCCACCTGGATCACAAAGCCTCTTGGAAACTAGTCAAAAAATGTACAATGAATACCGATACTCGATCATATATTATCTTTCTTGGTACACTATGCAATCTCACAATTTTGTTAACAAAACTTCTAGCTATGTTTGGTGCTTGATATGTCATACAAACTGGAATAAAATGTGCACTCTTCATCAAAGTGTTGACAACTACAAAAATAGAATCATGTCTCCTATTCTTCAATGAAAATCCAACGATAAAATCCATCGATATAACTTCCTATTTTGATTCAGGAATCACATGTGGCTGTAATAGTCCTATTGGATGTCTATTTTCATCCTTCACCTGTTGACATTCAAGACATTTGGCCACATAATTAAATATATCCTTTTTCATTCCCTTCCAAAAGAGTAGCGGTTTAAGATATGCCTTCATCTTCATGAATCCAGGATGAGCTAGATACACTGCTTGATGAGCTTCGTTCAAGATTAACTTTCTCACTTGGTCATTTGGTGGTACATAAATTTTTCCATTATACCTTAGTAGCCTATCATCCAAAGACTATCCCTCATATTTAGGTATCATCATGGTATCTTGTCTGATATTATCATTTACTTCCTTGTACCATTCGTCATCAATCTGTAATGATAATATATCTTCTCAAAGATTCGTCTTTAGTGGTATCACAGAGAAAATGTGAAGTCTCCGACTCAATGCATTCACTACTCTATTAAATGTTCCCTTAATATACGTTATCTCAAAATCATATACACTTAAAACTTTTGAACAACGTCTTTGTCACACGTTCAAGTCACTCTGAGTAAAAATGTGTTGCAATCCACTATGATCGGTTTTCAACTTGAATTTCCATCAAATAAGATAATGTCTCCAAACTCTTAATGAATAAACAATTTCTAGTAATTCCAAATCATGTGTTGCGTAAGTATCTTTATTCCTTCTTAGTTTCCTTGAAATATACACGATAACTTGACCTTCTTGCATTAGTACTCCACCCAATCCTTCCTTGGATGCGTCTATGAATACTAATAATTCCTTGTCCATATTGGGAACCTTCAATATCAGTGTTTTTGTTAATTGTTCTTTAAAATTCTGAAATGATTCCACACATTTCTCTGACCATACAAATTTCTTATTATTCTTTTGCAATTTCATAATTGGGTTTTCAATCTTTGAAAAACCTTCAATGAAACATCGATAGTAACCTGCTAATCCCATAAAACTACGAATCTCTTTCACATTTTTTGGTGTTGGCCATTCCAAAATAGCCCCTACCTTCGCTAGATCCACAATGATACACTCTCCATAAATAATGTGTCCCAAATAGTGAATCTTTTTCTGGTAAAAAGAACACTTTGATAACTTTCCGTACAACTTGTTTTCTCTTAAACACTGTAAAACTAATCTCATATGTTCATCATGCTCTTCTTTCATCTGATATTAAATTAGTATATCATCAATACATACCTGCACAAACTCGTCGAAGTACTCGTAGAATACCCCATTCATTAAACTCATGAAAACATCAAGGGCATTTGTCAATAAAAACAATAATACAATAAATTCATAATGTATGAATCTTGTTTTAAACACTATTTTAGGAATGTATTCCTCTTTGATTCGCAATTGATGATACCCTAATCTCAAACCAATCTTTGAAAACACTATCACTCCCTTCATTTGATCAAATAAGTCATCAATTCTCGTTAACAGATACTGATTCTTGAAAGTGGCTTTGTTTAATTGACGATAGCCAATGCAAATCCTCCATGATCCATCCTTCTTTCTTACAAAAATTACTGGCGCGCCCCATGGTGATATGTTGGATGTATAAATCCCACATCCAACAACTCCTTCAATTGCATCTTTAACTCTTGCAATTCAAGTGTCGACATCCGATATGGCGTTCTAACAATTGGTTTTGTTTGAGGTTTTACATCTATAATAAATTCCAATTCTCTATTTGGTGGTAAGCCCAATATTTCTTTAGGAAAAAGATTGAAAAACTTTGATACTAATGGAAAATCTTCCAATCTTTCTATGTCACCTTTTTCATTAAGTGATAATATGGCGTAAAACTTATATCCTTTGCACATTCTTTTCTGTAATTGTAGGGAAGAAATAAATCTTTGCAATACTCCTTGGTTTCTTCCTACAATTACTCTACTCCATCCCAAATCATTAATTAATATTAATTTCTTCATCTTGCAGTTAAGTATCACATCGTGCGATTCTAACCAATCCATTCCAATCACAATGTCGTAGGATCCCAAGATGGTGACATAAAGGTTTACATTTGCAATGAAATCACTCAAGTTAATTTTACAATCCTTAACCTTTCCTCCAACCTTTTTCTTGGCTCCAGATGTCATTTCCACATATCTAAACTCATCTTGTTTGATTACCTTCACCTTAATTATTTTAAGCATAATAGTCTAGATACAAAACTCTTTGTAGCTCCTCGATCTATCAAAATGATAAAATGTTGATCTGCTATCATACATGAAGTCTCGAGCATTGTAGACTGATGCTCGACCTTGTGGTTATTCACCACTGCATGAATCCTATGAGACTTGTCCAAATCTACCACTGTCATCTGTCCTGCTGATATGGAAACTCTTTCCTTCTTAATATGAAAATCTCTATAATAGTGTGGTCTCCATAAGTCCAACATCCATTCTTAGGGTCGATGCTCCTATTTTCAGAAGAAGAATCTACTGGTCTAGGATTCTGAGGCTCTGATATGTTTTGTGGAATAGATCTAAACTGTTGTTATTGCTATTGTGAACGATGCGGCTGTTTCTGTGGAGGTGATTTATACAGAGTCCTCTGAGTAGTATTTTTTCTATGTGGTGTATAAAATATAGGTCCTCTCGGTGTATCACTGTGCCCAAAAGTCTATCTAACATGTGTCTACTACTACGACGCTCTAAGTGGCGTATGTCCTGTCTGTTTAGAAGTAGTTCTACCCTAACCCCCATTGTTCAATTCCTCCTCGGAAATAAAATATTTTTGTATTGCATCGTGCAAATTTTGAGGCACCAAAATCCTCATCTTAGCACGGATGTTGAAGTTTAGTCCAAAAACAAACTTATTAACCTTTAATTTATCAGTGTTCAGATGCAGAGCATATCTGAGTAACTCCATAAACCTTGCTTCATACTTAGGTACTGTATGATTTCCATGTCATAGAGCGTTGAACTCATTAAGCTGGAACTCAATGAACTCATCAGATATGTACCTCTCTTAGGATCATTCCTCAAACAATTCCCAAGACACGTCTTCAATGGCCATATTCAACTGTGGTAAGAGTGTCTTCCACCATTGAAGAACACTCCCCTTTAGCTAAAAAACTGCCATATGGACCTTCATGTTGGAGGTATAATCACAAAATTTGAAACACATTTCCATATTATAAAACCAATATTCAGTGGCTAAACCGTCCGTGGAACCTTAGAACTCAGGAAAATTTTCCTTCTCGAGTTCTCTAGGAACACTACCACTAACTATAGGAGGGCACTGTGAACCCTCATTGGGTATAGACCCCCTATCCTCATCACGATCAATGTGATTTATCAATCCCTCTAACATCCTATGAAAATACCTCATCATACCCATGACATTGCCCATTGCAACTTGCTCTTGCTCGATATTTTGCTCTTCTCTCTATGGAGTAGATCCCTTTGGTGTGGATGTACTTGGAGGAGGCATACCTCTTCCTCCCACACCCCAACGTCTACTCATTCTTCATCCTATAACCATGATACCTGCGTATAACAATTTCAGTTGATATTAGCAATATATCATAATTTAAACAATTTGCATTGGAAGTCATAACGAGTCCTTTGTTGCAGAGTAAAACCCTGCTATGGTACCATATGTAACAACTCACTAGTAATCAAAAAAATCGAGAAGTAAGCAATTAAGAAAATGTAAACTTGGTCAGAATAGTCATAGGGTAAACTTTAATTTCACGCATCTAATTCCATACCAAAACATGCATATAAGGTGATAAATCATAAAAGAATAATACACAATTTAATTTACCAAGTCTCTTAAGGTTTGACACTTTTCAGGCGTAAGGTTTCACCGATCAAAACTAATTCTTTTCAATCTCCATTTCATCATTTAATTATGTCTATGTGCCGATCTTTATTATAATCATAAAAATCATTAACACAAAATTCAAAATCCCTTTCTCCCTAATTTTATTTAGTTTTAGATTATACAATACAACTATAAAATAAATTCATTATTAATAATCATTTATTTATTAATCAATGACATATAAACATTACAAATTTCTAAATAATATCACCAACATAGAACTCGTGAGCATTTAATCATTAACCTATAACATATGAATGTACAATTACAACTCACTTTTATAATCCAATACTCCCATTTATCATTATAAAACTATTAATATAAGAATCTAAACTTAAACTCTAAAATATATCCCTATAATCCACGGCGTACTTCATTCTTTATGTAAATTAAATCCTATAATGCCATACTTATATTTTGATTTTAATATATATATATATATATGGCACACGTGGTGAATGGATATATGTAATATCTCAGGATTTAGACTAATGCAAAATATTAAATTCCGACTAGAAAGTCTAACAGAAAAAGAACCAGTGTACAACTGTCGAATTGAAGTTAACGATAATATTTCTGCGACTTTTAAAATTCAAAACTCATAATAGACTTATTATTATTCGAAACTCTATCCGCATAGGTGCAAAAATAATTATTTCAATGTTGGCTATGCCCTTTCCCTTTTTTTTATGCCATATATTTTTTCTTTTGTTAATGCCATGATGGCAGAGTCGACACTCTAAAGTCGTGTACTCTGGACTTGTTAATCCACCCAAAATTTCTCTATTAAAGGAAGGCATCCAGACCTTAACTAAATTTCCTTTATATTATTCTGGTAGCTTCTTTTTTAGTTTATAGGACATCATGGAATTATTACATTGTCAACTTGAAGGACTCCTTGTTTTGTACTGGAAACTAAGCCAACATTGAAATCCTTGTGCACATGTTTATGTAAGTTAGAATGGAAGTTATCTCCATTTTTCCTCAAGTGCGATGATCCTTTAATTATTTCCTTAAGTGAAATTTTTAAGCATTGTTAAGGTCTATTAAGATGGTGTGGTACCTTGTGTAATGGATGTGAGACCTAGCCTTGAAACCTTACTGTATTACTTAATTAAGTTAAGTCTTTAAAAATGTATTTTAGTTGTGCTACAAGGCAGTGAATGATTCAGTAGCTTGAAGTAGTTGAGACCTGATGTTTCTCTACTTTTGAATCTAATATAACCTTGGTAGAATTACTTACATCTCATAATCATGAAATAATCATAATACTAGTAATGAATGATTTTTTTAGATATTAGTCTTCTTGCGCGCAATGAAATTATAATGTAATGAATGATTGTTTTAGATATTAGAGTTCTTGTGTGCAATGAAAATATAATGTAATGAATGATTGTTTTAGATATTAGACTTCTTGAGTGATGAAAAATTAAAGTAAAGAAATTGTTTTAGATATTATACTTCTTGCACGAAATGAAAATTTAATGTAATGAATGATTGTTTTAGATATTAGACTTCTGGCGCGGAATGAAAATTTACTGTGATGAATGATTGAATTTATGTGAATGTATTTCCTCGCACAATAAATAAAATTGATGATTACTCTTGCGCCTTAAATCAATGTGACAAATGATTTCATTTATGTGTTTGGAATCTTTGCGCCATGAATATAATTGATTATTTCTCTTGTGCCCTGGATTTAATATGATGTATGATGAGAAGTTGAGGATGACCCTTATGCTTGAATAATTTATGTTTAGGTTGATGGATTTGATCTAGTTTATTGTGGCTTGATTTTGTTAGTGGGATTTAGACACCTCTTTATTCCTTAGAATAGTCACCAACCTTGATACCTTAAATGGTCAAAATCAATTGGATGAATCCTGGGCTTGAGCATTGCTTATGAGTCTTGGAGGTCCTAACCTTGCGGGGTAGGTTGGGCGTGCAATATCTTTATGTCATATTTATGTTATCGTTATGTTATCTCATGTTATCCTCATGTTATTTGATGATTATCTTTATGTGAAGAGTTGAGCGATTAAAAGTATTGATGATTCCATTTGATCGTGATGAGTTGATCTTGCGTTGCCATTTATGATGCTTGTTGATTATGTGTTGTTATCTAACATGATGATGTGTGATTTTGTGTTATTACTAATTATGTTGATGCATTGGTTGTGACATTATTGATTACAACGATGTGTCACTTGTAATTCTTTAGTTATGATGTCATCGATTATGAAATGCTTGGATTATGTGTTGAGACTAATTCCTAATGCTTTAATTTTTTTTTAAAGCATTAGGAATTAGCATCAACACATAATCCAAAAATCACATAATCAACGATATCATAACTAAAGAATTACAAGCAACACATCGTCGTAATCAATAACGTCGCAACCAATGCATCAACATAATTAGTAATGACACAAAATCAACACATCATCGCGTTGGATAACGGCACATAATAAAAAATCATCATAAATGGCGATGCAAAATAAACTCATCATGATCAATTGGAATAGTCAATAATTTTAATCGCTCAACTCATCACATAAATATAATCATAAAATACCATGAGGATAACATGAGATAACATAATGATAACATAAAGATAACATAAATATGACATAAATATACTACCCTCCCAACCTACTCTGCAAGGTTAGGACCTCCAAGACACATAAGCAATGCTCAAGCCCATGATTCATCCGATTGATTCTGACCATTTAAGGTCCCATGGTTGACGATTGTTCTGAGGAACAAGGAGGTGTCTAAATCCCACTAACACAATGAAGCCACAATCAACTAGATCAAATCCATCAACCTAAACATCAATTATTCAAGCGTAAGGGTCATCCTCAACTTATCATCATACATCATATTAAATCCAAGGCACAAGAGAAATCATTAGTTATATTCATGGCGCAAAGATTCCAATCACATAAATGCAATCATACGTCACATCGATTTAAGACACAAGAGTAATCATCAATTTTATTTATTGCATGAGGAAATCTAATCATTCATCACATTAAATTTTCATTTCGTGCCAGAAGTCTAATATCTAAAACAATCATTCATTACATTAAATTTTCATTTCGTGCAAGAAGTCTAATGTCTAAAACAATCATTCTTTACATTAATTTTTCATCGCGCAAGAAGTCTAATATCTAAAACAATCATTCATTACACTATATTTTCATTGGGCACAAGAAGTCTAATATCTAAAACAATCAATCATTACATTATAATTTCATTGCGCATAAGAAGTCTAATATCTAAAACAATCATTCACCACTATTATTATGGTTATTTCATGATTCCAAGATGTAAGTACTTCTACCAAGGTTATATTAGATTCAAAACTAGAGCAACATCAGGTCTCAACTATTTCAAGCTACATAATCATTCATCGCCTTGTAGCACAACTAAAATACATTTTTAAAGGCTTAACTTAATTAAGTAATACAGTAAGGTTTCAAATCTACGTATCCCATACATTACACAAGATACCACACCATCTCACTAGACCATAACACTGCTTAAATATTTCATTTAAGGAAATAATTAAAGGATCATCACACATAAGAAAAAATTGAGATAACTTCCATACTAACTTACATAAACATGTGAATAAGGATTTCAATGTTGGCTTAGTTTCCAGTATGAAACAAGGATTCCTTCAAGTTGACAATGTAAGAATTCCATGATGTCCTACAAACTAAAAATAAGCTATCAGAATAATATAAAGGAAATTTAGTTAAGGTCTGGGTGCCTTGATTTAATAGAAAAGTTTTGGGTGGATTAACAAGTCCATAGTACATGACTTTAGAGTGCTAACTCTGCCAACATGACATTAACAAAAGAAAAAACATATGGCATAAAAAAGGGGAAAGGGTGCAACCACAAATAAGGAAAACACACTCCCTCTTTAAGGAATCTAGCAAATAATATGAGGTAAAATAAACGCAGAGATAGGCATAAAAATCGTTGAGCATTTGAAAAAAAAATTGTTGAGTAATAAGAATCACTGAATACAAAACGTTGAGCATAAATTTATCGATTATGAGTGTAAGAATATGACCATCAATATGAGCATAAAATTATCAATCCCGAGTGTAAGAATTTGAGCATAAAATTAAAAATTCTGAGTGTAAGAATCTAAGCATAAATTTGAGCATAAATTTATCAGTTCTAACTGTAAAAACGCTGAGTAAAAAGGGTAGAGTCATTGAGTATAAAACATTGAGAAGTAAAAGGTAAAATTCATTGTGGTTACTTCGGTTAATTCACTGAGTTCTTAAAGGTGAATGCATAGAAATTAAAAAGGAAAAATGCTGAGCCTTTAAGGGAAAACACAAGGACTTTAATAAGGAAATTCACTAAGCTCTTAAAGGTGAATGCATAACATCCCCTCCCATACACGCAGGCCTCCTTAAGTCACAAATTTCGCAGAGGGTAAAGCATAAAAACACTGAGAAAACACCCAAATTTGTTGGGCAGAGAAGGAAGCAACATCGAGATGGATGGAGAATAGATGTTGGGAGAAATGCTCAAAATGCATAGGTAAGGGAGAAGGGTTGTTGGGCGTAATGGTTTAATGAGAAAGAAAATATTACAACCCCATGAAATTTGCCAAGGATGCCATTGTAAATGGAGCGCAGAGGTTATAAACCCCACAAATTTGTTGAGGATTCCATTGTAAAGGGAACTTGGTCCAGAGATGTAAAAACATAGATATTAAACCCACGTTGAGGAGGAAGTCCAGTTTTCAAAAAAACATTGAGTAAACCCCATCCAATGGCCTCATGGAAAATGTAGAGGGTCTGAGGTAAGTGAAGGCATAGAGACAACAACAGTTGCAAATGTAGAGACTAAAATAACCACTAAGCCAGGAAAAAAAATCATTGAGCATAGAATAAAATGAAGAGGTATAAATCCACCAATAACATAGATTATGAATTTGTAAAGGGAGCACAGGGGAGAATACAATGACTCAAATGATGAGAAAAATAAATCGCATAGAAACAAAAGGAAATATTGCCGAGGGTTCATAATTAAAAATAACACAAGCATAAAAATAATCATCATACTAACTAAGCCTCAACGACTAATAGGAAAATAACTAATTGAGATCCCTCTCAGTGATCTATACATCAATTTTCAATCACAGTTCTTGGTGACGTCTAAAAAATCAATACAAATTAAAATTTTTGCAATTATAAACCTCAAGAGAGTACCATAATTGAAGATGAGAAGTTGAAGACGTTCTCCCACGCTTGCGCTCCGTCTGGCTCCCCACTTTCTAACCATGAAGAATTCACCGGTACCTCCCAACCAACGCTAGGGGTACTCTTCTTCCCCCTTATCCCCCCGAGCCGCAAAGGGGCCACACAAAACAAAACCGGAATACTCTAGCTCCCAGCTCACCTCGCAAGGTAGAGCTACCACTCTCTCTCTTTCGAGTTGGGTATCCCAACTCTCACAAGTAAAATTGTAATATGCCAGATATAAAATGTATGCAAAACATAAATAAAATGCTAGAAATGGCAGAATAACAACAATATAACCCAAACATTCACCACAATAACACTGAAATGATATGAGAATAATAACAGAAATAACACTTTGAATATGAAAGCAATGTTCACGAGCCTCTTTGAGGGGGCAACCTCCAATTGAGCAGAGATCTATTACAATAATATCCAAGCTAGGGTTCTCATACCCTTGACTCCTATTTATACTAAAAAGAAGCATCTAGAGGAAGATCCTTCTAGAAGCGGAAGCTTCTATTAGGTCTTCTTACATCCGTCTTATTCTATTTTATTGAAAGGACTTATTAATATTGACCTTTATTACATCCGAATATATTGTTCTACCTATTTGTGGGTTAGGAACCTAACATGTCCGCCCCCTTAAAAACAACCTTGTCCTCAAGGCTTGAGATGAGGAAATTGTTGCAGAATGGTAGCTGGTTCCCAAGTGGCATCTACTGGAGTTGTATCTTTCCACTGGACTAGCACTTCCTTTATGGTTCTCTGATGTAGGTGACACTCACGCCGATCCAAAATTGCTTCTAGATATAGCCAAAAGGATCATTCTTCAACTAAATCTGGAAGGTTGGTTTGAATTTGTCACTTAGCTCCAATCACCTTCTTTAAGCATGAAACATGAAAAACATGATGTAGCTTCGAATGACTGGGAAAAGATAACTAATAGGCTACTTGTCCCACACGCTTGAGAACGGTATAAGGGCCATAAAATTTGGGCGCTAGCTTCAAACAATGCTCGGCCTTGAGAAAAGTTTGCTTGTAAGGTTGCAGTCGAAGAAACACCTGATCCCCTTTTGCAAATTGACGTTCAGAGCGACCTTGATCTGCTTGTTTCTTCATGCAATTATGTGCCATGAACAAATTCTCTTTGAGGGTACGAAGAATAGCCTCTCGAGTTGTAAGTGTTAGGTCAACCGCCTGGACCTTTGAGGCACCCAGTAAGTATGAAAGAAATGAAGGTGGCTTCTGTCCATATACCGCTTCAAAAGGAGTCATGCATGTAGTTGTATGGTATGAAGTGTTGTACCACCATTCAACTAGGAGTAACCATTGAGCCCACTGATTTTTCTTTTCCGAGGCAAAACACCTCAAATATGTTTCCAAACACTTGTTGACAACTTTCGTTTGGCCATTAGTTTGGGGATGATAAGCCATGTTGAGATGCAATTCGGTGCCTTGTATCTTGAACAGTTCTTGCCAAAAATTGCTTGTGAAAGTTGGGTCGTGATCATAAACAATAGAGTGCGACATGCCATGAAGCTTGAAGACCTGATCCATGAAAATTTGAGCCACCGTGGATGCTGTAAATGGGTGTTGAAGGGTGCATAAATGAGCATACTTGGAAAGGAGATCAACAACCACCATGATGAATGCTTTATTTCCCGATTTGGATAAGCCGGTAATAAAATCCATAGAGATATCCTTCCAAATAGTAGGTGGAATCGAGAGCGGTTGTAGTGTGCTTGGAGATTTGACTGTTTCTCCCTTGTTGTGTTGACACACATCACATTCAACGACAAAATTACGAATGTCCTTTTTCATACCATCCCAGAAAAAGGAACGTTTGACCCTGCCAAAGGCTTTAGTGAACCCGAAGTGCCCTGTTGTGGGTGTAGCATGAAGCTCAGAAAGTATTGTGGATTTAATCTTTGATTGTTTACTTAAATACCAACGGCCTTTGTATTGATGTTCATCCTAGAGCTAAGAGTACCCTGGGGAAGCTGGAGCATTGGACTGCAATTGTTGGATCAACTGTGAACTTTTGGGATCTTCTAGCCATTCCTGGCGAATGGCTTGGAGCCAATCTAGTACAATGAATGAAAGAGAAAAAAGGGATCCTTCATCTTCATATTTTCGAGAAAGTGCATCCGCAACCACATTGTCTTTTCCTTTCTTGTAAATGATCTCATAATCATATCCAAAGAGCTTAGTCACCCATTTTTGTTGTTCAGGGGAGGAAATGCGTTGTTCCAAAAAATACTTGAGGCTTTGATGGCCTGTCTTAATTTGGAAACGTTGCCCCAATAGATAAGGGTGCCATAGTTCAAAGACATGCAGAATAGCCAACATTTCCTTTTAATAGATGGATTTGCCTAGATTTCTTTTAGATAGTTGCTTGCTGGTAAAGGCCAAAGGTCGACCCTCTTGCATAAGGACAACACCAATTCCTTTCCCCGAGGCATCACATTCCAACACAAAGGTCTTTGTGAAATCGGGAAGGGCGAGGACTAGAGTGGTGCACATGGCCATCTTCAAGGTTTGAAAATATTGGGCAGCGACTGGAGTCCAAGTGAAAGAGTTCTTTTTTAGGAGAGCAGTGAGAGGTGATGCAATCTTCCCATAATTCTTAACAAACTTGCGATAATACCCAGTTAAGCCCAAAAATCCACGCAATCTCTTAAGATTCTTTGGGTGAGGCTAATATTGCATAGCTTCAATATTTTTAGGATCCATCCTGATGCCATTCTTGCTAACCAGATGACCCAAGTATTCTACTTCTGAGGTGCCAAAAGCACATTTAGACAATTTCAAGAAAATTTGGTGCTGAGAGAGTAGATGGAGAACTAGATCCACATGAGCAAGATGGTCTGTCCAGGTTTTTCTATAGATGAGGATATCATCAAAGAAAACTAAGACAAAATGGCAGAGAAAAGGACGGAAGACATGATTCATGATGCTTTGGAAGGTGGAGGGGGCATTACACAAGCCAAAGGGCATGGCCAAAAACTCATAGTGTCCCTCATGAGTTCTAAAGGAAGTCTTGGGAATGTCTACCTCTTTCATACGTATCTGGTGGTAGCCTGAACGAAGATCCAGTTTAGTGAAGAATTGGGCGCCACTCAATTCATCTAGGAGGTCATCAATGATAGGAATGGGGAATTTGTCTTTGATGGTAATTTTTTCGAGGGCACAGAAGTTAGGACACATCTGCCAAGAACCTTCTTTCTTCAGGACCATGACCATAGTAGAAGAGTAGGGGCTCGTACTAGGGAGGATAATCCCTACATTAAGGAGTTCCTGGACCATTTTCTCAATTTCATTTTTTGGGGAAAAGAGGTGAGGATACAAACGAATATTGGGAGGAAGGCTTCTGGGTACAAGGGGAATGGAATTATCATGAACACCACGGGAAGGAGGGAGTCCTTGGGGAGTGGAAAAGACCAATTGATGTCTAGAAAGGATGGCTTGGAGGTCTTGCGAGACCGGGGGTGTCTCTGTTTCTTGTATGGCATGGAGTTCATAATGACCTTTTTTGAGCAGCTTTTCCATGCGATGGGAACTAATGATCTTAGGTGAACCAACAATGATGCCTTGGAACTTATATTGGTGGCCCTCCTGGTCGAATTACATGGTTAAGTCTTTAAAATCCATGAGAATGGGACACAAAGTCCTTAGCCAGTCTGTACCCAACACAATGTCACAACCTCCCATGTCGATAGCAAACATATGGGATTTTAGGTGGTAGTCACCAATTTGGAGACACACATTTTCACAACGCCCTCCACATTTCATGGAACCACCATTGGAAATCATGATTTGGAAATCATTGATAGCATGGATGTAGCAATGAGTTTCTTGGGCAATGCGGTGATGAATAAAATTATGGGTGCTGCCACTGTCAACCAGAATGATGACCTTCCGATGCTTGATGTAACCGATTAGATTGAGTGTTTGAGGAGTGGAGAATCCAATGAGAGCATTGAGGGAAATGACCGGTTCTACTTTGGGAGGGTCTGAGGGATGGGTTATGTCAGTGGATTCAAGTGACTCAGACACAAGGGGAGTTTCTACATCCTCTTTCGAAATATCCTCAGAGATGGCCATAAAAATATTTTGTTCTTTACACTTGTGGCTCAGGAAATGTTTGTCATCACAGTTATAACAAAAGCCTTTGAGTTGGCATTTATCCATTTCAACCCTGGTCAATTTTTGGATCTTGAGTGGAGCAGAGGGAGTAGTGGGATTTACTGGTTTAGGGTGAGGGACAAAGGAGGGTTTTTGGTTTTGAGAAGATACAACCTGTTGTTCTTCTTTATCTCTTTTAGTAGCCTCCACCCAACTCTGAGGCTGAGCCATGAGAACATGGGCCCAAATCTCATCCTTGAGGCCGATGATGAAATACTCTCGGAAAAAGGCATCAAACATGCCCTCTGTTCTAAAAGCTAGATGCTCAAAGGCAGATATAAAGCCTTCCACTGTTCCTAATTGTTTCAACTTTGTCAAGTGACCCAAATGGTTGGTGTCAGTGTCAAAGCGTTCATAAAGCTCCACCACAAAGTGTGTCCAAGCAATATACCCTTGACGAGAAGTTTTTCTCCATTGCCACCATTTCCAACGTTCTTGATCTAGATGGAGAACACCATACTGGAGCTTGGCCAAGTCATCTGTAATGTCATATGAAGAGAAATAATGTTCCATTTGGGTTACCCAACCAGTGGGGTCCGAGCCATCAAATTTGGTCACATCCACCCGTGGAAGGCGTAGGTCATGTTGAAAGTGATGGTTCTGAAAGTTATGGGAATGAGACGAATGGTCACCTTCAGTTTGTGGAGGTGAGGAAGAGGAAGGGTTATCTGTAGAGATGTGCAGTTTAGTGCAGAGTACCGAAAATACTGATTCAAGCTAGGTGTTGAGGTCTTGCTTGATTTCCTCCATTAAGGACTGCATGGTTGTATTGATGGCGACAACATTGGCACTGATTTGTTTCACTTCTTGTTGGGTCTTGATGAGACCAGATTGCAAGGTGTTGAAGCGAGCTTCCTAGTCATGGCTATGGGTATGGGCCATGAGGATGGGGGAACTGAAAAGGGGCGGGCAGGGTCAAATTTTTCTCCGAAAAATGATATGGATGAATGTGATGAGGGCGAAGAGATGAATCCAATGGAATAGGTCTCAAATAATGGTGAAAAAATTTCCGAACTTTTTTTTTTTTCCACCTACGGATTTATATTTCGGCCTGAAGAATACTGCAGAGAGGAAATTCCCAAATGTTAAACTAGAAAGAAATGTGTATTTACTTGGAAACCCAAACACAATTGCATAGCAATAGATCTTATTTGTTTTAATTTATTTATGCTTCTGTCCCCCAAGGGTTCTATAGATAAGGGTTTTCCTTGTGCTATAGCTCTCTGATATACGTGCAGGGTCCAACAGTAGTACTCGACCCAATACCTCAGGGCACTAACCAAGGAGGATAGACCGTACCCTTAGGCGTACTACCCGACTATCCATGTACTAGAGAGTATCTTCCCGAGTGTTGTTCTTGGTGACACTATAATAGTCAGGCGGTTGATCGGTTTATCTAAAGAGGGCTTCAGGTAATCTAGGCCGATTCGTACACAGGTGTTGTCTGATGCGCTGCCACTTGAAGGGTTACCAACAGGGGTTACAAGGGTGGCCAATAGATGTGTTATTAAGTACCACTTGTATTTCCTACATGTATGGATCCCTCAACTGTGGGTTTATGCATGTAACGACAGATCTTTGTGGCTTAAAGACACCAAAATACGTCTCTACCCTGAAAAAAAAATTTAACCCACACTTTCTACCAAGGAAAGTGATCTGATACCACTTGTAATATACCAGATATAAAATGTATGCATAACATAAATAAAATGCTAGAAATGGCAGAATAACAACAATATAACCCGAACATTCACCACAATAGCACTAAATGGATATGAGAATAATAACAGAAATAACACTTTGAATATGAAAACAATGTTCACGGGCCTCTTCGAGGGGGCAACCTCCAGTTGAGAAAAACTCTATTACAATAATATGCAAGCTAGGGTTCTCATAGCCTCGACTCCTATTTATACTAAAAATAAGCATCTAGAGGAAGATCCTTCTAGAAGCGTAAGCTTCTATTAGGTCTTCTTACATCCGCCTTATTCTATTTTATTGAAAGGCCTTATTAATATTGACCTTTATTACATCCAAATATATTGTTCTACCTATGTACGGGTTAGGACCCTAACAAAAACTAGTCAGAATTTTGCAGCATAACCTTACTCATAACACATGTGATCCCTTCTTCCTCTCAATCATTTTTTTATAGAATTTCCTTAGTGAAAACTTGCCATTTTCACAATTAATTCATTTTCTTTAAATTTTAATTAGGAATTGTCCCCCCCATACACTTGTCACATGTTCCCTTAGTTGCACTAATAAATCCATAATTTAATTAAATTAAATGTCAATTTCCCTCACCCATTGTAAAAGTGCTCCTACAATCACTCCTAGTTGTCCCTTTATTTCCCCTTTAGTAACCGATTCCTTTCTAAAATTGAGTTGTGTTTAAATTAGGAAAGTTCTCTAGTTAGACTAAACTCTATATACCTTTCTATGCTTACACATCTTTATGCTTTATTCCTTTCTCATTTTAAATTCTAATTTGGTATTTACTTGCACAAGTGTATTAATCACTCCTTATGATTTATTTTTATTTTCATTGATTCTTAATTTGATTTATTTCATCCCCTCATCATTTAATTTAAAAATTTAGTTTTTAGTCTTCTCACTCACTTAGAATTAGGCTTTGTTAAATATTTATTTGCAAATTCCTAGACCCTTAGGGATTATGCTTAATAAATTCATTCTTTAGTTAATTAGTTAATCAATTAATTAATTTGGCAGGTGTTCAAGATTTTATATTTTTTAACATTCGATCAAGTTTTCTAGGCCACCTAGATTCATTGACTCATTTTTTTTAAACACTGCAATGTGCCCTTCAAGACGCACTCCATGCTCCAAGGGTTCCACTCACCTTTGATTCAAATTTTAAATTACGCGACATGCCCTTCAAGACACACTACATGATCCAAGGGTGCCACTCACCTTTGAATGATTTTTGTAGTTGTCTAACCCTTGGAGTCAATACTCCATTCAGGAGACCTTGTGAGAGACTAAGGGATTCTAAGGAATAAGGACCCTGCCTTATTGCACACCCCTTAGAATCTTCATGAGAGACTATCTCAGTCTTCCCTCACAACATCGTGGATCTCTCGAACAAGGTAATCGTTAACCTGCAATTCAAGCCATGGTGGGAGTGCTAGTAGGCTGTGATAGGGATGCTGCCACACCTCTCCCTCAATATTGGGTTGCTGTGCATGGCCCCTTCACTCCTTATGTGAGTCTGATTAGAAAGCAATCATCTAACTGCATACATCAACGAAACACTATCAATGATCCATACACAAAATTATAGTATACCCAATCATATGTCACATATTCATAAATAAAATACTCAAACCAATACAATCCACTCCCTGACTCGATCCAGAGTCCAATGAGGTCCATTGATTCCATCAACATCCTCAATCTGTCAAGTGTCCTGCACACTTAGGGGAAACTTGTCAATAACATCTGTCAATACATAGATACCAAATAACATAACATCATAATCCATCATCATCATCATAAGAATCAATAAGCGAACTTACAACCATATACTAAAACCGGATCACTTGCACGCAAGTGTTCTCAAATAATAAGTCAATAACATGTGCTCGCAAGAACTGAATGTTACATACACCCCCTCCTGGTTTAAACTTCATCCTGAAGTTTCACAGTATATAAATGCATTAAATAAAGCATCTGACAAGATCTAAATTTATAACTATCAAACAAAAATGGAAACTACTAGCACATATCATATGTGTCCTCCCAGGTAGCCAAGTGTGGACTATAATTGTACCATTGGACCTTGACCTGATCGACTGTTCGATGCCGTAGCTTTCAAATGCGATGGTCTAGAATGTGGATTGGCTCCGCCGTGAGTGCACCCTCCTCTGACACCTGCAATGAACTCATGTCAATCACATGTGTAGGATCACTAACATGATGTCTCAAAATCGATACATGAAAAACATCGTGCATAGGCCTCAAAGAATCAGGCAAGGCTAGTCGATAGGCCACATGCCCTTTCTTTTCCACAACTTTGAAAGGTCCCACAAACCTAAGAGATATTTTAGCACCCTTTCCAAACTTGATCGAACTCTTGTGCAGTTTCACCTGCAATAAGACTCGATCACCAACTTCATAACTAAGGTTAATGCAATGTGCATCAACATAACTTTTATGTCGATATTGCACTTCTTTATTCCTTTGTATTATCTTTTTCATTTTCTCTTCCATTTCTTGGATCGCTTCTGGTCCTACTAGGACCCTATCCTCAAGATGATCACAACTCAAAGGCGTCCGACATGGTCGCCTGTAAACAAAATTAAATGGCACCATCTTAATGGTGCTTTGATAACTGTTGATGTACACAAACTCTACTAGTGGCAAGAACTCTTCCCAACGCTTCTCTTGGTCCATTACATACATACACAAAATATCCTCCAAGATTTGGTTTGTTCTTTCTGTCTGTCCATCTATATTAGGGTGATAATTTGTACGAAAGTTAAGTTTGGTTCCCAAGGCCTCTTGGAAACTAGTCCAAAATTTTCACATAAACACAGATCCTCGATCGAATATGTTCCTTTTAGGCATGCCATGAAATATCACAATCTCACTGATAAAAAATCTAGCTACGTCTGGCGCCTGATACGTCGTATGCACATGAATAAAATGTGCACTCTTAGTCAGAGTGTCAACTACCACTAAAATCGAGTTGTGCCTCCTTGCCATCAATGACAATACAACAACAAAGTCCATCGAAATGATCTCCCATTTCGATTCCAGAATAGCGTGTGGCTGTAGTAATCTAGCTGGATGTCTATGTTCACCCTTCACTTGCTAACATTCTAGACACATCTCCACGTAGCTAACTATGTCTGCCTTCATTCCTTTCCAGAAGAATAAGGACTTAAGGTCTGCTCTCATCTTCGTGACTCCTAGATGAGCCATGTACACTGCTCTATGAGCTTCACTTAAGATTAAACTTCTCAATTCATCATTAGGCAACACACAAATCTGTTTATTATACCTTAATAATCCGTTGTTGTTCAAAGTATATCCTTCAAACCTAGGTACCAACATGGTGTCTCATCTAATATTTTCCTTAACCTTTTTATACTAGTCATCGTCACGTTGTATAGTCATAATATTTTCTTGAATATTCGTCTAAAGAGGTATCATCGAAAATACACGTGGTCTCCGAATCAACGCATCTTCCACTTTGTTCACTATCCATTTTATGTAGGTAATCTCAAAATCATACTCTCTAAGCAATTCTAACCAATGCCTTTGCCGCGAGTTCAAGTCACTTTGCGTAAAAATGTGTTGTGGACCACAATGGTCTATTTCTAGTTCGAATTTCCGTTCAATCAGGTAGTGTCTCCACACTCTCAGGGAATACACAATGAATAATAACTCCAAATCATGCGTCACATAGTTATCCTCATGCTTTTTTAATTTCCTAGAGATGTAAGCAATCACTCGACCTTCTTGCATCAAGACTCTACCTAAGCCTTCCTTGGATGTGTCCATGCATACCAAGAAGTCCTTGTCCATGTCAGGGACTTTTAATATTGATGATGTCATCAACAACTCCTTGAGCATTCAAAATTCTTCCACGCATTTCTCGATCCATACAAACTTCTTGTTTTTCTTTTGCAATTCCGTGATTGGATTTGCTATCTTCGAAAGAACTTCAACGAACCATCGATAATATCCATCTAAACCCATGAAGCTATTTAATTCTGGTACATTCATCAACGAAGGCCATTCCATAATAACATCTATCTTTGTTGGATCCACAACGATGCCTTCACCGGAGATAACATTCCCTAAGTAATGAATCCTTGATTGATGAAAGGAGCATTTCAAAAGTTTCCCATATAATTTTTTTTCTCATAAACATTGTAGTACCAGGCGCAAATGTTCATCGTGTTCTTCCGTCGTCTGAGAATATATCAATATGTCGTCAGTGAACACTTGAAAAAACTTGCCCAAGTATTTGCGAAACACCCCATTCATCAAGCTCATGAATACCCCTGGGGTGTTTGTCAGTCCAAATGGTAAAATGGTAAACTCATAATGAAAAAAACTCGTCTTTAATTAAGTCTTATGAATGTCTTCCTCCTTGATCCATAATTGAAGATATCATAATCTCAAGTTGATCTTTGAAAACACCGTCACGCCATTCATTTGGTCAAACAAATCATATATTCTTGGAAACGGATACTGGTTCTTGATCATTTCCTTGTTCAATTGACGGTAGTCAATACCGAGTCTCCATGAACCATCCTTCTTCCATATGAAAATAATAGGCACACCCCAAGGTGACACACTTGGATGTATAAGTCTCAGGTCCAACAACTCCTTTAGTTTCATTTTCAACTCTTGTAACTCAGGCATTGACATCCAATAAAGTGTTCTTGCTATCGGTTTAGTTCCAGGTTTTAAGTGGATGGTAAATTCCAGCTCTCTTTCGGGTGAAAAACCTGCTAACTCTTCTGGGAACACGTCCATAAAATCTCGTACTACTGTAAGGTTTTCTAATTCTTCTTCCATGCCCTTGTCACTCAACGCTAAGATTCCACATAACTTTCATCCTTTGCACATGCTCTTCCGTAGCTGTAGGGAAGAAATGAACCTTAGGGAAACTCCCTGCTTTCTTCCTACAATAACTCGTCTCTATCCCTCATCATCAGTCAAACTCAACTATTTCGTCTTATAGTTGAGTATCACATCATGCGATTCCAACCAGTCCATACCGATCATGAATTCATAAGATCCTAATATCATGACGTACAGGTTGGCCTTCGTTACACAATATCCCAAGTTGAGGCTACAGTCCGTAACCCTTCCTCCAACCTTCTTCTTGGATCCCAAATCCATTTCCACATAGCTAAACTCGTCCTGTTTGACTACCTTTACCTTAATTATTTTTAGCGTTGCACCGGAAATAAAGCTCTGTGTAGCACCGAGATATATCAAAATACTAAAGGTTTGGTCAATGATGGTACCTGACATCTCGAGTATAGTAGACTGGTTCTCATCCTGGTGGTTATTCACCACTGCATGAATCTGGTGGGTCTTGCCCAAATATCCAACTGTAGTGTGTGCATATGACCTGGCTACTTCGACCCTCTCAACCGGACAATTGCACTAGTAATGTGGCTCTCCACATGTCCAACATCCGGTCTTCGGTCTAGTACTCCTGGTCCCTGAAGTAGAAGATGCTAGCCCACCAGACTGAACCCTTGGTCTATTTAGCTGAACATGCCTAAATTTCTATAGCTGCAGATGATGCTACAAATGTTGACATTAAGTTCAAACAAAAACTTGTTGACCTTGAGCTTCTTGGTGTTCATATGTGGAGAATACCTAAGCAACTCCATGAATCAGGCCTCATACTCGGGCACCATACGACCGCCCTGTCGCAAGGCATTGAACTCATTGAGTTGTTGCTCAATTAATTCCTCTAAAAAATACCTCTCTTGGAACCGCTCCTCAAATAGTTCCCATGACATGTCTTCGATGACCATGTTCAGTTGTGGTAGGAGCGTCTTCCACCATAGAAGAGTGCTCCCTTTCAATTGAAATAATGTCATGCAGACTTTCATGTTGGAGGTGTAGGCGCGAAGTGAGAAGCACATCGCCATGTTCTCCAACCATGCCTTGGCGGATAAATCGTCCGTGGAACCCATGAACTCAGAAAAATTAACCTTCTCGAGTTCTCTGTGAATGCTGTGAGTACCGACTGGGGTGCGCTATGGACCCTCAGTGGGTACATGCACCCTGGCCTCATCTCTATCTAGACGGTTAATCAAGGCTTCTGACATCCTCTGAAAGGACCTCATCAACCCTACCACATCCCCCACAACAATCTTCTCCTCTCCAATGACTTGTTCTTCTCCTTGGGGGTTAGTCCCCTTTGGCGTGGATGCTACTGGAGGCATCACGCCCCCTCCCCTAGCACCATGTCATATTCCTCCTCGACATCCTCTAACCATGATTACCTGGAGGGACACAATTCAAATTAATTAGTGATAAATTATTAATCAAGTGTTTAATACAATGGAAGGCGTAATGATCCCTAGTCATGGGGTTGAACCTGCTCTGATACCATATATAACGAACCCTCCATTACAACTAAGAAAATCAAAGCACAATATGTAATTTTTTTTTTTTAAGAATTAAGAATTAACATCAACACATAATCCAAGCATTGCATAATTGACGACATCATAATTAAATAATTACAAGCAACACATCATCGTAATCAATAATGTCACAACCAATGCATAAACATAATTAGTAATGACAAAAAATCAACACATCATCACGTTATATAACGACACATAATCAATAAGCATCATAAATGGTGACGTAAGATCAACTCATCATGATCAACTGGAATCATCAATACTTTTAATCTCTCAACTCATCACATAAAGATAATCATCAGATAACATGAGGATAACATGAGAAAACATAGCAATTACATAAAGATAACATAAACATGACATAAAGATACTACCCGCCCAACCTACCCTACAAGGTTAGGACCTTCAAGATACATAAGCAACTCTCAAGCCCATGATTCATCCAATTGATTTTGACCATTTAAGGTCTCAGGGATGGAAACTGTTCTAAGGAACAAGGAAGTGTCTAAATCCCACTAACACAATCAAGTCGCAATCAACTAGATCAAATCCATCAACCTAAACATCAATTATTCAAGCGTAAGGGTCATCCTCAACTTATCATCATACATCATATTAAATCCAATGCATAAGAGAAATCATCGGTTATATTCATGGCACAAAGATTCTGATCACATAAATGCAATCATTCATCACATCGATTTAAGGTGCAAGAGTAATCATCATTTTTATTTATTGCATGAGGAAATCTAATCACATAAATCCAATCATTCATCACAATAAATTTTCATTTCGTGCCATAAGTCTAATATCTAAAATAATCATTCATTACATTAAATTTTCATTTCACGCAAGAAATCTAATATCTAAAACAATCATTCTTTACATTATTTTTTCATCGTGCAAGAAGTCTAATATCTAAAACAATCATTCATTACCTTATATTTTCATTGCACACAAGAAGTCTAATATCTAAAACAATCATTCATTACATTATAATTTGATTGCGCGCAAGAAGTATAATATCTAAAACAATCATTCATCACTAGTATTATGGTTATTTCATGATGCATAGATGTAAGTAATTCTACCAAGGTTATATTAGATTCAAAACTAAAGGAGCATAAGGTCTCAACTACTTCAAGCTACTGAATCATTCGCCGCCTTGCAACACAACTAAAATACATTTTTAAAGACTTAACTTAATTAAGTAATACAATAAGGTTTTGAGGATAGGTCTCACATCCATTACACGAGGTACCACACCATCTCATTAGACCATAACACTGCTTAAAAATATCATTTAAGGAAATAATTAAAGGATCATTACACTTGAGCAAAAATGGAGATAAATTCCATACTAACTTACATAAACATGTGCACAAGGATTTCAATGTTGGATTAGTTTCTAGTACGAAACAAGAAGTTTTTCAAGTTGATAATGTAAGAATTCCATGTTGTCCTACAAACTAAAAGGAAGCTACCATAATAATATAAAGGAAATTTAGTTAATGTTTGGGTGCCTTCCTTTAATAGAGAATTTTTGGGTGGATTCACAAGTCCAGAGTACACGACTTTAGAGTGCCGACTCAATCAACATGGAATTAACAAAATAAAATATATATGGCATTAAAAAAGTGGAAAGGACACAACCATAGATAAGGAAAACACAATCCCTCTTTAAGGAAGCTAGCAAAGAATATGAAGTAAAATAAACACAGAGATAGGAATACAAATCGCTGAGCATTTAAGAAAAAAATCATTGAGTAATAAGAATCTTTGAGTACAAAACGTTGAGCATAAATTTATCGATTCTGAATGTAAGAATCTGAGCATCAATATGAACATAAAATTATCAATCTTGATTTTAATAATCTGAGCATCAATCTGAGCATAAAATTATCAATTATGAGTGTAAGAATATGAGCATAAATCTAAGCATAAATTTATCAATTCTGAGTGTAAAAATGATGAGTAAAAAGGGTAAAGTCACTAAGTATAAAACGTTGAGAAGTAAAAGGTAAAATTCATTGTGGTTACTCCGGTAAATTCATTGAGTTCTTAAAGGTGAACACAGAGAAATAAAAAAGTTAAAATGCCGAGCCTTTAAGGGAAAATAAAAGGACTTTAATATGGAAATTCACTGAGATCTTAAAGGTGAACACAAAGCATCCCCTCCAATACATGCTGGCCTCCTTAAGTCACAAATTTTGTAGAGGGTAAAGCATAAAAACGTTGAGAAAACACCCAAATTTGCTAGGTAGAGAAGGCAGAAACGATGATATGGATGGAGAATAGATGTTGGGTGTAATGTCCAAAACACAGAGGTAAGGGAGAAGGGTTGTTGTGCATAATGGTTTAATGAGAAATTAGAGATTACAACCCCATGCAATTCATTGAGGATGTCATTGTAAATGGGACACATAGATTACAAACCCCACAAATTTGTTGAGGATTCCATTGTAAAGGGAACTTGTTCTAGAGATGTAAAAACACAGTGATTAAACCCGTGCTAAGAAGGAAGGGATCGTTGTCTAGTTTTCTAAAAAATGTTGAGTAAAACCCAACCAATGGCCTCATGGAAAACATAGAGGGTCCGAGGTAAGTGAAGGTGCAAAGAAAAGAATAGTTGCAAACGTATAGACTGAAATAACCAGTGAGCCAAAAAAAATCGTTGAGCATAGAATAAAACGTAGAGGTATAAATCTATCAAAAATGCAGAGTATGCATTTGTAAAGGGATCACAAGGGAGAATACAATGAGTCAAATGATGAGAAAAATAAATCGCATAGAAACGAAAGGAAATCTCACTGAGGGTTCATAATTGAAAAAAACACAAGCATAACAAGAATCATCATACTAACTAAGCCTTAATGGCTAATAGGAAAATAACAAACTGAGATTGCTCTCAGTGATCTATACGTCAATTTTCAATCACAGTTCTTGGCGAAGTCTAAAAATTCAATACAATTTTTTTTTTTTCAATTATAAACCTCAAGAGAGTGTCGTAACCAAAGACGAGAATTCAAAGACATTCTCCTTCGCTTGCGCTCCATCGAGCTCCCTGCTTTCTAACCATGAAGACTTCACCGGTACCTCCCAGGCAATGCTAGGGGTAATCTTCTTCCCCCTTAGCCCCCTGAGCCACACACAACAAAACCAGAATACTCTAGCTCCCAATTTTCCTCGCAAGGTAGAACTACCACTCTCTCTCTCGAGCTGGGTATCCTAATGCTCACAAGTAAAACCATTCATAATTTCTACAACGTAACCTTATAACCCATGTGATCCCTTCCTCCTCTCAGCCACTTTTTTTTATAGAATTTCCTTAGTGACAACTTGTCATTTTCACAATTAATTCATTTTTTTTTTTAATTTTAATTTGGAATTATTCCCCCCATACACTTTTCACCCATTCCCTTAGTTGCACCAATCAATCCACAATTAAATTAAATTAAATGTCAATTTCCCTCACCCATCCTAAAAGCGCTCCTACAATCACTCCTAGTTGTCCCTTTATTCCCTTTATTTCCCCTTTAATGACTGAAGCCTTTCTAAAACTAATTTTTGTTTAAATTAGAAAATTTCTCTAGTTAGACTAGATTCTAGATAACCTTATATGCTTACACATATTTATGATTTATTCCTTTCTAATTTTAAATTCTAATTTGGTATTTACTTGCACAAGTGTATTGATCACTCCTTATTTTTATTTTCATTGATTCTTAATTTGATTTATTTCATCCCCTTATCATTTAATTTTAAAAATTATTTTTTAGTCTTCTCACTCACTTAGAATTAGGATTAGTTAAATCTTTATTTGCAAACTCCTAGACCCTTAGGGATTATGCTTAATACATTCTTTCTTTAGTTAATTAATTAATCAATTAATTAATTTGGCAAGTGCTCAAGATTTTATAAGGTTTAAAATTTGCTAAAGTTTTCTAGGCCACCTAGATTCATTGACTCATTTTTTTTAAACACCGCGATGTGCCCTTCAAGACTCACTCTCTGCTCGAAGGGTGCCACTCGCCTTTGATTCACATTTTAAATTACTTGACGTGCCCTTCAATATGCATTACGTGCTCCAAGGGTGCCACTCTCCTTTGACTAGTTTTGGTTATTGTTCAACCCTTGGAGTCAATACTCCATTCATGCGACCTTGCAAGAGACTAAGGGATTCTAAGGAATAAGGACCCTGCCTTATTGAGCTCCCTTTATAATATTCGTGTGTGACTATCTCAGTCTTCCCTTACGACATCGTGGATCTCTCGAACTAGGTAATCGCTAACATACAAATTGAGCCACAGAGAGAGTGCTAGTAGGCTATGACAGGGATGCTGCCACACCTCTCCCTCAATATCGGGTTGTTGTGCATGACCCCTTTACTCCTTATGTGAGTCTGATTATAAAGAAATCATCAACCTGCATCCATCAACAAAACAATGTCAATGATCCATAAACAACATCATAATATACCCGATCATATGTCACATATGCATAAATAAAATACTCAAACCAATACAATTCACTCCTTGACTCGATCTAGAGTCCAAGGAGGTCCAACACACTCAGGGGAAGCTCGTCAATAGCATCAGGGGAAGCTCATCAACATCATCTGTCAATACATAGGTACCAAATAACATAACATCATAATCCATCAACATTATCATAAGAATCCATAAGCGAACAAACAACCTTATACTAAAACTGGATCACTTGCATGTAAGTGTCCTCAAAGAATAAGTCAATAACATGTGCTCGCAAGAGCGAGATGTTACAAATGATTAATGGTTGCAGGGCTCAAGAGCCCTCATGCACCAAACTTTGAAAATGCACCATATAGGTGTTGCACACCTCCACCAACTAATATAAGTAGCAGACGAAACCACCGACTTGTCTTCGAAGTTGTGAGCCAAGTGTAGGATAAGTTGAGTAGAATTGTTCTTCGTCTCTCTAGTCAGTCCAAAGCTCATAAGATACTTGATTTTCAAACTTGCGATAAAGTTTTAATTGTGACAAATAACAAGTAATTACTTGTGCTTTTATAAGTGGAAGTGCCCCTGGATCTATTGTAGAGTAGGCATGAGGGAGACTAGGAATAATACATTTTGAACTTCTGATACATTTTTTTTTTCTTTTTTCTTTTCATGATGCTTGTTTTCTACTTTGTATTTTAAGTTGTTGTGTTATAATTGTTATTAGAGCTAGTAGGATTTTATATTTGAAGATGGAATTTATTATTTTCCTCTGCAAATAATTATTCCTTGTGTTGTATTATATTTTGTTGCCATTTACGTAAGCATTACGAATAGGAGAACTCCTAATGTAATCCTTGTAGTAAGTCTTTCAATATGGATACGTTCAACAAAGCATGTGAATATGTATTGATTCATTTTAGTGGATTTTATGAGTTTGTCATCTAATATTTGAAGTCTGTTTTCATAGTTTTTAAATTAGTCGTGCATATATTAAATAAATTATTGATCACCTAAATGCAATATATAGTGGATGACTGATTTAGTTCTTACAACATCATTTAAGATGACTACAATTTATTCCAAGTCAATTCAATAGAGGAACGAGAAAGTCACGGAAGTGGTAAGGTCTATCATCTACAATCAATCCTCAAAGGTTTCTAGGGTCATCTCCAATTCAAAAACATACCAAGGAAAAACTTACATTATAAAACAATCCCAAAAATTAGTTCTCATAAATCCATATATTTCTAACATCCTAGTCATTATAAACAATCATTTGTCTACACACTCTCATATCCAACAGGGAACATAGTATCATACTTCCAGAAAAAATCATCAAACATTTCACAACTCAGACCATTTTGAATACCTCTTGGGTTTTAGAGTTTCCAACTCTTTGCAAAATCTCATCTCTTGAAATGTGATACCCATTAGTTTTATTGTGTGGAGAAATCATGAGTAAAAAATGAATTTGAGGGCTTGAGGATCCAACAGAGACTAGAAGGAATTGGTAAAAACATTTTTTTAGAATAAAACGACATGGATGTGATGGTAATTCCTTCTACTGGCACACTATCGGATTAATATAAACAATTAAGTGTAAGGGAAACGATTGAAGAGATATATCACTTAAGACTTGATTGCTTTCAACATTTGAATCCTAGTAACCTAGATTCAGGAGCCAATGCATGAAAAAGAGAAATTTTAGGAATGCAAACATATAAACCAATTATTAAGACTATAGTCTTCCTGTAGCGTAGCCTTCATGTATGTATCACAAATTCCAATAGAAATTATACACACACACACACACACACACACAATCATTATATTTCCTTCAACAAATCTCAATCTTTCTTTGCACACTAGTATATAACAAAAATTTATGAACAATATTCGAAGTCTCTTCATTGTACAATGAAAATTTATTCTAAACATAAATTTACTAACTAACACATACCATAACTAGAAGAAAAGTGAATTTGATGTTGATATTTAATTTGATAACTTGCACAACACCTTCTCCTTCTCTTTCCAATCACAAGAATTCACCAGTACCTCCCAACCAACACTAGGGGTACTCTTCTCCCCCCTTAGTCCCCTAAGCCACAAATGGGCCACACACAGAAATACAGATCTCAACTAGAAAAAGATTGAACTTGCAAGGAGAGGCTTCCACGTCTTGCACAATCTTGTAGCCCAACAAACACATGTAAAATTAATCAATAGAAATTTTAACAACATTTCATTCATACAGAAATATGGTCCTTTCCTTCTTCCTCACCATTATTTTTATAAGAAAATTCACCTTAACACTTGTCATCTCATGCGTAATTAGCTAATTTTTAATAATTAAATTAAATATTATTCACCCTCAACACATGTCACACTTTCCCCAAGTTGCACATGTTTAATCCCTTTTAATTTAAATAATTAAGAACTATCCCTCAGACTCTTCAATTAGTTCCTATATTATCTCCTAGTTTCCCCTTAGTTTCCCAATTTCTATTTTATTGTGTCACCTAATTAATTTACAGTTGGAGTTTGATTATGACTCTTCTCTTAGTTAGGATTTAAAGTTTGATTGACTTAGAATACTAGCTCCATGTTGATATCCCATTCTCTCATGAGTTAATTTATTTTAATTTAAAATATCATTTTATTAATTTCATGCACATATTGTGCGCATGCATTAATTTATTCCCCCCTCTCTATATTTTAATTAGTCTAATATCCCTTACACTCAATCCTACCATTTCTAGGATTTTAATAAGCATAACAAATAAACTCAGATTTTAATATGTTCTATCAACTATAATTAATTGTTTTTATTCTCTAATAGGTCTAAGTATTCATTTTATTTTCTAAGGTATTCTAGATTTTTATTGACTCACAATTTATTCATGTGATGTGCCCTTCAAGACGCACCATCGTGCTCCAAAGGTGCCACTCATCATTGAATAGTTTGGAAGTTGTCTGATACTTGGAGTCAATACCCCGATTTTCGACCTTGTGTGAGACTAAGGGATTATTGAGGAATAAGGAATCTACCTTATTTCACACCCATAATAAATCCTCACGACCATCTGTCTAAATCCTCCCTCATGACATCATGAAACTCTCGGGAACAAGGTAGTCGTTAACCTTCAGTTTTAGGTCACAATGGGAGTGCTAGTAGGCTTTGATAGGGACACTGCCACACCTCTCCCTAATCCATATGATATATGTTTATGACCCGTTTAATCCATATGTGAGTCATATTATCAGGTGTCATCATGCCTACATCCACTAACAAAGATAACATTAATAACTCATATACATGAAATCCATACTTAATCATCATCAATAATATATGCGTATAAAATCAACTATTCAAACCAAAGTAAATAGTCCACTCCCCGATTCAATCCAGAGTCCAAGGAAGTATGTTGATGCCATCAACATCCTCATCATGTTAGGTTTCCTACACACTCAAGAAATATCATCATAATACCCATCAATGTTATACATCAATAACATATCAATTTTCAATACTCAATCATAGCATAAACACATAAACCAAAAAAAATAATTTCATAATGTACCAAGTTTAATCATATCACTTGCTTACAAGTGTCCTAAAATAATAAACAGTGTTAGAAAAGTGTGATTAGTGGAACTGGATGTTACATACACCCCATCTTATTTTAAACTTCGTCCCAAAGTTTGTAGAATCTAACAATAAAACAATAAATATAGCTACCACTAATCCATATATCAACTATCAAAATAAATAAGGAAATTGTCGACGCATCTCATATGCATCCTCCCAAGTAGTAGAATGTGGACTGTAACTATCCCACTCGACCTTGAATTGATCGAGTATTTGACTTCATAGTTGTCGAGTGAAATGGTCCAGTATTTAGATCGGCTCCGCTATGAGAGCACCCTCATCCTATACTTGCAATGAAATCATGTCAATAACATGTGATGGATCTAAAATATAATGATGTAAAAATGAAACATGAAACCCATCATGTATATGCCTCAAAGAATCAAGTAAGGTTAGTCGGTAAGCGACAGGTCCTTTCTTTTCTACAACTTTGTAAGGTCCCACAAACATTGGAGAGAGTTTATCACCCTTTCCAAACTTAATCAAAATCTTATGTGACTTCACCTGCAAAAACACTTTATCACCAACCTCATAACTACGTTCTATACGATGGACATCTGTGTAAAACTTTTTTCGGTCTTACGCTTCCTTAATCCTTTTCTTTATGGATTTCATATGATAGATTCCATTTCTTGAATCACTTTTGGTCCCACCAAGACCCTATCCTCTAGTCAATCCCAACTCAAAGGTGTCCTACACAGTCATCTGTAGAGAAACGTAAAAGGTGCCATGTTTATCGTACTTTGATAAATGTTGTTGTATGCAAATTCTACCAATGGTAAAAAAATAATCCCATCATTTCTATTGATCCATCACATACATTCGAAGCATATTCTATAAAATTTGATTCAATCTTTCCGTTTGTCCATCTATTTTGGGGTCATATGTTGTACTAAAATTTAATTGCATTCCCAAAGCCTCTTGGAACTAGTCCAAAAACGTCCAGTGAATACCGATCCTTGATCGGATATTATATTTGTTGGTACACCATGCAATCTCACAATCTCATTAACAAAAAATCTAGCTATGTCCGGTTCTTGATATGTCATACAAACTGGAATAAAATGCGTACTCTTTTTCAAAGTGTTCACAACTACAAAAATAGAATCATGTCTCCTAGTCGTCAATGGAAATCATACGATAAAATCCATCAATATAACTTCCCATTTCGATTCAGGAATCACATATGGATGTAATAGTCCCAATGGATATCTATGTTCTGCCTTCACCTGCTGACATTCAAGACATTTCACCACATAATTAACTGTATCCGTTTTCATTCCCTTCCAAAAGAATAATGGTTTAAGATCTATCTTCATCTTCATGACTCCAGGATGAGACATATACACTCCTCGATGAGCTTTGTTCAATATTAACTTTCTTAGTTCATCATTTGGTGGTACATACATTTTTCCATTATACCTTAGTATCCCATCACTATCCAAAGAATATTCCTCATATTTAGGTATCATCATGGTATCTTGTCTAATATTATCTTTTAATTCCTTGCACGATTCGTCATTAATCTATAATGCTAAGATATTTTCTCAAAGATTCATATTTAGTGGTATTACCGAGAAAATGCAAGGTCTCTGACTCAACGCATCCACTACTATGTTAATGTTCCCTTAATATACGTAATCTCAAAATCATATTCACTTAAAATTACCTACCAACGTCTTTGTCACACGTTCAAGTCACTCTGAGTAAAAATGTGTTGCAATTCACTATGATCAATTTTCAACTCAAATTTCCGTCCAATAATATAATGTCTCCAAACGCTTAAGGCATAAACAATCACTAGTAATTCCAAATTGTGTTTTTTGTAATTCTCTTCATTCCTTCTTAGTTTCCTTAAAATATTAACTTGACCTTCTTACATTATTACTCCACCCAATCCTTCCTTGGATGTGTCCGTGCATACTGAAAATTCCTTGTCCATATCGAGAACTTTCAATATCGTTGTTGTTGTTAATAGTTCTTTAAGCTTATGAAATGCTTCCGCACATTTCTTTGACCATACAAATTTCTTATTCTTCTTTTCCAATTCCGTAATTGGGTTTTCTATCTTTGAAAAACCTTCGATTAAATTTAGATAGTAACTTGCTAATCCCATAAAACTATGGACCTCTTGCAAATTTGTTGGTGCTGGCCATTCCAAAATAGCCTCTACCTTCACTGGATCCACATTGATACCCTCTCCAGAAATAATGTGTCCCAAATAATGAATCTTTGTCTGATAAAAAGAACGCTTCAACAACTTTCCGTACAACTTGTTTTCTATTAAACACTGTAAAACTAATCTCATATGTTCTTCGTGATCTTCTTTTGTCTAAGAGTAAATTAATATATCATCAATAAATACTTGTACAAACTTGTCCAACTACTCGTGAAATACCCCATTCATTAAACTCATGAAAAAACCAGGGTAATTTGTCAATCCAAACAGTAATACAATAAATTCATAATGTTTGAATCTTGTTTCAAACGCTGTTTTAGGAATGTCTTCCTTTTTGATACATGATTGATGATACCCAGATCTAAAATCAATCTTTGAAAACATTGCCTCTCCCTTCATTTGATCAAATAAGTCATCAATTATCAGTAACAGATACTAATACTTGATCTGGCTTTGTTTAACTGGTGATAGTCAATGTAAAGCCTCCACGATCCATCCTTCTTTCTTACAAAAATTATCGGTGCACCCCACGGTGATACGCTTGGATGTATAAGTCCCAATCCAACAACTACTTCAATTACAACTTTAACTCTTGCAATTCAGCCGTCAGCATCTGATATGGTGTTCTAGCAATTGGTTCTGTTCCAGGTTTTACATATAAAGTAAATTCCAATTCTCTATTTGGCGGTAAACCTAGTAGTTCTTCAAGAAAAACATTGGCAAACTCCGATACTACTGGAAAATCTTCCAATATTTTCATGTCACCTTTTTCATTAAGCGCTAATATGGCATACAACTTACATCCTTTGCGCATGCTTTTCTATAATTGTAGGGAAGAAATAAATCTTAGCGATACTCCTTGGTTTCTTCCTATAATTACTATACTCTATCCCAAATCATCAATTATGGTTAATCTATTCATCTTCCAGTTAAGTATCACGTCGTGCGATTCTAACCAATCCATTCCAATCATAATGTCATAGGATCCCAAGATGGTGACATAAAGGTTTTCATTTGTGATGAAATCACCCAAGTTAATGTTACAATCCTGAACCTTTACTCCAACCTTTTACTTGGCTCCAAATGTCATTTCCACATATCTAAATTCATCTGGTTCGACTTCCTTCACCTTAATTATTTTAAGAGGAACACTCTAGATATAAAACTCTCAGTATCTTCTGGATCTATCAAAACACTAAAATACCGATATGATATCATACCTGAAGTCTCGAGCATTATAAATTGATGCTCGACCTGGTGTTTATTCATCACTTCATGAATCCTATGGGCCTTGCCCAAATCTCCCATTATCGTCTGTCCTGCTAATTCAACTGCTCTTGCTTTCTCAATAGGAAAATCTCTTTGATAGTGTGGCTCTCCACAAGTCCAACATTCATTATTAGGGTCGATGCTCTTAGTTCCAAAAGAAGAATCTGTTGGTCTAGGATTTTGAGGCCTCGATCTATTCTGAGGAACATATCTAAACTATTGTTGTTGTTGTGGATGCTGCGGTTTTTTCTATGTAGGTGAGCTATATAGAGTCCTATGACTAGTAGTATGTCTGCATGGTGTATAAAATATAGGTCCTCTGGGTGTATCATGCTGCCCAAAATCATGTCTAACGGGTGTCTGCTGCTGAGATGATCTAGGTGGCGTATGTCCTATAAGTTTGGAAGGATTTCTGCCCTGATCCCCACTATTCAAGTCCTCCTCGACGATAAAATATTTTTTTATTGCATCGTGCAAATTTTGAGGGATCAAAATCCTCACTTTAGCACAAATGTTGAAGTTGATTCCAAAAACAAACTTATTAACCTTTAATTTCTCAGTGTTCATACACAGATCATATCTGAGTAACTCCATAAACCTTACTTCATACTCCGGTACTGTATGAATTCCCTATTGTAGAGCATTGAACTCATTAAGCTATCTCTCAATGAACTCATTAGATCGATACCTCTCTCGGAATCGTTCCTCAAACAATTCCCAAGACATGTCTTCAATGGCCATATTCAGTTGTGGTAAGAGTGTCTTCCACCATAGAAGCACAATCCCCTTCAGCTAAAAAACCACCATACGAACCTTCATGTTGGAGGTATAATCATGCAATGAGAAACACATTGCCATATTATCCAACCAAGATTTGATAGCTAAACCATCCGTGGAACCCCAAAACTCAAGAAATTTTTCCTTCTCGATTTCTCTATGAACACTACCACTAACTACAGGAGGGTGATGCAAACCCTCATTGGGTACAAACCCCCTTCCCTCATCACGATCAAGGATATTTATCAATGCCTCTGACATCCTCTGAAAATACCTCATCATACCCATGGCATCGCCCATTGCAACTTGCTCTTTCTCGGTATTTTTCTCTTCTCCCTCTGAAGCATATCCCTCGGGTGTGGATGTACTTGGAAGAGGCATACCTATTCCTCCCGCACCCCGATGTCTACTCATTATCCATCCTCTAACCATGATACCTGCATATAATAATTTCAGTTGATATTATCGATATATCATATTTTAAAAAAATTGCATTGCAAGTCGTAACGAGTCCTGTGTTGCAAAGTAGAACCCTACTCTGATACCATATGTAACAAGTCACTAGTAATCGAAACAACTGGAAGTAAGAAATTACGAAAATGTAAACTTAATAAGAATAGTCATAGGGTGAACTTTAATTTCTTGCATCTAATTCCATACCAAAACATGCATATAAGGTGATACATCATAAATGAAGAATACAAAATTTAATTTACCAAGTCTCTTAAGATTTGAAACTTTTGAGGCGTAAGCGATTAAAACTAATTATTTTCAATCTCCATTTCATAGTTTAATTATGTCTCTGTGCAAGTCTTAATTCTGACCATATAAATCATTAACACAAAATTCAAAATCCCTTGCTGGCTAATTTTATTTAGTTTTGGATTAGAAAATACGACTATAAAAGAAATTCATTATTAATAATCATTTATTTATTAATCAATGACATATAAACATTACAAATTTCTAAATAATATCAACAACATATAACTCCTTTGAATTTGATCATTAACTCATAACGTATGAATTTACAATTACAACTCACTTTTATAATCCAATACTCCCATTTATCATTATAAAACTATTAATATAACAATGTAAACTCAAACCCTAAAATATATCACTATAATCCACGATGTATTTCATTCTTTATGTAAATTAAATTCTATAATGCCATACATATATTTTGATTTTAAAATATATATATGGCACATGTGGTGATTGGATATATGTAATATATGAGTATTTAAACTTATGCAAAATACTAAAGTCCGGCTAGACAGTCTAATGTAAAAAGAACCAGTGTAAAGTCTGGAATTGAAGTTAACTGAATGTAAGACCGCAACATATCATATAACAATTAGATATGATAAAATTAATTTAGATAGACAGTAATGTAACTTGGATACCAGCGGTGTGAACAAGTCCTACTATTTTATAGAGGAACACCCAGATGTGACAACTAACATGGTTTACTCGAACTCCCAATCAATTATACTCTAAAAGTATTGGAACTATGTCAGTTGTTGACAACATTTAACAATAATCTATTTGCAAATTTTAAAATTGTTTAAAATATGATATATCGATATATATTGTTGATATATTGTTTTAAAATTGTTTAAATACCTCTAATACAATAAATCCTCAAAGGTTTCTAGGGTCGTCTATAGTTGAGAAACGGAGCAAGGAAAAACTTACACTAAAACAATCCCAAAAATCGGTCCTTGACAATCCATATATTTCTCACATCTTGTTCACTTAGGACCTGATTGTTTTGAACATTTGAATCTTGGTAACCAACTAGAGTCAGGAGAGGCATGAAAAGGAGAAAGTTTGGGAATGCAAACATATCGACCAGATATTCAAACTACAGTCTTCATGTACCATAGCCTTCATCTATGTATCACAAATTCCAATAGAAATAACATAAACTTTTCCTTTTATATATATATATATATATATATATATATATATATATATCGTTATATTGCCTCCAACTAAGATCNTATATATATATATATATATATATATATATATATATATATATATATCGTTATATTGCCTCCAACTAAGATCAATATTTATTTGCACAATATTATACAACAACAATTTATGAACAACATTCAAAGGCTCTTCAATGTACACTGGAAATTTATTTTAAGCTAAAATTTACTTAATAACAAATATTGTAATCAGAGGAACAATGAATGTGATGTTGATTTTTAATTAGATAACTTGCACAATGTCTGCTCCTTTTCCTGTCAATCCAAAGACTTCACTGGTTCTTACCAACCAACGCTAGGGGTACTCTTCCTCCTCCTCCTTAGCCCCCTGAGCCGAAAACGGGACACATACAGAAATATAGATCTCAACTAGAAAAAGATTTCCCTCGCAAGGAGAGGCTTCCACTTCTTGCACAATCTTATATCCCAACTCACACAAGTAAACTTAATCAATAGAAATTTTAACAACATTTCATTCATGGAGCAATAGAGTCCTTTTCTTCTTCCTCATTGATATTTTTATAAGAAAATTCACCTTGACACTTGTCATCTCATGCAGAATTAGATAATTTTTAATAATCTAATTAAAGATTATTCACCCTCAACACATGTCACACTTTCCCCAAGTTGCAAATGTTTAATCCCTTTTAATTTAAATAATTAAGCATTATCCCTCACACTCCTCAATTAGTTCCTAGATTTTCTCCTAGTTGTCCTTTAGTTCCCCAATTTATCTTTTATTGTTTCCTCCTAACTAATTTATAGTTGGAGTTTGATTAGGACTCTTCTCTTAGTTAGGATTTAAAGTTGATTGACTTAGAATACTAACTCCATGTTGACTACCCATTCTCTCATGAGTTAATTTCTTTTAATTTAAAAGTTTTCCTTTATGAATTTCATGAACATATTGTGAACATGTCTTAATTTATCCTCCCCTCTCTAGATTTTAATTAGTCTAATCTCCCTTAGACCCAATCCTACCATTTCTAGGATTTTATTAAGCATAACAAATAAACTTCGGTATTAATATGTTCTCTTTCAAATTTAACATAAATCATATAAAGTCATTTATCTTTTCTATCAACTCTAATTAATTGTTTTTATTCTCTAACATGCCTAAGTATTCATTTTATTTTGTAAGGTCTTCCATATTTTGATTGACTCACAATTTAGTCATGTGACATGCCCTTCAAGATGCATCATCGTGCTCCAAGGGTGCCACAAATCGTTGACTAGTTTGGAAGTTGTCTGATGCTTGGAGTCAATACATCACTTGTCGACCTTGTGTGAGACTAAGGACTTATTGAGGAATAATGAATCCTCCTTATTGCGCACCCCTCATAAATCCTCATGAGAGACTATCGCAAACCACCCTCATGGCATCGTGAACCTCTTAGGAACAAGGTAGTTGTTAACCTTCAATTTCAGGTCACAACGAGAGTACTAGTAGGTTGTGACAGTGATGTTTCCACACCTCTCCCTCATCCATATGATATCTTTGTATGACCCCTTTACTCCATATGTGATTCGGATTAGAAAACATCATCATTCATGTATCCGCTGACAAAGATAACATTAATAACTCATATACATGAAATCCATACTTAAATCATCATCAATAATATATGCGTATAAAATCAAGTATTGAAACCAAAGTGTCCTCAAAGAATAAAAAATGTTATAAAAGTTTGATTGGTGGAACTGGATGTTACAAACACATTGAAATGATGAGAAGTCCACTTGCATGATCTCTTGTATCTTTACAATGTAACATAACTTCCCCTCTATTAGGTTTTGATCACAGTGGCTAGCATGACTAGATTGGTCGAGCTTGACCTCCACTCCACAATATTGTGTGATGTGTCCATCATCAACATACTTAGTGTGAAAATTATGTCCATATACCCGCATAGATGGTAACAAATGCACTTGTAAAATTGCGAACAAAGGACAATGTCATATGTCTAATAACCGAAGCATTACTAAAAATATAATACATGTTATAATTCAAATGTGCAATATTATAAATAGAATGTGTTACTCATAGAGGTTATTACAGATTTGTTGCACTTGTTCTCTATGTTTAGTGCATCTATATCTTCTCCTTGTGGGTTACGACCAAACACTGCATATTTCTCTTGTATTTGGTCATCCACCCAACTGTTGGGACATATTTTTGGCATATTTTCTATTAAATGACCATGATAAGGCATTATTATAGCATTTAACCATTTGATTTTTTATTGTCATTGTCCCATTTCCTTTTGTTCTTTTGATACAACACGACCCATGGCCGTGTTGCCACAATGCTGTAAATAATGAATTTATTGATGACATCAATTTCTAAATTTGTTGATGTATACAAAAATTAAAGACAAATAGAATGCGATCAAATATATATTATCAACTCACAGATTGAACTTATTTATGGCATCAATTTCTAAATTCGTTGATGTATACAAGAATTCAAAAAGAATAGGATTTGATGAAATGTATATTAGCAACTTCAATGTAAACAATTTATCTATACTAAATTGACAAAATATAAATGACTTACCATTTATCAAGCACCTTTTTCCATTCATTTCAAGTATCTCCCCTTCCATTTTCTCCTCATCTTGATGGTCATTGATGAAAATCCCCCCCTCCTAGGGGGTTCACGCGACCTCCCAGTATAGGATCGAATTACAAAGGAGATGAATTAGCTCTCGGATCCCTGTTAGATCCTCGCTTATGTTCACATGACCCTTTAATTTCCTTTTATGCAGGTCCGCACAAAATAGAAACCTGCGAGCGCTTTTTCTAAGCCCCTTTTTCCTTGGGGTCAAAAGCATAGACGCTAGCCCCTTTTCCCTAACATAATTGCATATGACCATAGGATAGAACCAAATTCTTTCCTAAAAGGCACTATTCAGAGCTCTGGGAATCTGATTCTCTAGAGCTTCTCCAAACACAACACTCCAATATCTCAGAGTGGTTACCAGTCGAATTCAGGCACAAAGTGACATTGACTGAAAACTGTAGGTCTTATCCCATCCTTCCACTCTCCAAACTTCTACGACCAGATATAGTGGTTGGAAAGGATACTCCTCCCTCCATGATATACGGTAGATGTCTATTCTGAGACTTTGAGCTTCAGGAGTTATAGGAATCCAACACACACTGCCTCCCGAATAGTCAAACATCAAACTAATGATCTACGACTCACACTCCTCCTATAGCCAACGATTGTGATCATGGAACTCTGAGATTAGGGGTTCCTTTATCCTAATCACCACCAAAATCTCAAACTATTAAACGTTTAATTGGTGATCTATGAATATTTCTCCTCCTTCAGCCAACGACTGTGATCAACTCCAGAACTCTGGAGATTTAGGTTTCTTCGCTCCAACTAACCACCAAACTCCCAAATTTCCAAATGCCAAATTGGTGAAGTGAGGAGATCTACGGTCCATGTTTACCTGTCAACAAATGGTCAGGATTGACTCAGGGATTTAGGACTTCTGGAATTTTTGCACCAAAGAAAATTTCACCCACCACCTTCCAGATATCCGAATTTTGAACACTTAGAAATCTATGGACATGTGTAGCCAACAAATGACGGTCAAGATTTACTGCGTAATTTGGGACTTTGAGAAATTATCTACTCCGCACAACAACGAACAATTTCTCTGAGAGTTTCGAATCACTAAACCACTCAAGGATCCAATGGATCACACTCTCCTAGTGATCTATGGTGTATATTTACTTCAGAACTTCAAAGCTTCGGGGATTTTTCCTCCCTTACAACAACAACTTAAAACTACCAGAGAAATGAAGTCTGAAGGACTTGAGGTTATAACAACCATGCTCCTTCTCCTTTATACAAAGGCTATGAGGGATTCTAATACCTCCCAAACAAATCTCATCCACTATCCTTTAAACAAAAATATTTCTCCTCTTGGGGACTTTCTCTTGCTATCAATCTTGAGTTTTGTCACTTGAATGACTCTAACTCTAGTGCACACCTTACGCTCCCCTCGTGAGATTTTTTTCACTTAAAATACTCGAAACTTGGTGCACACTTTGTGATTCCCTCCTGAGCTTGTGACTTAAATAAGTCACCTGCGCACTCCTTGCAATACCTCTCCTCTGAGATTTGGACTTGAAAAAGTCATCTACGCACTATTTTCACTATCTCTCCTCTGAGATTTTTCAACACTTAACGAAGTGTCGACTCTGTACACTCTTTGCTCTGGTCTCCCCTTTGAGATTTTATACTCTTGTGAGTATAGGTGCACTCCTTGCACTTTGTCTATGTAAACTTATGCTATCTCTCTTGAGCTTCTAAAATTGTAGATAGTTCTGCCTCTGCAATCCTTTCATGGGCACTGTGCACTGGTTTCCCCTTTGAGATTTTACACTATTGTGAGTGCAGGAACACTCCTTGCACTTGGTCTGTGTAAACTTACACTATCTCTCTTAAGCTTGATAGACCCTTAAACTCGGTCCCTCACACACTCCTTCTGCTAAATCTTCCTTGATATTTTACATTGCTCTAAGTGTAGACACACTCCTTGCGCCCACTCAGTGCACTTCTTGCATTATCCCTTCTAATATTATGAGTAGTTTTAGTGTGCCCACCTGGCACACTCCTCTTAAAATAAAAAATGAGTTCTTGTGCACTCCTTGTGCTTCCCTCCTAAGCTTGGGGCTTAAATGAGTCACATGTTCACTCCTCGCGCTAACCCTCCTCTGAGGTTTGGACTTGAAAAATTCACCTGTGCACTCCTTGTTATATCCCTCCTTTGATATTTTTCAATACTTAACGAACTTTTATACTCCTGAGAGTATAGGTACACTCCTTGAACTTTCTCTACATAAACTTACACTATCTCTCCTGGGCTTCTAAACCTGTAGATGGTTCGGCCTCCGCACTCCTTGAGTGGGAACTTTGTAGTCCTTGCACTGGTTTCCCCTTTGATATTTTACACTACTATGAGTGTAGGCACACTCCTTGCGCTCACTCTTTATAAACTTACACTATCTCTCTTGATCTTGAAAGACCCTTAAAATCGGTCCCTTGGACACTGCTTGCGCTAACTCTTCCTTGAGATTTTACACTACTCTGAGTGTAGGTGCACTCCTTGCACTCGCTCTGTTCCCTTCTTGCACTATTCCTTATTTTGGGCTTATGAATCTTTCTGGTGTGACCACCTGGAACACTCCTCCTAAACTTGAAAATGAGTTATTGTGCACTCCTTGCATTGGCTTCTCAGAGTTCTCACTAACTCTAGTGTGCACTTTGTGCACTACCTTGAGAGACCAAAACACTTAGAAATTCACATAGATAGGGAATTCTATCTATTCCTGCAAATGAAACATTTATATACTCATGGAATTCATAAACATGCACAATAAAAATTCAGAAAAAAAAAACACTCATTCATAGAGAACACATATAGAGATTCATATGCAAGGAAACATGCTTTTCTATTAAATCTAAATTCTTTTTACAAGAGTTTAGAATATTGGACTGCAGTAGAGTCTTAGGTATTCTCTCCTCTCTAAAATTATCCTCTCTTGAGAGCTCTCTCTTCTCATTCTCTTCTCTTATTGCACTATTTCCTTAAGATCTCAATACATTGAGATTTTTTTACAAAACATGGGCTTCTCAAGCCATTCTCACCTTCTTACATTAAATTACATTTAGTTTACATCTATTCTGAATCAGAACTAGATTCATCTACCTATCAGCCATTAAATGTGAATTACATGTAGCCGATACAAATAAAATTTCTCTACTCTCCTTGAGCCTTTAAAATATTAATTACAATAAATTTGATATTTAAACTCAAAATGAGAAGGATGGAGCTTCTCTCTCCTTGGGAACTGCTCCCTCCTTGTGCATTGTTTCACTGGTTGATGATGTGTTGTTGATGCTATTGCATCATACTGCCCCGATGAAAAAATAATGAGATCCTACTCATGGCTCCTCTGTTGCTTTTGTTGAGATTCTCCAGGGTCCCAAACTTCACTATGGAGTTGTTCACCCGATCCTTTTCCTTTCTGTTGTTGTCATCTTGCTGCTACTGCAGGATCTCCTCTTGGTTTCCAAAATTTATGTTGTAGTACCCCATTTATCTTTCCAATGAAATCTCCTCTTGTTAGTATCCACATTTTACTGATTGTCTCATTTTCCACCTTCAGGATGAATATCCTTATCTCCTCAATATCCTCTTCCATCTTGTCTATGGGATGGATCCTCTCCTGCAGTCTTCTATGTTGCTACATCACCTCTTCTTCATCAATCTCCAACTTGGATTGTTGGATGAGGCTCCTTTGGGTTATTTATCCTTCTCTCAGGGCTTCCAATTATTCATATAGATCAAAGGGAATATCATCCTAATATCCCATGCTAAATTCATCGCTTGTGGCATTGGATTTCCACTCCACTGCAGACTACAATTCTACAACAATATTACTGAGTTGTTGCTCAGCCATATCCTTTGAAAATTCTCTTTTTGTCAGTCCCTCTGTTCCTCTATCATCTCTTTGGGATGGCATAAATCCAACTTCATCCAGGTGCTCCTAATGTTGGAATTATTCTCCACTCTGCATGACTGTCTCCTTCTGGTAGTCTTTCTCTGTATCTAGATTGCTTAACCAATCATCTAGTAGCTTCATCTCTTTCTCCCACTGAGTGAGTATGACATTTGAATTCTCCTATTGAAAATTCTTTTGGCTCAAAACTGTGTGGGCCTCCTCTTATTTCATCTCTTGGGAATATTTCAATGTATTCTCTTTCTCCTCCTCCATGAAAATCTTTGTTTGCTATCCTTCTTCTTGTGCACCTGCAACACATGCATCGACCTCTATTGGTATTCTTGGTAGAGATATGCTAATCCCCCTAATGATCATAATGCACCTCTAATCTTCCTCCTCTCCTATCATCATTCCTCGCTGATCTAATCTATCCTCTGAGTTCCTGATACTTTCAGACAATCTCATCTTGTCCTTTCCCACCTGACAACTTGACTTTTCCTTTTTTCCCTCTTGGCAGTCTTTGAGATATTTAGTTGATCTCTCTTCCTCCTCATTGAGGCTTTCTCATATTCTAGTTTACAGATGTTAACCATTTTATCCTTTGTGTTCTTGATGTTTTCCAATTCCCTCAACCACCTCCTCATTATTTTCTTTTACCTCCTGGAAATCAACTGCTAGATATTCCACTTCAAATTTTCCTTCATGGGCCACTCATACCTCCAACTCTCTTTCTCTCCTTGCTATATTTTCAACATCAATTTGTCGAGCTCCTCTATGGTCTCCTTGAGTTGTTTATCCATCTCATCTTTTCTCATCCTATTGTGGTATTCTCTTGGACCTTGTCTATGGCCTTCAGTAGAAATTTTCTCCTCTCTTGTAACACCTCAGTTTTAACCCTTATAAACTATAATGTATTATGTAATTGTGACTTAGGTTCGTGAGCCAGTAAATTTGAAAAGGTGCCAGAGTGCCTAGGAAATGTAATACATCTATATAAATTAATAAAATAATACATCATTGGTTGCAATATGGACAAGTACAAAAGAGATAGGGGGCTATGATTCCACAAGAGAGGGGGCTTGAGGGCATACGTATTTATTTTATATTTCATTCACCCATTTTTGTTTTAATGGAGATTAACAATTATATGAGATTCTTGGGGGTAAGGCCAAGTGGTTCCTTAATTCCAAGAACTACTTAAGCCCATCCTTGTTCTGTTTGGGGGGTTCTCGTTCTTGTTATTCTGGTTGTTTCTTCCTCACTCACTCACTCACTCAATTGCTCGTTGTTCACATATTTCACTCTGTTCTCTCTCCATTCATTATGTCACCCATTCATATTTCCTCATTTGTGTTTGGCTTGGGAAGGGAAAGTGAACCGTTGGAGAGGATCCATGGTTTGTTGGTTGTAGAGACTCTTAGTGTATTCTAGACATGAATTAAGGTCTGCATGTCTCAGATGCTTTGGCCTATGCTCAATTTTTCTCACAACTGCAAGTCCTGAGAGTCCCAGCATGGAGATTCTCAACCACCTGGACTGTATCCCTGGAAGGAGATGGAGAGCCCGAGGGAATGTGTGGTAGAGAAGGGGGTCCATTCTATTGGGTTGTGCATGATGGGTAGAAGAGAGCTGGTGTACTTTGGATTATTGTGGGTGATGAAATCCTATGAGAGATTGAGTGCTAACTAGTTTGGGAAGCTGAGTGACACTTTGGAACCGTTCTCATGGATTCATAGCCTTGGTTTGGGGGTGAAACTATTATTGAGACTTGGAACAACAATGTCTATGGTTGGGTGTAACGTCCTTGGTCTGCAGCTTGTTGGTGAGTGTTTACTTGTAAAGATAAGTTCTCTATGTGTTTTTTGTATAATGTATATTTTGCTACATATTTAATTATCTCTAAGATATGTATTTATAATGTACCTATCCACTGGTTATTTGTTGTGCATGGAATGTTGTATGTTTCTTTATGTTGTAGCCTAAATATTGATTAATGCATGTGGGCATTTCATGCTTTAATTCGGATTGAGATAAATTCATAGGCAATTTTTTAGAGTAGTGTGGCAAGCCTGTGGGTGGCTGAGTACATTACAGATTGGTATTGTGCCCACCCTGTGCATGGTTGGGTATGTTATAGAATGGTATCAGATCTACTGGTTGAAACACCGGGATGGTATGGGATGGATCTGTTGGTCATGATTTTATGGTTAAGAGTGATTCAACACCTTGAAATTGAAAATCTTAGGAGGAATGGCATTGCAGAGATCACACAAAATCTAGAGCGTCAAAGATACTTTGTAAAGGATCATATATTCATGACCATCCCTCGGAGTTCGAGAGTGATCAACACCGTGGGATCAATGAAGTTCTGGATTGTTGGATCGGAAGGCAAGTGAACAAGGGTTGTCTGATAAATGAGAAACCAGAGGTTGGGAAATATTAAGTCCCAGCCGTCAGAACTAGTTGGTCGATCATCAATCATCGATCAAATCCAAGCAGGAAATGAAAGACTTTGGAACTTCACTGCTTTGACGATCATGGTAGGAAAGAAAATCCTCAAATATTGAAGGTCAAAGTCACGAAGCCCCATCAACTATCCAATATGGTGGGAGGCTTGGGGGGAATCTCCAATCTTGATCATGGTCATCCGACGTTGACCACTTCGAGAGGTTTCACTCTGGGAGAATTGAACCCTTTAGAATTGTTACAACCTAGAGCCCCGAAGCATCGAAGTCCCGTAATTTCCATTGACCGTTATATCGAGGGAAGGAATTTAGGATTAATATTGACCATTAGATCTTGTGATGGTGGAAGGTTAGCGAAGTTTAGACTTCAAAACTTCATGACTTCAACAATTTCTGGGTATGTTATAAATCAAAGCCTCGAAGTGTCGAATTCACAAGAGTGTAAAGTTGTGAAGTTATGCAGGATGTCGGATCTGAAGAAGAGATTTTGGATCATCTGTGTGGTTTATTATGTGGCTTATGTCATGTGGCAGAGGTGTCGTGTGAGGACATGTGTCACCTGGATTTGGTAACTTTTGGACCCCGATCTATTCATTTTTTAGTGACACATGGAACATGTGCCATGGTTCCACATCACCCTAGGTCGTGTCATCTCTAGAAGTTTATGACTTTGGGGGTGTATAAGTTTCTATTAGTGAAAAGTGTCGAAGACCAAAGTCACGAAGGAACACAGACTGTCGATTTGAGATCCCTTTAGGAACTTTCTCGACCATTGGACCAAGTAGTATAAGGATAGGGTAAGTACTTCGACGATTGTCACTCCAAGGAAGTGGAAGACTCAGGAGTGGAAATGTCATGGAGCCTGGAGGGCCAAAATCCATAACTAATTAAGGATCACACATCCCAACGCTTGAATAATTCCTAACCATTTGATTAATATGTGGAAGAACAAGGTAAGTACTTCAGTGTTTGTCACTCCCGGGGAGTTGAACGACATGTGAGATGAATGTCCTAGAGCCTCGGAACGTCAAATTTCTAAATTGGTTAAGTGTAATCTATCCCAACGCCTGATTAATTTGTGACCATTGATTTCATTGAAGCCTCCATATGGGGGCGAGACTGTCCATTCAACAAGAGATCAAGTCTTGACCATCTGATTCTGCTAGTAGGAGTTATCAAAAGGTTCGACGAAGTGTAACTCTAGGAGAAATCAAAAGTTGGAAAACAAAGAATAGTCAAAGGTTGAAGTCCGAAGGAATGGGTCCCAACGTTGGTCTCATAATAAGGTAAAAGGGGTTGGAAGTGACCAAGCCCTCAAACATGGGGTTATAACTAGATCTTGTGTAGAAGAACATAGAGAAAGGCTCTAAAGAGTGACTAAGCTTGTGGTTTCGAGCCGTGTTCACATGGGACATAGTTTGAAGAAAGTGCTTGGGAAGAATTCAAATTTTGTATCAACTAAGGGGGATGATTTTTTTTTTTTCCAGGAAGCCCTAACTTTCAGCTCAAATATCCAACTGGGGCAATATTAAAATCACTGGAAAGATGATTTAGAGGAGAATGACCTAGAATTATTCTAATTTGGATAACTATGATATATTTTCTTCATTAATTAAGTAGAAAAATTAATCAATTACAGTCTAGGATTGGATATAATAGTCATGGAAGCATGAAAAATATTACAAAAGTTGGATGAGGCATCAAAGAACTCAAAAATAGTGGAACAAAAGTATTAGTCAACAACCACATAATATAAATAAATTGCAGGTACAACCAAGGAAAAAATCCTCACATAGGATATGAGGCTAACAGTTTAAAAATGTCATTAATGGGCATGGAAAGGAAAAGTATGAATGCCTATCCTAGAAGGAAGAGAGGTGTAAAAATTTGCAAAGATTAAGTGTGACATAAATCTACTTCTGATATCAGAGTTCATAATGGATGCATAATACCAATGCAGAGAAATTGGAGACCGAAAAATGAATTCTCTCTCACTTGAAAAGTGTCACTAAATGAAAATGGACTTCCATTGGGAATGGTATTAAGTGTGAAAGGTATGGTTCCATATGGAAATGTTAATGAAGTAACCTAATGGACAACTAAGATTAATGGTATTGTATTCAAGAGTGTTGTGGTAGTAGAGTGAGGGAATGTTTTGAGCTACTTTAATGCAGGGTGTTGGAATGTCTCATAAAGGTAAAGTTGGGCATGAATACCCAAAAGGAGTTGTTGCAATTTGAGTACATTGGTAGGATTGCAGAATGGCCAAGTGGAAATTGGATAGAAAGTATTCAGACCAGGGAACCATAGTGCAGATGAGAAGAATGGGAGCACACAAGGAAACACGGATCCGAAGCAGTTCAAGGACAACCAACTACAACATAAATAAATAAATAAATAAGAAAAATGATATAGCATGGTTAAAGATGTGGATGTTGTTGTTGCTTATGATTTCCATCTATGTGAAGACCCATGAGGGTGGTAGAAATGGTGATCAAAATGATGAAGGAGGAATTCTGTGAGCTTATACAAATACCAGTTGACTAGGTAACATAAAGTATGTTTATAACCACCATCCAGGTATGCATTTGTTGCATGTATGTTGAAGGGAATTGAGTTAAGAAATTACCTCAGTTAATCTTTCAAGTTTTAAATTGATATGTAATGCCCAAAGACCTAGAGTATGTAACTATTATTGATGCAAGAATTCATTTAGATAGATTGTCAGTTATATGTTGTGTTATGATTGGTTATGGGATCATAACCAGAATAATTCAGGAGACATACTCCTTCTATAAAAATAATTATCCATAGAGCTAGTCATGTGTGAGACCATATTATGGTTGGATATGGAAGGGCTATAGCACTATGTGAGTGCTCTGTGGTATCTACTGTATATTTGATGTTTGGAATGCAACCTCTTTGCCGACACTGAAGAGCACTTAAGAATTATATTCTCTGTGTTGTGTTTGGGTTGAAAAGGAAGGAATCCAAATAGTTAGGAAACCATTAGGAACTTTGTGGATGATGTGTTAAGGCGTTGGTCAGACCTTCCAACTCACCTTGGTGAATGCATGACATAGTTATGTGGTTATTATGTAGTCAATGCATGGATGCATTGTGTAAATGTGGCCATCGGTATTGGTAGATCAATTTTGATTTTATTTAGTAATTAATTGTTGTATTATGAAAAGCCTATGGTGTTGAAAATGCATAATGGTGGATAGATGAATTATATTTAATATGAATACTAGTTGAAGGTGATTGGATTTTTGTTTGTTACAATTATAAGCTCACTTTTTGGAACTATTAAAAATGTTACAAGTGGTATTACATGAATTATGGAATGCATTTTGGTGAATGCATGCATATAGTATATAAAATAGAAATGATTATGATAACATGAGTATTTCTAACTCATGAAGTTGAAAATACTTAAAGAGTTGTTAGATAATGCAACAAGGAAGTTGCATGTGAGAGTAGTTATATAATATGGAAAATATTTGTCAAGGGAGCATAGTGATAGAAATATTGATGGATATAAGAAACAAAATATTGGTTGATAATACATGTGTAAATAAGGATGGGTGCATTCCAATAATAGTTGGATTAATGGGAGTGATTGAATTGTTGTTATAAACAATTCTGAGATCACTTTGTGAATTGTTGTAACTATTTCCATGAAAATATACATCTGCATGATACTGACAACTTGTTTGGATGAGTGAAGGTTGAGAAAATTGCAGGAATAATGGTATTGGGTATGGAATTGATATAAGCCATAATAAATATTTATGCCTACAACCACAAGATACAAATGAATTATGAGCAGAAAGCTCATGCTTGGAAAAATTTTGTTTTCCTGTATGAAACAGATATGACAAGTATGACTAAAAAAATTGTTATAGTGATATCTCATGATGACTGTATGTGTATAATACACACGATATGTTGGATATGCAAGATGGAAAGCATGGAAAATTCTACTGTTGTGACATGAGAATCCTATGTCCCTAGAAAGATTCTTTTGCAAGAAATCCTTGGCCAGGAAAGATGGATCGCCTAAGGGATTGTATAGAAGAGAAGGGGATGTCTGATCCTGGGCCTGGAAGGTGAGTGACTACAAGGAAGATGAGACTTTGATAGTTCTTGTAAACTATTTATTGTGATCATGCACACAATGGGTATGTCAAGGAAAGTAGTGATCCAAGTTAACGAGGAAACCATATGGATGCAGATCCATGAACCACACAGATAAGTATTGTACTGGATTATGAAAAAATAACTCTTAAATTATGAAAAAAATAAATATTTTTATGCACAAAATTATGAATTGATATGCTTGTTGATTCAAAATGTTGTAGGAAAACGGTGAATGTTGAGGATCTAAAAAAGTACCAGACTATGAGTGAAAAGAAGAAGGTGATGTTGGAGTAGTTGAATGATAAAGGCATGGAATGAAGACAATTCAATGGACTTGCTACAGTTGGATTTCTAGAAGCTGTAACTCTGAAAATTCTTGCCCGAGTGCACTAGAGCCTTAGTGAGAAGTGGAACAACCTGAGGGAATGCATGGAAGAGAAAGGGGTTCATTTCTTTGGGTTGTGTAGGATGAGAGGGAAGGAGAGATTTATGGTTGGAACTACTTCCAGAAATATAAATTATGAAGATCATTATACATGTTTTGGGTCATAATGCCTATGTATACATGTTTAATTTTAGGCCAGGGTACCTATGCATATAAGAGTTGGATGGATTGATAGTAAAGTTGAAAAAGGGATAGAGTGCCTAGGAAATGTAATAAATTTATACACATTAATAAAAGAATACATTGCTAGCTGCAAGACAGACAAGGACAAAAGAGATAAGGGGATATGATTCCACAAGAGAGGGGGATCGAGGGGCTAAGTACTTATTTTATATTATATTAGCCATTTTTGTTTTAATGGAGAATAAAAGTTACATGAGATTCTTGGGGGGAAGGCCAAGTGGTTCCTTAATTTTAAGAATTACTTAAACCTGTCCTTGGTTTGTTTGGCCGATTCTTGTTCTTGTTCTTATAGTTGTTTCTTCCTCATTAACTCACTCAATTTCTCGGTGTTCACACCTTTAATTATGTTCTCTCGACATGCATTCTTTCACCCATTCATCTTTCCTCATTCGTGTTTGGCTTGGGAAGGGAAAGAGAATTGTTGGAGAGGAGCCATGGTTTGTTGGTTGCAAAGACTGTTGGCGTATTCCAGCCATGAATCAAGGCCTGCATGTATGAGATGATTTGTCCCATGTTCATGTTTTCTCACAATTGCGAGTTTTAAGATTCCCAGCATGGATATTCTGGACCAATTGCACTAGAGCCTTGGAAATAGATGAACATCCCGAGGGATTGCATGGCAGAGAACGGGGTCCATTCTATTGGGTTGTGCAGCTAGGTAGAAGAGATATGGTGTACTTTGGATTGTTGTCGGTGCTGAAAATATTGTGAGAGATTGAGTGTTGATTGATTTGGGAAGTCGAGTGACACTCTGTAATTGTCCTTGTGGATTCATAGCCCTGGATTGGGGGTAACACTACTATTTAGACTTGGAACAACAATGTCTATGGTTGGGTAGAATGTCCTTGGTCTGCAACCAATTAGTGAATGTTTACTTGTAAAGATAAGTTCTCTATGTGTTTTCTGTATAATGTATATTCCACTGCGTATTTAATTATCTATGAGATATGTATTTATAATGTCCATGTATGATTGTTATTTGTTGTGCATGGAACGTTTTCTCTTTCTTTATGCTGGAGCATGAATCTTTATTAATGCATGTGGGTCTTTCATGATTGATTTCATATTAAGTGTTATTATAATTCAAGATCAGTTCAAAAACCATTTTTTGCAGTAGCGTTGTCGTCTTGTGGGTGGCTGGGTATGTTAGATATTGGTATCGTGACCATCCTTTGGGTGGATGTGTATGTTACATCTCCTCTTCTCTCCTGGAAATTCTATGAGATTCCACTTGCTCGTTGTGAGCTACAGTCAACCTCTTCCAAGCTCTCCTTGCTTATCCTTTGGTTCACCTCTTGGAACCTTCTCTGAAATTTTATACTCCTGCTGAGTGTAGGCGCACAACTTGCACTCGCTCCTTCTCTTGAGCACTCCTTTCTCTCTGGTTGTTGTAATCCAACTACTCACCTTAAGAGCTCCACGAGATCTCCTCCACTCCAAGTATGCAACTGGTCCTTTTGTTCATCCCACCTGCCTGTCTACTATCTGCACACTTGCAAACAGTTCTTCACACAGAGCAACAATACCCTTCCTCTCCTCATTTTCGTATTGTTTGTAGAAAAAATCTCACTTTGATATTCTCCTTCTCTGCCTATTGTCTATAAACAAAGGTTTCACTCTGACACCAATTGATGGTATCAGACAAAAATAATCACAAGCTCTGATACTACTTGATGGTATCATACAAAAATACTCACAAGCTCTGATACCACTTGATGGTATCATACAAAAATTATGTTCAGGCTCTGATACTAGTTGATGGTATTAGACGAAAATTACATTCAGGCTCTGATACCACTTGATGCAAACCCCCCCCCCTCCTAGGGGGCTCGCACAACCTCCCTCTCTAGGATTGAATTACATAGAAGTTGAATTAGCTCTCGGATCTCTACTGGATCCTCTCTTATGTTCACAAGCCCCTTTAATTTCCTTTTATGTCGGTTCACACAAAACATAAACCCACTGACACTTTTTCTATCCGCTTTTTCCTTTGGGTCAAAACCACAAACGCTAGCCCCTTTTCCCTTGCATAATCACATATTATAGCAGGATAGAACCGAGCGCTTACCTAAAAGGATCTATTCAGAGCTCTGAGACTTTGGTGCTCTGGAACTTCTCCAAAAACATCACTCAAATCTCCCGGAGTCGTTACCGGCCAAATTTGGTCATAAAGTGACATTGACCGGTAGATGCAGGTCTTATCCCGTCCTTCCATTCTCCAAACTTCTAAGGCCAAATATAATGGCTAGTGGGGATTCTCCTCCCTCCATGATCTATGGTGGATGTTTATTCCAAGAATATGGGCTTTGGGAGTTCAGGGAATCCAACACACACTGCCTCCCAAATATTCGAACGTCAAACTAGTAATCTAAAACTCACACTCCTGCTACAACCAACGACTATGATCAAATCCAGAACTCTGGGATTTGGGGTTCCTTGCTCCTAATCACCACCAAAATCCTGAACTTTTGAATTCCAAATTGGTGATCTATGACTCTTTCTCCTCCTGCAGCCAACGGTTGTGATCAACTTCAAAAATATGGAGCTTCAGGGTTCTTCACTCCAACTGACCACCAAAATCCTGAACTGTTGAGTGCCGAATTAGCAAAGGGTGGAGATCTACGGTCCACGTTTACCTGCCAATGAATGGTCAGGATTGACTCTGGGATTTGGGACTTCAGGACTTTCCTCACCAAAGTATCTTTAACCCACAACCTTTCAGATAGCCGAATTCTAAATACTCAGAAATATATGGACACGTGGACCTAACAACTAATGGTCAAGATTTACTCTAGAATTAGTGACTTCGGGAAATTCTCTACTCCATGCAAAAACGACCAATTTCTCCTAGAGTGTCGAATCATCAAACCAATCGAGGATCCAACGGATCACACTGTCCTAGTGATCTATGATGTAGATTCACTCCGGGACTTCAGAGCTTTGGGGGTTTTGACTCCCTTACAACAACTTAAAAATGTCAGAGCAATGAAGTTCAAAGGAATTGAGGTTTTAACAACCGCTTTCCTTCTCCTTTATCCAACAAATGCGAGGGATTATGATACCTCCCAAATAGATCTCATCCACTCTCCTTTAAACAAATATATTTCTCCTCTTGGGGACTTCCTCTTGCTATCCTTCCTGATATTTGTCACTTGAATGAATCTAACTCCAGCGCACACCTTGTGCTCCCCTCCTGAGTGTTTTTTCACTTAAAATACTTGAACCTTGGCGCACACTTTGTGCTTCCCTCCTGAGCTTGGGGCTTAAAGAAGTCACCTGTGAACTCCTCTCTCTATCTCTCCTATGAGGCTTGGACTTGAAAAATTCACCTGCACACTCCTTGTGATATCCGTCCTCTGAGATTTTTCAACAATTAATGAAGTGTTGAATCTATGCATTCTTTTCATTGATCTCCGCTATGAACTTTTATACTCCTGTGAGTATAGGTACACTCCTCAAACTCTCTCTACATAAACTTATGCTATCTCTCCTAAGATTCTAAACCTGTATATGGTTCGACCTTTTCACTCCTTGAGTGGGAACTGTGCACTCCTTGGACTGGTTTCCCCTTTGAGATTTTACACTACTGTGAGTGTAGGCACACTCCTTGCGCTAACTCTTTATAAACTTACACTATCTCTCTTGAGCTTGAAAGACCCTTAAAATCGGTCCCTCAGACACTCCTTGCGTTAACTCTTCCTTGAGATTTTACACTATTCTGAGTGTAGGTGCACTCCTTGCACTCACTCTATTCCCTTCTTGCATTATCACTTCTGAGATTATGACGGGTTTTGGTGTGCCCACCTGGCACGCTCCTCCTGAACTTGAAACTAATTTCTTGTGCACTCCTTTCATTGGCTTCTCAGAGTTCTCACTAACTCTGGTGTGCACTCCTCGCAATGCCTTGAGAGCCTAGAACACTCAGAAATTCTCATAGATAGGGAATTTTATATATTCCTACAAAGGGAACATTTATATACTCATGGAATTCATAAACATGCACAGTGAACATTGATAAAACAAACACTCATTCATAAAGAACACACATAGAGATTCATATGTAGGGAAATATGCTTTTCTATTAAATCTAAACTCTTTTTACAAGAGTTTACAAGACTGAATTGCAACAGAGTCTCAGTTCTTGTCTCCTCTCTAGAATTATCTTCTCTTGAGATCTCTCTCTTCTCATGCTCTTCTCTTCTTGCACTATTTCCTTATGATCTCAATAATTTGGGATTTTTTTACAAAACAATGGCTTCTCGAGCCTTCCTCACCTACTTACATGAAATTACATTTAATTTACATATAGTCCGAATCAGATCTAATTCATCTACTTCTTATCCATTAAAGGAAACTTACATGCAACATGTACAAATATAATGGCTCTACTCTCCTAGAGCCTTTACAATATTAATTACATTAAATTTGATATTTAAACTCAAAATGAGAAGGTTGGCACTTCTCTCTCCTCAGAATATGCTCCCTCCTTGTGCACTATTGCGCTGGCTGTTGACGTGTTGTTGATGCTCGTGCATCAGTCATCCTAAAAAAATAACCCTAATATGTAATCAATTTTCTTGATGTACTCACTAGAATAATAGAATGAGTCGTATACTATGTACCCCTAAGCCATAGAGCCCTTTGGCTTTTCCCTTTGTCGAACAAACCACTTCAATTTTTTTATGTACCTTTCTAAGAATAACATCCAACAGCATGAGAGAACCCCAACTAATTCAACCTCATTAAGGAGGTGAATTATAATATGGACTTGCAAGTCCATAAAACTTGTGGGAAGTTCCTTCTAAACATACAAACAATCTCAACTATCTTTGGATGACATTGTAGAATGATATCCATATGAATATCCTTTGATGTGATCCAATTTACAAATGCATATAATTTCAATGTGGCATGTCACAAGTCCTGGGGGAAGTCACAGTTCACACAACCACGCATGAAAAAAGGATAATGAAACTACAAAATAGACACACACATCATTAATTTCAACAAAAATGTGAGTGCATAAAATATTGTTACGGATGTTAGTATAGAAAAAAAAGCATGTATTCAATGTACATACCCTTAGAAGGTTCATATAATCATGTGATTTCAATCTCAACAAATTCCCTTCTATAGTGAAGTAATGTCGTAGAGTCGACCCATATAAAGAAGGTGCCTTCACACCCAATATAACAACCTTTCCCATAAAAAGATCATCTTTCTTCAAAATCCATGGGACATCACCTTATTTAAAATACCAAGAGGGACTAACCTCTTCTCTTGTTTTTTTTCTTGGCCAATGTGTCCTTTTAGTATTTGAAGCAATATGATATCTCCTAATAACCAATGTGTCTCTTTTATTCAATGATATGTTCCTTTGTAAATAAGATGAAACATATTTTAATATATGAATGGAATCTAGTAAGTGGCCAATCTTAAGATGCTCCCAACATGGAATCTCATAAAAGAAAATTTTCATTTTCATCCCAATGGACATTTTCTCAACATGCGTGTCAAAAAATTAAGGATCATCGAACACAGGTTCCCCATTTGAATCAAAATATTCTACCATTTCCTTCTCCTTGTTTGTGTCATATGCCCTAATCCAATCTGTCAATGTCATTATTTTATGTCTTCGAGTTCTCTCTAGTTTACCATTGAGAGCAAATGCAACTCTTCTATAAGTGTGATCTTATACGAGGAATACCCTCGAACAGTTTTACACCAACTTTCATAGGTGGTTGGACCACCTAACCTTTATTCAAGGTCTAGAAAATTTACATCCATGATACCTTTTTTTTACAATGTGTGTGAAGTTATTGTATATAGAGCATGTTAGTGTCAAAAATACAGTTTCACCAATGAAGCATGCTAAATAACATTACAGATATAAAGAAATAAATCAACATGATTACCATATAAAAATCCTAGTCCTGGATAATCATGTATGGTGTACGTACATATATTCCATACAACATAAAATAAATATCCATTGGGATGGGTCTTGATACATCATATACATTGATCCCTTCACATAATTTCTTGAATTCATCAATGGTTGTAGGTAGACATCCATTCTCTTCACTTGTCTTCTACTCGAAACTACAAGATCCAACATAAGATGTTCATTCTCCATGGAAAACCATGGGGGATATTTATATTAATCAATACCACTGGCCAAACATAATATTTGGTGTTTTAGAGGGCATACATGTTAAATCCATCCATAACTATGCTCAATTGTAGGCTCTGTAATTCATCCTTGAATTTATCGAGCCATATGTCCTCTATATGCTTCATGGCTATTCAATCTGTTGGGATTCACATAATTGATGCAGGAGCATCGCTCCACCTCAACAAATGTGTTAGCAAGACAACACATATGCACACAATGGAGAAATGGAGAGACATTAACCCTCCCATTTTTAAATTTGAAATCTGATCCCATGGGGATTTGCATTGTAAGGTTGTAAGAGCCAAGCCATACCTTCGTACAGGTAGTGGATAGGGTCTCCTTAAATGGTTTACTGTAAGTAGGTCTAGATCATAATTAGGTCTGGATCATCATTTATGTAATGAAGCCATAGGATTATGGTGTCTTAACTGAGACATTGATGGCACTAAGGCGGTGAAGAGGATAAGCTTGTAGAGCCCTCTTTTTTAAAAGAGAGAGAGAGAGAGAGAGAGAGAGAGAGAGAGAGAGAGAGAGGTCTCCGAATAAGAACTCATGATAGAGTTAGAATAGGAGGAAGAAATGGGACTCTGTTGCAGTCTAGTTTTTGTAAAAACATCTGTATAGACACACAAAGATAATAGAAACACAGTTTTTCCTGCACAACGAAGGTAGCCTTCCAGACATTTGTTCACTATCTCGGTTTGTCCATCAGATTGAGGATGATAGAATGAGTTATGAGCCAATTGAGTACCCAAACAAGAAAATAATTTTGTCCAAAAATGTCCAGTGAAGATGTGATCTCTATCACTTACAATAATCTTTGGGCTGCCACGTAGCTTTTGAAATGTCTCCATGAATGCGGTGGCAACTGTACTAGCTTTGCAGGGATGAGATAGTGCACAAAAGTGTGTGTACTTGGTCAGTCTATCAACAATCACCATGATGACACTCTTTCCTTCAGACTTCGGTAACCCTGTGATGAAATCCATGGAAACCTCCTCCCAACACTAACTTGGGATGGCTAATGGCTGTAAAAGACACGGGGTATTAATTGTTTCCACCTTATTTTGTTGGAAAACCAAGCATTCTGCTACAAGCATTTGAACATCAGTTTTAAGGCCATCCCAAAAAAATTCCTTCTTGACCCCATGGTAGGTTTTCAAAAATCCCGAGTGCCCTCCTACTCGAGAGGTGTGCAATTACAATAGTACCTTTTGTTTGATTTGGGAGTTCTTACATAAATATAAGCGATCTTTGTACCATAGTGAATCATTTTTCCATGTAAATGTATTTGATGCACTGGAATCCTGCTGTAAACTTTGAATGAGAGTCCACACTTTTTCTTCATTCTTCCATTCATCCCTTGCTTCTATTATCCAATCGGGTTGGATGATTGAGATAGCACAAATAAAGGCCTCAACATCTTAATCCTTTATTGAGAGTGCATCTGCCACAACATTTTTCTTCCCTTTTTTATAGACGATTTCAAAATCATAACCCAATATCTTGGTCACCCATTTTTGTTGTTCTTCTGAAGATAGTCTTTGTTCCAAGAAGCATTTAAGAGTATCATGATCTGTTTTGACCTTGAAGTTCCTACTTATTAGGTAAGGATGCCATTTCTTCAATGCATGTAGTATTTCCATCATTTCCTTCTCTAAATGGGTTTGTGTAAGTCCTTTCCCTTGAGTGGTTGGATTTCAAAAGCCAGGGGCCTTCCTTATTGCATTAGGACAACACCAATTCCATTTCCCAAGGCATCACATTCCACAATAAAGGTTTTTGTGAAGTCTAGAGTGGTCAAGACAGGAGATTTTCACATCACCTATTTAAGTTGCTCAAAAGATTTATTTTCCTATGGAGTCCATGAAAATGCATACTTCTTAGTTAGTGCCATTAAAGGTGTTGTTATTCTTCCATAGTGTCGAATAAAATTGCGGTAGTAACCTGTCAAACCCAAAAATCCTCTAAGATTCTTCAATGTTTTGGGAATCGGCCAATCCCTCATGGCCTTAATCTTGTTAGGGTCTACCTTGACACATTCATGAGATACAATATGACCCAAATACTCTACCTCCTTCAGTCTAAAGAAACATTTGGATGGTTTGGCATATATTTGTTTCTCCTTTAGTAGTTGTATCACCTTGTCAACATGTCACACATGATCCTCCCAAGACTTTCTATAGATTAGTATATCATCAGAAAATACTAACACAAATTTTCGAAGGAACATCTTGAAAATTAAATTCATCAACCCTTGGAATGTGGAAGGTGCATTTGTAAGGCCAAAAGGCATGACCAAAAATTCATAATGTCCTTCATGAGTTTGAAATGTTGTTTTTGGGATATCTTCTTCCTTCATTCTAATATGATGGTACCCTGAACGAAGATCCAACTTTGTGAAATAGATTGCTCCATGTAGTTCATCTAACAATTCATCAATGACAGGAATGGGAAACTTATCTTTAACAGTGATCTTGTTGAGCTCTCTATAATCTGGACACATACACCATGAGCCATATTTCTTGAATACCATTACTAGCAGTGCATAGTAAGAACTTTGGCTAGGTTTAATAATGCCAGCCTCTAACATTTCTTCACCCATGTGCTCAATTTCACTCTTATGGGCATAAGCGTATCTGTATGGCCTGATGTTAGGAGGAACACTCCTAGGAATTAGGTGAATATCATGATCATGATTTCGAGTGGGTGGAAGACCTTTGGGAATATATTCAAATACTTTGTAATGCTTATAAATGATCCCTTGGAGATCTAGAGGAATAGATGGCTTAGATTTTTGAACATCTAGTGAGCATAGTTGTGCAATAACACCTTGATGCCCCCTTTTCAATAATTTTTTCATGCCATTAGAGCTTATCACCTTACTGGGTTTCCCTGTGATACCTCTTAACTCATTTTCTTTTCCTTCCAATCAAAATTTCATGAAAAGTTCTTGAAAATTAAAAACCACTATTCCTAATGATTGTAACCATTGGATTCCTAGTACAACATCAACACCTCCCATGGGTATAGAAATCATTGGAATATTCATTACATATTCCCCCATAGTAAGATTGATCTTATTGCATTTGCCTAAGCAATTGTTATTTCCTTCATTTGCAATCATTACTTGAAACTCTAGCACTGGATATACAAAGCAATTGAGAGCTTTGGATAATTTATAGTGAATGGAATTATGAGTACTACCAGAATCAATTAGGACTATTACCTTTTTCTTTTTGATATATCCTTCGATCTTAAGGGTTTGAGGAGTGCTAATTCCAGCCAATGCATTACACGATATCATGGGAGTCAACTCTTTAGATGAAATTGCTTCTATGTTTTCATCTTGAGATGGTTCTTGTTCTTCTTCCTCTTCACAATCTATGTAGAATAATTTCTTCTCACCACACTTATGTCCCTTACTGTACTTGTTATCACAATTAAAGCATAAACCTTTTGCTTTTCTTTCCTCCAATTGTTGGGGTGTCAACCTTCTAGGTTGAGGTGTTTTAGAAGAAGGAGCATTATTCTCTCTATAGATGTTAGGATTGGTCCTTCTAGTAGCCATAGCCATATTTTTACTTTCAACATTTCTTGCCACCCTAAATGCATTCTCCAATGATTTGGGTTCCCAAAGGCGAACCTCATGTTGAATGCTATCCTTTAAAGTTCCTATGAATACATCAATCAAGGGATCATATGGAATGTTTGTTACCTTTATATTCAATATTTGGAAGTTCTGAACATGCTCTGTAATTGAACCCTTTTTCTTTAGATTTATCAATTGGCTAAAGAAGGTATTGCTCCTTGTATCCTCATAGTGTGCTATCAATTCTTCTGTGAAAATTGTCCAAGTGACGAGTGATTTGCGAGAACAAATCCATCGATACCATACAAATTGATTGGGTTCTAAATATAAAGAAGAAATTTGTACCTTTTGTGTATGTGGCACATTATGTAGATCAAAGAATTTCTCCATCTGAAGTATCCATGTGATTGGGTCCTTGCCATCAAACTTCCTCATATCAATCTTAGGAACATGGTTGGTCTTCAACCCAAAGTTGGAGTTTCTCGATTCTTGATTCATCTTCCTTGTGTCCTCATCATGAATTTCATGGGACACATTTTCACTTTCAGGTTTCCTCTATATTAGGAATTTTTTTAATCCTTCCATGATCTCCCTTTTTAAACCACCCATCTTAGTATCCATTATTGCCTCAAGTTCATCATTTTTCACTGTCTTCTTTTGTAATTCATTTATGTCCATACACATTTCTTCACCTTCATCAAGAGTCCAAGTAGGACTGTCTGGAGGCTTATTTGTTGTATAATTTCCCTTTTTGGGTGGCATGTTGTCCAAGTATCACTTTTGAACCTTGATTTTGAGGTGGTTCTACTAGACAATCTTTCTTCCGCTGTATATCCAAATTTTCGGCCCTTCTAGGTATGAAACTTTCTTTTTTGTAGTACTCTGATATTTATTCTCTGCAATTCCACAGGTCTCATCAAAATTGGATGTTACAAGTGGAATTTACGGTAACTTCCCCACAACTTTCTGATTTTTGGCCTTTCCAGGAGATCTCACTTGTATAGCGTGCCCCGCACGAAATAATTGATATAAAATTATGAAAATCGTATTAGATATAATACGAAATGTACAATATCCAATGCAACTAGTCTCACTCAATTTGGATACTCTAGGAAGAAGTTATGATTGTTTTACCAAGAACACCTTCTTGAGACTAGTCAATAGGACTAGTAAGAGACCCTATCTTCCACAGGGTATATCTACAAATGTAAGAAGACCCATAAGATGAAAATTTTACCACAGATACCTTACTAATTTCTCTAAATATCCTTGGGAGTTAAAGGTCTAAAACATTACAAAAAACGTTTTATAGGGAAAATTCAACAATGCCTCAATTCAAGATGATCCACGAACCCTATCTTACACAGGATGTATCTCTGAAAGTGTAAGGCCTCAGGAGATGAAATTTTAACCCAACTTACCTTGATCTATCTAATAAATATCCTCCAAGTTGTTCCTTCTGAAATGTTGTAGAAAAAACGTTATAGAAAAAATGCCAAGGTGTTTCAGATGTAGCAGCGAAACCCCAAGACCTTGAGCTCTGATACCATATGTTAAGAACCAAACATCAATATAACATAGAAAAACCTTAGAATAAGTAATCAACACCTTGAAAAAGAGAGAAATTCAGATAATAAGCCTCTTCGAGGGGAAAACCTCCTTATTCCCACCTAAATGTTTAAATACAAGATGATTCCAAATGAAAATGTCTCCTTGGTATATATAGGAGACCAGGAGGTATAATTACAATGAATGGACTCAATATGACATAAATAAAATAACATTACTAATGTAATATGCCCCAATTAGGGGGTAATGAACCATTATTTATGGCTTAACACATGGTGTGTTTATGTATTTGTGTTCATTGTTATGCTTTTATATGTCATTCATGTTTTAAATGTATGAACTGGTGAAGTATTGTATAAGTTTCAATTATTTCTCTTCTTTGATTTCCGAGTGCAAGGAGTGCACATTGTCCACAAGGAGTGCATTGACAAAGGTGAGTTAACCTCAGGAAAGATCAAGAGAGATAGCGTTGAACCTTCATCAACAGGAGTGCAAGGAGTGCACAAGAATAACTTTGTGTTGAGTTCGGAAGAAGATAGATTTACTGAACACTCTATAAGGAGAAGCTCTGCAAGGTGTGCATTGAGCAAGGAGAAAGCCAGGAGGGAGAGAAGAATTTATTTTCAAGAAATCCTTCAGATCTGAGTTTGACGAAATCCCAAAAATGCAAGGAGTGCGTGGGATATCGAAATCTTTGAGGAGATCAATCTCAGAAGGGATAATGCAAGGAGTGCATGGGAAGCAGACTTATTCTAAGTCTAAAATCTCAAAAGAGACAACGCGTTCAAGAGCGCAAGCGAGACCCAGATAGCCAGGTTCGCAACAGAAAGTTCAAAGGTCAAAGCCTTTGAACACTGACAAAATCTTCCAAGGTGGAAGAATTCAAAAGCTTAGGAGGAGGTGTGAAAACAACCGTCTGATCAATTATGGAAGGGAGACTAGACCATTAGATCTACATCTAGTGAACGAAGGAAGTGCATGGGAGAGGAACATATCCAATTCGTTGGATCTAAGTGCAGAGGACCAAAAAATGCTAGATCTGGAGGTAAGTTCACAAGACTTAACCCTTGTGTGAGTAAGAGAGTGGACTTGTCAAAGTCCTGAAGTATCGAAGTGAAAAGGGACCATCCATCATCCAGGGCGACAGGTGGCGAAAGATATGAGTTTTCAAGTGAAAGTACTCTGGGAGGAACAAGTGAAAAGGAATTGAAACTCTTGAAACCTGAAGACCCGAAGTAGATAGAGGCCATCAGATCAAGGGGAAGACATGCATCAAGAGATTGTGTGTTTCGGGTGAAAGCACTATGGGAGAAACGAGTGCATAGGAGTTTGAAAACTCCCAAATCTCAAATAGTCGAAGTACCGAAGAGCCGAAGAGAATCTGGACCGTTAGATCTAGAAGTGCACGTGGCGAAAGATCATGAACTTCGAGTGAAAACACTCTGAGAGAACGCGAAGGACAAAATTTTGAGATCACTGAAGCTCGAACAATAGAATTAGCTGGGAGTCGTTGATTTGGGTTGGACAGGTGTCACCGGATCATGAACTTAGGAGGATCGTACTCCATGGTTTTTGAAAAGTTATGTTTCAGAATATTCCAAAGCGCTAAAGCCTGAAGCATTCAGGGTTGTAGATCCCAAAGGAAAGGACGTGGATCATTGATCTACGATGGGGTACATGGAGGACAGAGATTCACTCCGTTGGAAAGTTGTTGGACCAGGGAGGACAGGTGTCAGAGAATATGACACTCTGGAAGGATTCACTTTGGAGTATTGAGGTTGTTGAGATTTGAAATCGTCAAAAGCCGAAGTCATGAAGAGGACGACAGTCGTTGATTTGAAAGAGGACACATGGTGCCAGATATGGAATTCCAGGTATGGATCACTCCGGAGGAAAACAGAGGGTGAAAGCGCCAAAGTCCCGAAGGAGATCTCGATCGTTGATCGAGGAGGAGCTTGAAGGACCGTTGATTTGGTTGAGGAGACCAAATTCCCAAAGTAGGAGAAAAAACATCAATTGAAGAGGACGTGTGGTAGATGATCTTCCATTTTGGAGAAATCTCTCCAGAAGAAACGAGATTTGAGAACTAAAACTCCCGAAGGATGGAATTGCGAAGGAGATCCTGACTGTAGATTGAGGGAGACACATGTTAGCAAATCTTTCACTCCAGAATATAGCTCATGATAAGAATGCAAAGGTTGAGAGTTGAAACTCCTGAAGGGAGGAGAGCTGGAATCAACAACAACCATTGAATTGAACGTGAGATACGTGTCGACAGATTGTAGAGATCTGGGATCGTGCGCAGGAGGAGGAAAGAAGGAGGATATATAGCAGTCATTGATCACAGATCATCTCCAAGGGATTGGAGATCAATGGATGAGAAGGATTGTAGGGACATGACATGCTTGGACGTTAATTTTCCTTGAGTGGGCCGCAATTTGAACCACAATTTTAACAAAGGGATACGTGGCAGCTGGAGGTGAATTGTGGGATGAAAAATGGGTTGGTCTAAAACCACTCTTGCCCACGCCCATAATCACATATTTATGCAAGGTCATAGCCCAGGGCCATATGGAGGAAGGGGTGAATGGAAAAGGGGCTAGCGCCTTAAACTCGTTGTTTTGGAAGCGCATAGGGATAGCTTGCGAGTCGTTCATAACCTGCACATAGAAGGAAAGGGGCCTGTGTATAATTGTTTTGGGTTCAATCAGGAGCTCGAAGAGTTGATCCAACTCACAATAAAAGAAGATCCTAGACTGAGAGGCCGCAGAACCCCGGGAGGGAAGGGGGGCTACATCAGGTGGTATTAGAGCCATAATTTTTCTTGCAGACAATAGGCAAAGGGCGAGATAGTGACAGGAGATACTAGGATACCAGGTGGTATCAGAGCTAAATTTTCATTTGTAGATTTTTGACAAAAGAGAAAGAGGACAAGACCTAATTTTTTTTGCTTGCAGACAACAAACAATAAGGAGGTGAAAAGAGATGATCTAGTAACATTAGATGATATCAAAGGTTCAATTTTTCCTGTAGACAACAGGTGAAAAAAAGGTAGAGTATGGATGCTCTGTGAGAAGGTTGTTGCACGAGTGCAACAACAAAATTTTAAATAGCCAGGTGAGTTGTAAGCGAAGATGGAGATGCTCTCAGATGCAAAGTAATCCATAAGACTTGCCAGGAGGGCAGGTAGAAAGTGAATATGGCTATTGAAGGCCATGAGCGTGATCAAAGAGAAGGTTGCAAGCAGAAATGCAATCCAGAGATGGATCTAGAGCTCAATGAGATAGGAGAAAGGATGGAACAACTAGCATTGAGGATGAAATGAGAGGCAAAGGTACACTGGAGGTACGAATGTCCTCTGAACGGGAAGGTAAAATGGCCTGTTCAAAAGTTTTTGGCTAGAAAGCAGGAACAAGATTTAAGAAGGTGGCTAAGGGAATTAGAAAACCTCAGTGACATAGAAGAGGAATTGATTCACATCCGTGAGCCAAAAATTGAGAGACACCTCAGTGATGAGGAGGAGGTGAGATCAGTCAAAGATCTCATAAACTGCCAAGTGGGCAGAAATGGAATTTCAAGTTTCCAGGTGGGCAATGGAGAGAGATCAGGTGGAGGTCTCATATTCTTCCAGAGGAGTAGTAATGAAAGTTCAGATTTCCAGGTGGGCAATGAGATGGGATCGGTTGATCTCATAGATTGCCAGGTGGGAATAAGAGAAGTCCCAAATTGCCAGGTGGGCAGGGGGAAAGAGAGGAGACTGTCTGAAAGTCTCAGGAGCTCAGAAGTGAGTTCATCTCAGCAAGGAGTGTTTATGGATGAAGATTCATGTGGATTTGTAGACAATGTGAATGAATATGATCAGAAGTTAGAAACTCTCACCATCCAAAAGGAGGATTAGAGGAGCATTCTGATTATTGGAGGGATCAAGGAATTCCTACCAAACATCCAAGTAGAGGATAGTGCACATGATGAAAGTGAAACAAAAGAATAAATAATGGCAGCATAAACTGTCAAAGAGGAAGAAATGGAGCAAACACTAATGTCTAACCCAACAGAAGGAGAAGAGCATTCAACAAAAATTCTCACAATTTTCAGCCAGGAAGCTAAACAAGAGATGACTGCAACATTGGAGCTTACAGAAGAAGAGGAAGCAAAAAACATGGACTTTGTTGGTTTGTATGAAGAACTATAATCCCTATAGAGAAGGGTAATGGTGCAAAGCCAACACATCCAATAGATCAGGTTGGAGACAAATGGAAGAGCATATCAGCCTGAGGAACTTTTGGAAGACGTTGGACTTGAACCAATGCAAGAGGAGCTGACAGAAGGTAATTTGTCAGAGAAGGAATTTGAGCAACATCTCAATGATGAGACTATAGAAATGGAGTTTGCAGTAGGATGGAAAACTAATTCCATCGAAAAAGAAGATGACATGGGGGGATCAATATGATCTACCCACTGGTAAGAAATACTTGCAGCCGAGAAGATTTCATAAGAAGAGCCAGCCACTGGAGCAGCTAGACAGAGTGATAGAGGAAATAAGAAGGTTGATGTTGAGGTCAGTAGAAGCAATCAACAAAGGGAAGATGAATAGGGGAGAACTTGAAACAACAACAGGGAAGAAGAAGAAGAAGAAGAAGAAGAAGAAGCAACACCGACATAGCTTGAAAGGATTAAAAGGAAAACTCCAAGGAAGAGTTTGGGATCCAGGAGGATTTCAACACTAGAGAAGAGGAGCTCATGATTTTCCCAGCAGTGGATTATGATGCAGGAGCATCTCTCCACCTCAACAAATGCACCAACAAGCTAACACATAGGCACGCAATGGAGAAAGGGAGAGAAATTAACCCTCCCATTTTTAAATTTGAAATCTGATCCCATGGGGATTTGCATTGTAAGGCTGTAAGAGCCAATCCATACCTTTGTAAGGGTAGTGGATAGATTTTACTTAAATGGTTGACTGTAAGCAGGTCTAAATTGTAGTCAGGTCTGGATCATCATTTATGTAATGAAGCCATAGGAGTATGGTGTCCTAACTGAAACAGTGAATGCACTAAGGCGGTGAAGAGGATAAGCTCATACAACCCTCTTTTGTAAAAGAGAGAGAGAGAGAGAGAGAGAGAGGCGAGATCTTAGAAGAGAGGTATTAGAAGCATAACTCAAGATAGAGTTAGAATAGGAGAAAGAACTAAGACTCTGTTGCAGTCCAATTTTTGTAAAAACCTCTGTATAGACACACAAAGATAATAGAAAAACAGTTTTTCCTGCACATGGTGTGTTTATGTATTTGTGTTCATTGTTATTCTTTTATATGTCATTCATGTTTTGAATGTATGAACTAGCGAATTATTATATAAGTTTCAATTGTTTTTTGTCTTTGAGTTCTGAGTGCAAGGAGTGCACATTGTTCGCAAGGAGTGTGTTGACAGATGTGAGTTAACCTTAGGAAAGATCAAGAGAGACAACGTTGAACCTTCATTAACAAGAGTGCAAGGAGTGCACAAGAAGAACTCTGTGTTGAGTTCAGAAGAAGACAGAGTTACTAAACACACTGTAGGGAGAAGATCTGCAAGGTGTGCATCGAGCAAGGAGAACGCCAGGAGGAAGAGAAGAATTTCTTTTCAAGAAATCCTTCAGATCCAAATTTGATGAAATCCCAGAAATGCAAGGAGTGCGTGGGAGATCGAAATATTCAAGGATATCAAGATCAGAAGGGATAAAACAAGGAGTGAATGGGAATCAGACTTATTCTAAGTCCTAAAGATCAGAAGAGACAACGCGTTCAAGAGCGCAAGTGAGACCTAGATAGTTGGTTTCACAGCAGAAAGTTCAAAGGTCGAAGCCTTTGAACATTGAAAAAATATTCCAAGGTGAAAGAAGTCAAAATCTCAGGAGGAGGAGTGACAACAACCGTCTGATCGGTTGTGGAAGGGAGCCTGGACTGTTAGATATACGTCCAGTGAACGAAGGAAGCATAGGGGATAGGAACAGACCCAATCCATTGGATTTGAGCATAGAGGACCAACAACCATTGAATACAGAGGTAAGTGCACAATACTTAACCCTTGTGTGCATAGGAGAGTGGAATTGTCAAAGTCCTGAAGTCTCGAAGTGAATAGAGACCGTCCATCATCCAGGGCGATAGGTGGCGAAAGATCTAAGTTTTTGGGTGAAAGTACCTCAGGAGGAATGAGTGCATAGGAATTGAAACTCCCGAAACACGAAGACTCAAAGTGGATAGAGGTTGTCATATTAAGGGGGAGACAGGCGCCAAGATATTGTGTGTTTCAAGTGAAAGCACTTTGGGAGAAATGAGTGCATAGGAGTTTGAAAACTCCCGAATCCCGAATAGTTGAAGCGCCGAAGAGACGAAGAGAATCTGGACCTTCAGATCCAGAAGGGAACGTGGTGAAAGATCGTGAACTCCAGGTGAAAACACTCTAGGAGAAAGCGAAGGATGAAAGTTTGAGATCGTTAAAGCCCAAACAACCGAAGTAGCTGGGAGTTATTGATCTGGGTTGGACAAGTGTCATCAGATTGTGAACTTTGAAGGATCATACTCCGGGGTTTCTGAGAAGTTGTGTTTCAAAATATCTTGAAGTGTCGAAGCCTGAAGCATTCATGGCCATAGATCCCATAGAAAAGGACGTGGATTGTTGATCTGCGAGGGGGTATGTGGAGGACGAAGATTCACTCCGTTGGACAATCGTTGGATTAGGGAGGACTGGTGTCAGAGGATACACCACTCCAAAAGGATTCACTCCAGAGATTTGAGGTTGTTGATATTTGAAATTGCTGAAAGCTAAAGTCCTGAAGTGGACGACAACCGTTGATTTGAAAGAGGACGCATGGCGTCAGATCTAGAATTCCGAGTACGAAGCACTTCGGAGGAAAACAGAGGGTGAAAGCGCCAAATTCCCGAAGGAGATCCCGATTGTTGATCGAGGAGGAGTTTGAAGGACCGTGGATTTGGTTGAGGAGGCCAAAGTCCCAAAGAAGGAGAAAAATTTTCGATTGAAGAGGACGTGTGGCAGACGATCTGCCATTTCATAAAAATCTCTTCAGAAGAAACGAGAGTTTGAGAACTAAAACTCCCTAAGTTCAGACTCGCGAAGGACATCTTGACCGTAGATTTAGGGAGATAGGTGTCATCAGATATTTCACTCCAGAAGATAGCTGCTGAGAAGGAAGAAAATATTGAGAGTTGAAACTCCCGAAGGGAGGAGAGCCAGAATCAACAACAACCGTTGATTTGAATGGGAGATACGTGTCAATAGATCGTGGAGATCTAGGATTGTGCATAGAAGGAGGAAAGAAGGAGGATATATAGCAGTCGTTGTTCGTAGATCGTTTCTAAGGGATGCGATGATTTGCGATCGACATATGAGAAGGATTGCGGGGCCATGACATACTCAGACGTTAATTTTCCTTGAGCGGGCCGCAATTTGAACCACGGTTTTAACAAATGGATATGTGGCGGATGGAGGTGAATTGCGGGGTGAAAAACGGGTTGGTCTAAAACCACTCTTTCCCGCACCCACATATTTCCACAAGGTCATAGCCCAGGGCCATATGGAGGAAGGGGAAAATGGAAAAAGGGCTAGTGACTGAAACTTGGTCTTTTTGAAGCGCGTAGGGATAGCCTGCGGGTCGGTTAGAACCTGCACACAGAAGGAAAGGAGCCTGTGTATAATTTTTTTGGGTTCAATCAGTAGCCCAAAGAGTTGATCCGACTCAAAAGAAAGGAAGATCCTAGACCGGTAGGTCGCAGAACCCCAGGAGGGAAGGGGGGTTGCATCAATAACTCTTGGTTCACTTCTATGTGAGCCATGCCACCCTTGCAACATGGCTAATTGTTTGCAATGAAAGAGCCTTTGAATCCTTGGAATTATAGGCACGTGCCTCAATATCTTTTGAGGAGGACCATGTGCCTTACCCTTTTTTACTTATTTATGGTACCTATCATGCCCTCATTATGGACATATCTCTTTGTCTTCATAATCATTTATGTATATAATACAATCATTTGGACATGTGTCGTATGACATGTATTCAACACCCAACATTTTCAACGTTTTCTTTGCCTCTACGCAGCTATCGGGAAAGACATTATCACTCAAAAGTGCCTTATCTTTGAGTAACTTGCAATTATGGAGAAATAGAAATGTAATTAATCATGTATAAAATCAACCCTTTTCTTCATTCATTTTATGAAAAGATTCCTTAAACAATTAGGGGAATTAATGGTTTGTTACCTAAAAAGTTCCAAGAAACACGTGTTTGACATACAATACATTTCTTTCAAGTTGTATAGTAACATTTTTTTCCCTAGTTGGGTAGAACTTGACCCCTGTACTTGACCAAAGAGAGGAGTGGTGGAAGCATATTTCAGAATTTCGAAGAAGGTATCTACGACATCAGTTTCATCCCCAAGTTCATTTTGTTGGAATGCATTTAACAACATTCCCTCCATGGCTTGGGTATCCCAAAAGAAATCATCCATACCAACCTCTATATCATTTCCTTCGCCCCAACACGTGAATAACTATTGTTACTGTAGATGTTTTGAATTGCTGACTCGGGACATAGTGGGAATTGAATAGGTGGTTGTTTCAACCATTCTCGATATGCTTCCTCTCCAAATAAATTTTGTTTAGAAGAAAGCTCGCAAATCAACATCATACTGGGGTGCAACTCTAGATGGTGGATATGTCGTTCTTCATCAAAATCGTGATTATAAAAATATTTAACATTACATCGATAATATTAGTAACAAAATACATTTAATATGTTAAAACATTATACCAAACACTTATTAGAAGCATGGAAATTTTTTCCCAATAATAAACATGCAACAAACCACTTTATAAAATAAATGTCGAATTAAGCAATATATTTACATTAGTTCCATTGAAAATCCAAAAATAGAATTACTCAACCATATTTTTCTTACGGCCTACGGGGTTGTCTACATAAAAGAGATCCAATTCACGGTGTGATATCGTTGAACCAGGTTGGTTGGTGGAGGATGACATGTTACGATTGGTAGGGTAAAACAACTGCCCATTTTCATCAAATATTTGCTTGCACTATATTTCTACTTGCAAAATTTTGGGACTAATGGAATATCTTGAGAATTTGAACTCAATATTGAACCTTGATCCTGCAAAATTCAAAGAACAATTATTCAACTGCACCTGCATATATAACATAAATTCAATGAGATAAATGAAGTATCAATAAAATCTAGACATACTTCAATCAGTGTGAGAGAACTTGAAGGACTTCCAATGATATGGAATGAGACGAAATTTGAAGAAATGGCCATTTGATATTATAATTCATTTTTTCTTGCATTTTAGCCAAAACCATCATCTTGGGAAGTATAAAACAATATAACTTCAAACATAATTTCGAATAACTGTTATAATTTAACAGAGTGCTTTATGATATAAAGACGCATCGGTGCATATGGATAAACCAAACACATGGGTGCATTTAATTGAGTGAAGCATCTAATACTGACCTCTTTTATTTTCTCTATAAAGAAAAACCTTCGCAAAATTTAAATGCATATGTTTTCATTTTCATTTTGCAAATTAAACTATTTTACGGTGCATTATTACTTACACATTTCATCGGTGAGTTTCTAACTGTATAATGCACTGATTGAAGCAAGTTAGAAAAATAGCATGAACTTACTATCAATGTGTTGAAATTTATTAGGAAAATAAATCAATTTGTTATATGTACACACAACATCAGTGTGCTACTCATTGTATAACACACTTAAAATGCATGTTTTGAAAAAAAATAGCACCCACATTTATCATCAGTGCACTGAAATATACAATAAAAGAATGAATGAGAATTTTAGTTTTTGTGTTTATAAAGCAAAGCCTTATTCATTATTTTATTTTTTTTCCAAAATTTAGAAGGGAGATTTGTGCAACAAAGGTTTATCAACAAAGACTTCGGAGTGGGTGGATTTTTTTTGAAGAGACAAATTCGAGGGTCATTATTGTAGATTACATAGAAATATGCAAAGGAGAAATTCCAGGTAGATGATTCCATACTATTAATCATCTTAATCTTTCCCCTATTTGATTCAAACAATTTCAGTGCATTACCAAACAAAAAAAGGATTTCATAGTTACCTTCAGTATTGAAAGCCCTAATTTCGTCACTATTTTTTTGCTTTCTTTTTCTATATTTCACAAGGAGAATTTTTTTATAGGGTTTGTTTATTTATATATTGTAATTTCCTATTTGTTGCAATGACACATGTCATTGCATTGGATCCCAAATCATCTTGTCATAGTCGGTTTAAAAAAATGTCTTTGTTGTTAACGATGCGATCTTTACATAGTAAGAGCATTGACGTGTATTTGTATGCCCACAATGCTGTTTAATTTAAATTATAAATAATATTAAAGGAAACATTTTTGTGATCGAAGGTGCACATTGTACCTAGATAAGCACCAGGGCACTTTTTTTACAAAGAGCACAGTTGAGCTCAAAATGGAAATAATATTGTTTTTATATGGAAACCACTATGTCTTAAAATTTTTCACAGTTCGATGGTGTGTAATAAACATTACTTAAGAAGTCATGCTTTTATTTATTCATAAAGCACTGGAGTTGAATAGAAAAAATTGTAAAACATTTTCAATTTCACAACACTTTTATACTGTAATGGTGCATATATATATGATTGCTGCATCAGTGCATATAAATATGGTTGATTCCCCATAGTGTATTAAGTTACTATATGCACCAAGATCTTATTTTTAAAAAAATTATGTAATTTTTATATATGATGATTCCTAGTTTTTTTTTTTTTCAAGGAGATTTTGAAAATTCCAAGGGACAAATAAGGTAAACCAAGACATGCCAGTAGGGATGTCCAAAAAAGTGTATAAGAAGATTGTAAAATAAATTAACATAATTGCATCGCAATAGGATCCATTCCAACTACAATGTGCATTAAATGTATACAATCATTTATTTATTATTTTATGTACATCCAACTTAATTATAATGTGAGATACTAATTTTCAATTACTTTGTTGTATAAAATAAAAAAATATAACTCATTCAACATATAAGATAGGTTGACGAGGAATAAAAGGGTTGATCACAATCTTTGTGAGTATTTACATTTTCTTCTTTTCTTAATATTTCATGTTTTCTATGATATTTATATTTAAGCAATTACTTTACACTTGTCCATGGATGCATTCTAATAGGAGCTAACATACAAAGAGAAGCCAACCGATGAATTCATAAACATTGGGTTAAGTATGGGTTGTGAGTATATGTTGAAGTATGAAAGTTTAATTGAACAAATTCTAAGTAGCTATGTTATTTAACTTCTCTCATTTTATAATTAATGAAACAACAAGAAAAATTCATATTGGTTATATCGATTTTGCTTTTTCATGTCGTATTAAACATGTAGGAAACAAAGTATGGAATGAAACCAACATGGAAGATTATGAGAGAATGCATGAAGCATGGATTCAAAATACTGTGTATTTTTTATGAAAGACTTGGTGCTAAGTTATTTATTTATTTATGCAATCATGTGTATTTTATTATACATAAATGTATATATACTTATTACAGTTTATTTCTATGTTTGTATATGGAAGATGAAGGGAGTGTAACATAAAAAAATAAAAATCAATCAACAAAACATTAGGTTAAAATACCAAAGCATAATATCTCCTACAAATGACGAAGAAATGAGACTTGCATGCAACTCAACCGATGAAAATAGTTCAACTAATGAATGACAATCAATATAATTGAATGTGACTACAAATTGTATGTTTTGGAATATTTGTCTCTGAAAAGTAGGGATTTTGTTTAACGCACTTGACATGCTTTCTCAATTGTATGAGGACATGCTACTAATAAGTGTAACAATTACATATTGGTTGCAAATTGATTATTGTGGACCTCATGTTACTAATAAGTGTATCAATTACATATTGGTTGCAAATTGATTATCGTGGACCTTTACTTTGTCCTTTTTTCTATGACAATGAGTCTCTTATTAATATATTTAATAAATTGAGTTTTTTATTTTATTGTATTTTCAAAGTTTGTAAAATGTTGAGTTCTTGAATAATTAATATTTAGATGATTTACATTGTTACAAATAACATAGGTGTAATTCGTTGGATAATGAATTAATGCAATCATTATATCAAAATGCAATAACAAAAATATAAAACAATATTATTATAATAAATATTTGATTTTGAAATGATTAATTGAAAATTTGTAAAAAAAAAAATTAATTAAAATATATACATATGAGTGCATTATATTCTTTTGAACTCACTAAACGATGCATGCCATAATATAAAAAGAGATGTGTTTTGAGGATTCATATGCATCGGTGCACATTAATTATAATAACGCATTGGTACGAACTATTGAGAAAACACGTGGTTCCATAAGCAATATAATGTACAATAATATTTGTTGTTTCAAAATTGTATGATGCTCATGTTTAAAATATACATCAGAGCACTAAATATAATGTATGCACTCATGCGTTATTTTTATTATACGCATCGGGGCTCTAAATATAATTTTTTCATCGATGCCTTTAATATAATATACACACCAATGCTTAGTAAAAATAATGGCCCCAACATCTCACCTTGAATATTCTAAATTTCACTACCCTTCAATGTATATGGTAAAACAAACATCAGATTGTGTACTAATTATACAAGGTGAAACAGGTGCATAGAAATTAAAAGAGTATCGATGCTCTACATACAACGAAAAAGGAAAAACTGGTGCACAATAATTATAAATGCACCAAGGCATTTGTATTATATTAATGCGTCGAGGATTTTGAATTATATTAACGCACTAGCGCAGGTTTTTCAAGACCGTATCTATGTGTTTTGACAATAACAACACTGGAAAAAAAAACCTCCACTACAACCTCTGCCCACCCAATTTTTTTTTGTTATATGGAACATCCATTAAAACATTCGCAGCCAAAAAATGAGGTTGTAGTGGAGGTTTTTTTGAAAATTTTGTCAAATTTTGTAACACTAAAAACCTCTGCAAAACCCTGTGGTAGAAGGTGTTCTCCTTGTACTGTCAATAGTCATCGGACATCTTGGAAGATGAAACCAAGAATCACCTCAATGTATACAAAAAATCATGTGTGGAGTTATTCAATCCCCATCCCATCAACTAAAAATTTCTCATATGACACAAACATGACACCCTATATGAAATTTTGATTCCCACATTGATGTAATATGCTATTAATTCAACACAACTAACACACATATGATGGAAATATGATTCACATGTAACATTATAAGTGTTCTTTGCAATAATTTGCAACACAGTTTGTTGCTAAAGTGACATAGACAATTTTTTTTATCATATTATTCATCGCTACTATGAGTCCTTGTAAAGCACACATTGAAAAATAAGATGCAGGTTTGATGTAGTGTTGACACAAATAATGATGCCCCCATCATTTTTTTTTCAAAAAATACATTGAAATATGATGCTAATTATAATCATAAATATTAATTGCAATATTACAAACTCCTATAATCTTCATAATGAGAGTGAGAGGTGGATAATACCAACAACATGGAAGGAAGAAATAATTTGTAAAATTTACAATTCTTACAAAGTAGAATATGAATTTTTTTTTTTCTTACTCAACATATTAAATCTCATTTTAAAAATATTTGTAATACCACTTTTATTTATAATGTGTTGACTCATGAAAAACAAAGTAAAAAGGTTAATTTATTTTTAAACTAATTTTTCTTAGAAACAACATAATAAAACAAAATGATTATTTTTTCTTTATTAAAATTTCATAAATAAATATTTTTATTTATAATTGTATTCACCCATGAAAAATAAAGTAAACTAGCTAATCTTATTTTCAAACTATTTACTTTTAAAAACAAATAATAACACAAAACAAATAATTTTTCTTTATCAAAATCTCTTAAATAAATATTAATTTATAAATAAAATTAACTAGCTAATCTAATTTTCAAAGTATTTACTTTTAAAAACAACATAATAAAACAAAACAAATAATTTTTCTTTATTAAAATCTTCTAAATAAATATTAATTTAAATTAATTACAATTTCTATATACAAATCATTTTAATACTTTAAAGTGTAAGTCACATTGTCTCAACAAATACTTAAATGCATATTCATATCTTAACTTGTATTTTATACTTATTATTTATAACTCGATTGTAGCATTATCTCATACAACTTTTAAAAAGCTATACTTTTTCATTACATTTACATGAATTTTTAAAAAGTTATACTTTTTTATTACATTTACATTTCAATGTATTATCGGTATATATTAGTGTATTATATATCAAATTAATATTTGTAAAATTTAAATATTAATTAAAATTTAAAATTTAAGTGTTAAATTTTTACATAATATTATTGTATTAATATTAGTGAGGTGTTGTATAATAAAGTATGGAGGAGATGTTAAGATATTAATGTGACAAAATATTAAAGTTAGATAATAATAATACATTTTGCTGGATAAAGGTATCTACTTACAAAATGCCCACAGAAAAACAAAGAAAGAACCCCATACAGTTTATATCTTAGTAATTAAAATAAAACAGAATACATCTATTTAAGAAAACAGAGCATCCAGCATACGCTCCAGAAAAACAGAGTATGCAACATACATTCATCCCAGAAAAACAGAGTACTCAGCAGCTGCATGCATTTACAAAACATAGTCATTTTTTAGAGACAGGAGAAGCTTCACGAATACACTAACTAGAAGAAGAGTCGAGATACATAGAAGAATGTAGAAGGAGGGAAGAATTAAATGCGGGAGTTGGAGAGTTGTTGAAAAATTTATGGCAGGGGAGATTAGCAAAAT
>ML776805.1:1371219-1383100 GCA_009831015.1 Picea engelmannii
GAATGAACCTTTCAAGTCTTTGGCCTCTTGACTGGTAAACCGTGGTAGGCGCGCTCCAACTAGCCTCCTCATAGAATCAGGGTACTTCCCTGATGTCAATGGATCCATAAACCTTTTGGTAATCCAAAAACAAACAAACAACAACATTATTATTAACCCTAATTAAATACTGGAGAACAAATTTTGTGTCTAGTTATGTACATACCATCCTATTCTAAACTCAATTGCTCTCTGGGTAGCCGTTTGATCAAGCAAAGAATTCGAGAATGGTACCATCCAATTCCCTGCAAGTGGTATGCCTATCGAACCTTTCTGTTTTCCCTGCAGTTTGTTTTCAGCATTCATACATTCAAATTCTGCCGGAGATGTGTTGAAAAGTAGTTATAGCCTTCTAAAACCCTAGATTTAAGAGATGACCTATTCTGAGTACCTGGTACTTAGTCCTATATATTTTAACAGCCATGCTATGTGCAAGAAGCATATTGTGGGCTGCGATATAAGGCTCTGTTGCAGAATTGCCATATGTACAGTTTCCAAATCCAGCGGAACAGCGCCCAGGTGCCGTAACCCCAATATCGAAGCCCAAATGTGCGAAACTAGACGGTTCGTTTACAGTACCCCAGTGCTTGATACGGTCCCCAAAAGCTCGAAAACATTCTTCTGCAAAAAATCCGAAATCCTCCCTAAAAAAGAAGGAAAAATAAATTATGAAAATGCTTATGCATGCGTTTCGATGTTTTGGAAGTGCTGAAATAAATATCACGTGATGAATCTTACACCACTTTTTCGCTGAGGAATCCTCCATACTCATTCTCCAGAGTTTGTGGTAAATCCCAATGATACAGAGTAACGAAAGGTTCTATCTCTGCAATATAAATTTAATGACTCTGATCAAGTATCTAATTTAGATACACTGTAAATATAATTATGATTAAACATTTAATTCAGGAGCAATCTTTCCTCTATAGTTATTTTCCTGCATGTTTTTCAGCTAATCTAAATCTAAAACTTTTATCATTTTTTTAGCATTTGGATTGTGGTAACGGTTTTCTTCTCATTTTAATTATTTTCATTATCTCTTATTCACCTTTCATTTCTTTTATCCATGAAATTGTTTTTACTTCTCATTTCCCTTTATACCTAACGGTGTTTCCTCGTTCCATTTTGATTTTAGGTGCATTCCCACGATCAAAACGCTATGGGCAAACCCCCCAACCGCCGCAATTAGGGACCTCTTCCTTCTCTACAACGACACTTAATAGGGAGAAATACTATACACTATCCTTCCATTTGATTCATTCTCATTTGGACAAAAAAATGATTTTTAGCTGGAATTCTTTGTGCTTATGGTAGACGATCTATTATTGTTCTCAAACAAATAAAGCCCTCTTCCACAGGAGAAGCGGGGAAATGTTATATTGTGGGTTACTTAATTAAAATGGAACAAAACCCAGAAATAAAATTCTAAAATACATGGAATTTTAATTCATGAAAAAAAGTTGAACTAGAGAGAGAAAATTTCTCTCGAATTAGCCTACTCCAATTGTCACTTACCATAACTGAATTTCTCTCGGAAAATTTCTAGGCCTATGGCCTCAAAGTGAGCTTCGTCAAATGGATTCATCATTGGTGAAACCCCAAAGGGAATTATGATCTTCAGCTAGGCTCCAAGGGCTTCTTCACCATCATACTCCACAATCTAGAGGATCAGAATCACATATTCGACGAGGGACCTTACTTCTTCAACTTAGCCGACCTGTTTCTGGACGGAGAATTTTAACTCAGAGAAAGAGGACTTTGCGCATGCCATGGTATGGATTCGCCTATACTCCTTGACACAAGAGTTTTGGTTAGAATAGATTTCGGTGGGCATAGGAAACACCAATGTGGCTTACGCCAATTCCTCAAAGGCAACCAAGCAGAGAAGGTACACCTCCTATGCTCACATCTGTGTCTAACTCAATATCTCTGAGCCCCTCCCACGGTCCATATCCTTGGAATATCATGATGAGGATTGGTCTCAAACTATAGACTATGAGTACATACCATTTCGATGCAGAAAATGCCACAAGCACAGGCATTTGTTCAAAGAATGCCCCCTAAACACAACAAGCAAAGTCGATAACCCTAAAGCAAGCACATAAAGAGATGGTTTCACACATGTAGTGGGTAGGCGATGCCACATTGCAAGGAAAATGGTGCAAACAAAAAATAAGGAACCCCCCTCCAACAACTCCTGCGACGTCCTCTAGCAAATCTCAGAAGATATGGACAAGACGCCAATACCCCCTCAAGAAACAACAACCAACAACAATGCAAAAAACAATCCTTCAACTACCTAGTCCTGGAGCAGATCGTCCCTCTTCCCATCCGAGTTCAAAATATGGAGAAGCAACTGATGAGATATCGAAATGGACCTAGATGAACACGACCTAGTCAGAATAGACCTCGAAAACTTAGAACAAGCCTATCATAAGAAGGAACTGTACACCATCCCCCCAGATCAGCTTCACAAAGTTCATAAGGTTTTCCTCAACTCCTCAGTGGGCTCAGCTACTAAATCTAGCACGGGCTTGGGCATCCAACGCATCCAACAGAGAGAGCAACGTAAACCTCAAAAGGACGTGAAGAAACGAGGAAGGATATCCACCCAGAAGCTCATACAAGAAATCGATCACTTCATGGTAAATTCAAGTCACATACACCTCATCTTTGACAAGTTTCCCCCTCTCACCTCTCCATCCTCATCATGAAGCTAATCTCTTGGAACATACGCGGTCTCAATGGTCATAGTAAGTAAAGGCTTCTACGAGATCGAATCATAGCAAAGCAACCCAACATTCTTCTACTTCAAGAAACAAAATGTGCAGGGGAAGAAATGAATCAAATCCTCTCCAGATGTTGGAAAAAGGGACAAATGATGACCATCAATGCCAAAGGCACAACTGGTGGTTTGGCCATTCTTTGGAACCCTAGTTTTGTGCTCCTAGAGAATTTCTTCACAACCCGATGGGCAATCAACATAGTATCGACTCATTGGATCCAATAAGCGAGGATTCCTCACAAATGTCTATGGCTCGACCACTCTCGGGGACACGCCAAATTTCATTAAACACCTGGAGTGACTAGCTAGTCTCACTAGTGACCGTAGATGGATAATGGGTGGTGACTTCAAAATGATATTGCATCTAGAAGAGAAAAGAGTCAGGATTTGAAGATTAGAGGTGGAAAGAGGGCACTCTCAGGCTCTAATAGAAAATATTTGTTTCATTGATTTGGAAACCCAAAATGGGCTCTTCACTTGGTCAAACCGGTGCACGGGATCCCAACAGGTGGCATGACGTCTAGATCGATTCCTGGTGTCATAATCCCTCTCGATGGATGGCCTCTCGCTCAATGCCAACATCTTGGATACCACTGGCTCCGACCAATGGCCCATCCAATTCTCACTAGACATCCCTTCAAATTTGAGCATTTTTTGCTCAATCATCCATAGTTACAAGCCATGGTCCCGACCTGGTGGCGAGAAGCCGCCATCCCATATGGCTCCAAGATATATCGTTTCCAACAAAGGTTCAAAAATTTTAAGCAATGCCTTAAGCTTTGGAATAAACAGAACTCCAGGAACATCTTTGAAGCCCAAAGAAATCTGAATGATCAAATGAATCTCTTCTAGAATCAAATCAGAAATCATGGCCTCATGGAGGAACTCAGAGAGCAAGAAAATATTCTCAAGCAATAGGTGGAGGAAAGGCGATCTCAAGAGGAAGTTTTATGGAGGGAAAACTCTTGAATATAATGGATTCAATAGGGAGAATGAAATAACAATTTCTTCCATCATGCAATGATCCAAAAAAGACACACCAATCACATCACACACTTATTCACGGAGCAAGGGAATATCCTCCAAACTCATGAAGATCTCGAGTAGGAACTGGTCTCTTTTTACCAAGACCTAATGTTTGATCCCCCTAATGACAGATCTCCTGACATTGATAAGAACACTGAGCACAATCCAAATATCATAACCCAAGAGTAGAGTGACACCCTGTCCAGACCTATCATGATTGAAGAAGTAGACCTAAAAATGTAGGACACCCCTGAAGGTAAATCTCCAGGCCCGAACGGCTTCATGGCATACTTATTTCACTTATGTTGGCCCATGTTATGGGAGGAGGTTTGGGACATCATTGAGGAATATCGAATCTTCGGTCAAGTTCTCCCAGCTCTTAATGCCACTTTCCTAGCCCTCATCCCCAAGGAAGAACAAGTCACTCATCCTAAGCAATTTAGACCTATTGCACTATGAAATGTCATTTATAAGTTGCTAACAAAAGTGATTGCCTAACACCTTAAACCCCTCCTTCCTTTCATTATCACTCCTGAGCAGTCAGGTACGTCAAAGACAGGAAAATTCTCGACAACATCATCCTCGCCCATGAAGTCATACACTCTCTTCAGACCACATGAACTCCAGGTATGTTATTAAAGTTAGATTTATCCAAATCTTTTGATAAAGTAAGATGGGCTTATATGAAGTCTGTTCTTCTTTCCTTTGGCTTCACTCTAGACTGGGTTGACTGGATTATAAATCTCACCTCCTCTTCTTTCTTCTTTATTTCGATCAATGGTGTTCCATCCCACCCCTTCTCACCTTCTCGTGGAATATAGCAATGGGACCCCCTGTCCCCCCTCCTTTTCATCATCATGGCAGAAGGGATTAGTCGTCTCATCAAAGCTTCCATTGCTGATAAACCTCTAGCTAGTCTACCCCTTCACGACATAGACTCCCCCATCTCCCACAACTAGTTTGTTGATGATACCTTAATGTTGGGATCCCCCACTGTCCGTGAAGCCCTTCACATCCTTAATATCCTTCAAACTTTCTACACATCCTCAGGAATGGACATCAATCGAGAAAAATCCTAGCTCTTCTTTTTTAACACCCCGATCCCTATTCAGCTTCATATCACCAACATCCTGGGGTTCACACATAGCTCCCATTCATCCAAATACCTTGGAATTCCCCTTATCAACAAAGCCCTCCGCAATAGCTCCTGGGAGGGACTCCTTTCCTCCATGCGAAAAAGGCTCTCCTCCTGGACCTTTCACTCGCTCAACCTGCCTAATCGCCTCATCCTCCTCAAGTTTGTTCTTCAAACCCTTCCCATTTATTAATTCTTGGCTCTCGAGGCCCTCAACTTCATTCTAACTTCCATCAAAACCCTTCAAAGAAACTTTCTATGGAAAGGAGCGAAAACTGAGTGAAAAATAGCTTTGATTAGTTGGGAAAAGATCTGCAAGGCAAAATCAAATGGGGGTATGGGCTTACGGAACCCAGTTATTCTCAATAGAGTTCTGAGTGCTAAGATTTAGTTGAGATGGCTAAAGTGACCCAAAGACCTCTCGGCCCATCTTTGGACGAAAAAATACGTTCCCAACATTGCAGAAAAGCAACTCATCCGATGGAATGAAAACACTATGGGCTCCTTGATCTAGAACACAGCCAAACAAAGCCACTCCCTTATCGCAGATCATTCCTTCTGGGAAATTTGGAATGGGCAGACAACATCCTTTTGGCATGACTCTTGGTAACAATGGCCCTCTCTAGAGAAGGATTCCAGTGAAGACACTCTTATTTCCCCCACCACTCAAGCAGGCTTAACCAAAGTCACAAATTACTGGAAAGAATACCTCCCAGGGGCCACGTGGTATCATTGGAAGTCCACCCACACAAAACTCCACATTCCAACACACATGGATCTCCAGTCTTGGCACAAGCTAAACTTATCCCGAAAAATTCAAATTCTTGAAGGCGAGGAGATACTGATATGGGGGCACTCCTCATGGGGTACCTTCACAATCAAAGAAGCTTACAACATAAAGAAAACTCCCCATTCTCTCCCCACCGAGAAAGTGTGGGAAACAATCTGGGCGACCAAGCACTGGCCAAAGATAAACACCTTCCTCTCCCTCGTCATGTAGAAAGGCATTGTCACTTGGGAAAATCTCACAAAAAGAGGCTTTGTTGGGCCATCTGTTTTCCCTCTTTGCTGGATGGATTATGAATCTCAAATTCACGTGCTCAATCTCTACCCCTTCAATACTCAAATTTGGGACCATTGCACCTCAATCATGTGCACCACGGATCATAGTCGTGAAGGTCTCAAGGAAAGTTTAGAAGGATGGAGAGACTCATCTTTTCATTCTCCTATCCTCAATCTCGTCTGGAATCTTCTTCCAGGCTTCATCCTATGGTAGATATGGAAATAACGCAACAAGTGAATCTTCCATTCGCCCTAACTTGATTGGAAAAAATTATGGAAACTCATCCATGAAAACATTATCGAAACCGTCCACTTGCAGCCTTGGAAAGATGATGACTTGTCATGTCCCCCCAAGAAAAATGATTCCTGGACAAGTGGATCATCAAACTCCACCCTCATTCTTCTAGGAAACCTCAAAGATCACAGGCCACAGGTAGCCCCTCACATTGGTCCCTGCCATCTCGGCCAGGGTTTATCAAGTTAAAATTTTATGGAGCCTCCAAAGGAAATCTGGGCCCTGCATGATTTGGAGCCATTCTTCACAACAATCATGGAAACATAGTGCTTATCACTATTGCCAGCATTGGTCACAACACAAACAACGCAACTGAGCTCTAGGGACTCATGAAAGAATTATAGCTTGCTCAAGAATACGGTCACCACAAGTTGATCATAGAAGGGAACTCCCAAATTATTCTCAACCTTTTTGTAAAAATACTAAATGGGGTGGACCTAGAGATAATTTCCCCTTGCCAACGACTTACCTCAGGATTAAGTGCCATTGCATCTCTCACGAGGCCTCACTTGGTTCTCATTCCATCACATGTGTGGAGGAAATCTAACCATATAGATGACTACTTAGCCAATACTAGAGTGGCTCTTGAAGAACTAGATATCATCTTCACGTTCCCTACTCATACTGGTCATCCTTTACTCTAGGATTGCATCGTGAGGGCTCTCAGCTCAGACAACCCCATAGATGGGATGTTAGTGCGATCCACGAGTCCCATGGAGGAGACAAAATCTCCCATCTCTCCGCAAACCATGTGACTGGCACATGCCGCCTCCACTCAACATTTATCACTCTTTGATGAACTCTGTAACTCTTAATTTCTCTGTGATCCTCACTAACTACTCCAATACGCCCCTTGCTAGCTTCTCAACCTCGATATGGAGGAAGTACGCCAACCAACCTTTCAGCATGCATATGCATTCACTCCCTAGTCTCATTCTTATGGCGATGCTTCACTCCATTGTGTGCAAACCTCGCTCTTTACTGTATGTAGCTCCTGCACTAGGCCATAGTCTCTAGTTCCCTTCTTTGTTTTCTTTCTCTCACCTCCACCTTACCTCCACGCACATGTGGTTATGCCTCGGCTCTGAGGAAATCCAAAGAGAATCCCTCTATGGTACCGAAGAAAAGGGTGGAGTGGTTAGATATTTAGGGAAACTTGTTGGGCTTTGCTCTTGGCCCCCTCCTGGATGTCGCATCATCTTCTCAGCCATCCCTAACACAACCATAGGTTCCCCTACCCTCCTTTTTGTCACCTTCTGTCCCCCTCACTCCCTCGTCGCCAGCCTCTCCCCCCACCTCCCCACCACCCTCCTTCCCCGTGCCTTCTCTGGAGGAACTCAACGCTCAGTTGGAAGAGATCCCTGAACAAGTGGAAGAGATGCCATTCCAGCCTCATCTTTGCTCGGACTATGATTCGTGTGCTTCGTGTTCAAGGTTCCAAGAATCAATCTTGATTCTCGAGGATTTGGTTTTTCCAGTTCACAAAGACATCAACAACCTCTTCTTTCGCTTCGTGCACCTCGACCAACGTACGAAGAAAATTGAATCTCTTCTTGCGTTCATGCTCCGGCCCATGCACTCACCAGACTTGGGCGCCACTGCACCAGCCTCTTCGGGAGCATTACTTGCTACAACTTAATGGGTGGCTACAAAATGTGACATGGCTATCAACCGAGACATGGGCAAGCGAGCCGGGGAAGCTAAGGACAACAATAAGAGTCAGGCACCATGACAGTTGGCAGGATTTATAGGTGTCTGATTGCATGTTGTTTTTTCAAACTGATAAACGTTTATTGCATGTCAGAGTCCATCACACTCATTTTTTGTGTCCAAAATAGGAGGTAGTCTCTTCACATTTTTTGTGCCTTTCGGGGGATAATCTTTTGTTTATAGTCTGCATGCATGGGTCAGATGAATCAGTTTGCCCACAGGGTGATTTAGACAATGATGTATAATTTTCACTCACACACAAGGACAAGGGTCGGACTGAATTGGTTTCGCTTCTCAGCAATTCAATAAATTCATATCTTTGATATCTCACACAACAGTGTAATATTTCTCCATAAAAGGTAATACATAATTTCTTACTTAAAAAATATATCATTTAAGATAATGTAATATAAATAAACTTAAGATAAATATACTAATTCTTCATTAACCCCCCCCCAACATATATATATATATATATATATATATATATATATATATATATATATATATATATATATATATATATATTATAAAGAGATTATTAGGTCTAAATGATAAAATTAAAAGTATTTTTAGTTATATCTAATTTAAAGAAAATAACCATAAATTTATTAAAATAAAAATTGATTATTTTAAAATATATAGTAAAATGGGGTTACACAAATTTGATCAGAAAGGCATAGTCTAACTGTTTTTGGATTTCCCTTTTCTCCATTGACATTTTCTATATAATTTTACAAAAAATTTGATAATAAATTGTTAGACTTGCATATTTTTTTTTCAGGAATATTTTCTATTTAATTTTACTAGAAATTGGATAATAAATTGTTGGACCTACAAGATTTGAATGGTTACTTCTATATAATCAAAATACCACAAAAATTTAGATTCAAAAATACAATTTAAATAACAAAAAATTATATTTATAATAAGAAGAATATGATTTTTTATTGAAACATATTACAACATGTAAAAAAAAATTTCTTAAAACATATTAAGACATGTAAAAAAATTTCTTAAAACATATTACAGTAAAATTTTTAGTTTTAGTTTTAAAAACATATTATATGTTAAATTTACTTATATTGCTTTTAAAATAATAAAAATACACAACAGCTTTATTCCGCTATCAATCTTTTGTAAAAGAAGATTGCAAACACTATGTATAAATACATATGTATCAAATTAAAAAATTAACTAGATTGTAAAAACCATTTTGATCCCTTCTCTTCCCTTCAAGCGTCCAAACAGATCGAAAACTGAGATGAATTATTCTTATAATTTATTTGAATTCTGACGAGACTAAAAAGTACATAGATTGGTGTAGTAAATCTTTTTCTGATACCGTTTTTGAGGAGCTCGTTTATGAGATTATTGTAGTAAGCGATTCCCTTTGGATTGACTCTTCCGTGTCTTGGCGAGCCCTCTGGAAAAAAACAATGGAACTAATTAACGAGTTCAGGAAGGCAATAATCACTGAAAATCCGTTCTCGGCGATTCATTTATATTTATATTGGTATGTATGAATGACTTACTGGGATATATGCGCGACCAAGAAATAGAAAAGCGATACATGTCCATTCCCATATATTTCAGCAGCTGAACATCTTCCTGCGGATCATCGCACAAATAACCTAAATCCCATCAACGGTCATAAAAAATACTGGATAATGACACTGTGCATCGTCTTCATGCAGATCATCGCACAAATAATCTAAATCCCATCAACGGTCCAAAAAAAAAGAAGTATAATGATACTGTGCATCCGCTTCTTCTGGTAATTAATATCTTCTACCTTATAACGGTGGTATTGATCCACTGCAACATCCCCATTCTTTCCATTGGCAATTTTACCTATATTAACGCGCTGCCCCATTAACGTACTTCAATTAAATAAAAATACACTGGCATTGGCATTAACCTTCTTGCATGTATGTATTAATTGAAACCAAACCTGGAATATGGGAGAATGTATCCCAAATGCTGGGGCCTCTCCCATCGTCGCGGGCAGCTCCTTCTACCTGTAAAACAAATAAGATGTTTTCAGAAAGAATAACAGGAAATTATCAGTCAGCTGTGCTACATATTGCAATTTATCAAGAAGAAAATATTTCAGCATCATAAAAACAAAAATTGTAACTCAAAAGTATCCGAAAATTTGATAAATCTAAAATTAAWACTTGATAAATCTAACCCCCMAAAATTGTATCTTAAAAGTAGTTGATCCTCCGAAAACTCGATAACTTTAAAGYTAAATGAATCTAAATTGAAGCTACATGAGAAATCATGRGGAAGGAACCACCTGATAGGCGCATGTGGCGGCACCGAACTTAAAATCCTTTGGAAACWTGCTTCTATCTATCCGTAGAGAAGATGATCCTGCTGCATTAACTTCTCCAATAGCCAGGAGGATGAAGACGTAGAGGGAACGCTGCAAACAGACGCACAATGAGGTTAAGCCTTTAATTCCTGCCATTTTKCTCAAGTCTTAGCTTTGCATTTAGTTCAGGCCCGATGCTCAATAGGTTATAAAGTTTTTCTGGAAAGCTGTACGATATGGTTTTGGTTTAAGATCAATTATGATGAGAACACGTCAACTCACACATTGTTCGCAGTAGAGGAAATAGTAAATGGGTTTTACTTCACCTCAGTGGAAAGACCTTTGGAAAAACGCGAAAAGTCTCGTTAATAAAAATTTCGAAGTACCAAGAATTCTCGTTGTCTAAACATATTGAATTTTTTCATCAAGGTTAGATTTGATTTTGAATTTTTTTTTATTGGAATAAGTTAGAATAGATTTTTTTTTTTAATTATATTTTTGAATATATAAATAGATTTAATAAATTAAAAAACTTTTTTATTATAATAAGTGAAATAAATCCATTTTTTAATTTAAATAAAATTTTTAAATACATAAATGAATTTATTACATTAAAAAACTCTGAATTATATCAACTCAAACCTTCAATCATTCAAATCTGAATTTCCTTATTTCAAATATCACAAAATATACAATAAAAACTCAAAAAAATCTAATGTTTAAAATGCCTACCAAAAATTCACACCTTCTACAGTTATTTAATGGAGCAACCAATGATTATTCCAAATTGGGCTGGAGCCATCTTGACCAAAGAAGTCATTATTTAAACATTAACTATTATAGTTGATAATAGTTATGACAACATAAGGTAGGTACTTAATGGACAAGTACATATATCTAGCATTAAAGACATTTGTCATTTTTAATTATTACTTCTATAGTCCTGACAAGATGAGAATTCACACCTTTTACCGTTATTTAATGGAGTAACCAGTGGTTATTCCAAATTGGGTTGGCACCGTCTTGACCACAGAAAGTCATTATTTAATTATTTAAACATTAACAATTATAGTTGATAATAGTTATGACCAGATAAGGCAGGTACTTAATAGATACGTACATATAACTAACATTAAAGACATTTGTCATTTTTAAATATTAATTCTATAGTTGAAAATAGTTATGACAAGATCAGATTGGTATCGGTGTAAAGGTACATGACAATGACAATCAATATGATAAGGGTTTTTAAAATGGTTTTAAATTTTAATAAAAGTTATTTGGGTTTAAAAGAGGTTATTGTAAAAATGTTTTTCATAATTAAAGTATTAAGTAATTTTTTAAACATTTTTTAAAACAAAAGAATTTGTTTGTTTTGTAATATTAAGAAGGTGAAAGATGAAAAACATTTTTATTTTTATTATAATGGTGATGATGATTATTAACTTCCACTAAGACAGAATTGGTCTATGGGACCTTAAGAGGGTAAGTGATTACTTGTGATTCTTT
>ML776805.1:1384408-1401891 GCA_009831015.1 Picea engelmannii
ACTGTGACTTTCTAGCCAAAGGCTAATCTTCTTTTCCAAAATAATTCCATAAAGCTTGGCTAAAATCGGGCTAATCATAATGGTCCTATAATTAGAGGGAATGTTTCTATCCCCATTTTTAAAAATAGGAACAATGAGGCTTTACATCGAGGGTTTAGGGAAGCCCTGCTTGACTATTAAATTGAAGAGCTTGTGTATGTGAGGGATAAGGATTGGCCCTCCGATTTAAAATATTTCAGCTTGCTAACCTTCAATGTCCTTAGCTTTCCCATTTGCGAGCTGCTTAACCTCGAACTGTATGTCATCTAAAGAAAAAACTTATTCCTTTGTAGGGACAATAGGAATGGTGTCCATGGCATTAGAGAGCTCATAAAGACTTTTAAGGTAAGAATTCCAGTCCTTTAAGGGAATCCTATTATTTTCTTTAGTATTTCATTTTAGAATTTGGCTCCAGAACTTCTTAGGATCCAACTTGTATAGTTGTGAAAGTTGCTCTTGCCTTTTATTGATATAGTATATTTTTTCCCTTTTAATTAGGGCTTTGTAAGTATTCATCTTATCGACTTTTAAGGGCTCATTAGAAACATCCCTAATGAATTTCCTAACAATTTTTCATTCTTTATAATACCAAGGGTTGGTTGTTCTATTATTCTTTTTATAGGACACTTCAAAAGAGAACTTGTTAATAGAAGTGGAAAGGGTAGTTGTAAAATTATGACAGAGTTCTTCAATGTTGTCCTTATAAGTTAGGAGGTTTAATTTACTATTTAAACCCTTTAAGAAAATGTCAACTTTACTTTTGTCAAAGCCCAAATTCCTTTGATTATTAGAATTCTCTTCAATGGTGCTCCTATGCATGGAAAATTTTAAAGTTATGGTTAAAGGTTTATGATGAGAGTCAGGCTCATGGTCATTTAAAAGGTCAAAAGTTTCTATTTGGTTGGAAACAGGGATATCATATATCACATAATCTACAACACTACTACCTAGCCCATGAATACAGGTCATCTGGTTGGAGTTTGGCCACTTCATTACTCCATTGAAAATTATTAGGTCTTGAGAGCTGCAGAGCTTGACTAACTCAGTACCAAACAAGTTCTCAATTAGGTCTTCAGAGCTTATTTTGTAGCTATTAGATAAAAAAAGGTCCCCATCTAGCCATAAAGGATTATGGTTGGACTCATTACTTAAAAGAGTAGCTTGTTTAGTTGCAGTTCTAGCATTAAAGTCTCATAGCAGGAGGATATTACCTTCATTTTTCAAATTATAAATATCTTGTTCTAAATTATTATAGGGACAATTTTTATCTAGATTATTTTTCTTATAAAAAGTAGAATTAATAGGTGCAAAATAAAAAATTGCTATATACATCTTATCATTGGTGTTTGAAATTTCTATCCAAATGTATTGATTAAGAGGGTTAATCTTATGAAGTTGAATGTGAGGAGAAATGTTCTTTCTAATATAACAAGTTATGCCTCCTATCCCTCTACGATGGGATTTTTTGTTCCATGCCGATCACAAGAAAAATCCTTCCATGGTAGGGACCTTAGACTCCTCATGCTCCCAAGTTATAGCTAGACATATATTATCAATATCACTCGGGATCCAACTTATCATAGGACCTTTGCGCCATGAAAAGCCATGACAATTCCAAAAAAGGATCCCAAGTGTCCCAAATTCCTATTTCTTATTATCCTTCTCGTCTCTATCCCTAATAATAGCTTTTCGATTTCTAATTATTGCCCATTTTTCTTCTTTTCTGGCTTCTTTTACCTTTTGAACTTCCTTCCTTAATTCAACTTTGTCTTTGGGAATGAGGTCTTCATTTATAAATATTTCTGACCCTTTTAAGCTCAGAGATTTAGTTAGTATGTTATATTTATGGTCATTACAACTTACTTTGACACTGATAAACCTATCTTTGTGATCAATTATTTTTCCTAGCCTCTTTGCTTCTATGAGGTAAGTTGTACCAATTTGTGATTTATTTTTTAATTCTTCTTTTACTATTGCTAGGGTATCCTCCTCTTGTTGTTCTTTTATACCAAAAATTATGAGGTTCACGAATCTTTTGTTACACTCATGGTCCAATTCGATTAGCTTTTTCATTTTCTCTTTGATGGGTTTGATATCCAATTTGTTTTCAATATTACTGAGGGTCAAATTGTTGCTTAGTTTTTCTTCTAGCTCTTTAATCCTATCTCTCATTGAGGGTCAAATTGTTGGTTTGATTGTTTATGTTCTTCCATTTCTTGAATTCTATCCTTCATTGTTTGCAATTCACTCTTGAACCCTAAGAATCTATTCTCTATTTGAGTTTGAATGGTAACTTTAATTTTTTTTATCAATCATTGCCTCTAACTCTATTTGGAGTTTTACATCTCTTTCTTCACTCATTTTTTCTAATGTTTCTAACTCTATTTGGATTTTGGCATCTCTCTCTTCTCTTCAAATCTCTAGGGTGATTTTAGGGGCCCTTCCCTTGTTAGGATGATCTTTTGGAATAGGCTACGGAGTGCTCATGTTGAAAAGAAGATAAAAAAAAGATGTAACAATTATTATTATGGATTGACTTTATCTCTCAAATCAACTTTTACTTATGAAACTTAAAATAAATAAATAAATAAATAAAATATTTTTAAATCTCTTTAAGTAAAATTTAAATTCAATCAAAGTAAAAAGTGACTCACCTCATTTCAGATGTTCAATTGCCAAAAATAATTTCTAAAAACCACTGAGAAGTAGTATTCTCGTTCAAAACCACACAAAAATAATTTCAAAACCACAGAAAAGTAGTATTCCCATTCAAAACCATGGAGAAATATTATTCTCGTTCAAAACAACAGATAAATAATTTCAAAACTGCAAATAAATGATGAAAATAATCAATATATTTATATTTTAAAATAAAAAACATATCAAAATATTTACTTCAACAATTAAAAATTTAAAATAAATTAAAATATCTACAATTTAAAACACCATTAAAATTCACAAAGGATATTGATTTTCAAATATTAATAACAATGACTATACTCTTAAATAAAAAAATCCTTTTTTCTTATTTTATCTAAATTTAAATTCCCTTTGAATTATTATAAAGAATAATATATAATTTTTTTAAGTTGGATTTTAGTGCTATTTTTTTAAAATTATTATTAAATTTTTTAAAATGATAAATTGTGATTTTAAAAATGGATTTTAATTTTCTAAATTTTATAAAATATTATTAATAATTTCTATACACATAAAAAAATCAAAATCAATGCTATTAGTTTAAACTCAATTATATAAAACTTTAATTATTATAAAATTATTGCTAAACTAAAAATTAACATCATATCCATTTTATTTGATTAATTAATTTTCTTCTATAAAAATATCCACTTTCTAATCATAAAAATAAAACATATAATAAAAACATTTTAATATCCACTTTCTAATCATAAAAATAAAACATATAATAAAAACATTTTAATATCCACTTCCTAATCATAAAACACTTTCTAATCATAAAAATAAAACATATAATAAAAACATTTTAATATCCACTTTCTAATCATAAAAATAAAACATATAATAAAAACATTTTAAAACATCATTAATCACAAACGGCATTGATTTTCAACTTCCAACATTAATAATAACAATGACTTTAGACTTAACTTAGAAGTCCTTTTGCAAATGTTTTTATGAGTGTCGATTTAAATTGACATTTGGTATAATTTTTCTCAATTTTATTATAAAAATGATTAAAATGGTACATTGTGATGTTAGGAATGGTTTTTAAATTATAAACCCTATTAAATATCATTAATAATTTTTACTCACATAAAAATATTTAAAATTGGTGTTAGTTTAAATTAATCATGTGAAACTTTAATTATTATAGGATTGTTATAAGACTAAAATTGACATCTTATCCATGTCATTTAATTTTTAGGGATCCATGTCATTTAATTTTAGGGTGTATTATCATGGTGGTTAGTTTTCTCCAATAAAGCTAAGTGATATTGAAATTTTGGGAACATTTCCATACATTTTTATTCTTGAAAACTAACGATTTTCTTATTTATTTTTGTAATCTTTGTAAATACATAAGAATAAATCTTATCTATTTTTGTGATCTCTGTAAATACATAAGAATAAATCACATTTTAATTTACCATTTAATTGTTATTTTTGTTTTATAAAGTCAATGTTTTCATTATCAATTGGGTCTATTGGGTCTATCTCATGTGGTTGTGGGATGAAATGTTATGTAAGTGAATGATCTATTGTAGGGATGAAAGTTGATGAAGTATAAGGGGTTGTTGAAAAGTAGTTTGTAGCTATGGAAATGGATGAAATATGAGGTCTATGGAAGTGGGTGAAGTATGAGGTTATGTGGTCGTTTGTGTGATGGCCACAAGTTGATTCAAGAAACCACTTTCTTTCCCACAAGAATAAATCACTTGATTTCCCACAAAGAAATCCATGCTCTCAATTAGGATCCAAGAGTTAAAAGAAGAAAATACAAATGAAGGAACCTAGAAGTGGAATGTTGTTAGGAAGACAAATGAGAGGGAGCATTGGATCTTTGCCTTCTAGGTTCACTGGTATAGCCCAACACTACCTATAAATTCTTACACATTGAGCTAGAAGGGGTTCATTGGTTAAGACTTCTAAAGAAATGTTGATCAAATTCTCATTAAACTAATCACTTTTGTCACAATAGGCCACATTCTTAGTAAAATATCTATGATTTTTTATTAATGAAGACCAATCATAACCATTCAATGCTTGATTGTTTTCTTTGATTTCTCCAGGATAAAAAGTTGTTGATAATTGTTGATTTCTTTGTGTTATTATTGCTCTTGATTTTGTTTTTGTATGATTTCATAGTTGAAAGCCAAACCTCCGTTGTATGTTTATTGTATAGCTAAAACAACACAAGGTCGAATTGGAAGATTCCAAGGGAAGGAAGTTTGGGAACTTGAAGGTAATTACAACACTCTTTCTTCATATTCTACTATTCCTTTTAAATTGGAAGCGAAGATTTAAATTCCATTGTAAGATGGTAAATGAAATATCGAATCTTTGGTTGAAACAATTGATAGTTTATCTTGGCCTTATTCAAATCCAAGAAACATAATAGATTTATTTTTCATGTTTGAATATGGTGGGACATGCTCTTTTGTGGTGGGAGAGCTATGTGGATGCATTGAGAATAGGAAAGAATCCCATGGTTACCAAGTGGGAGGATTTGAAGAAATCATTAAAATCACAATTTTATTCCATAGGCTATAAAGAGGTGTAACTCATCAAATGGTAGTACCTTCAACAAGAACATGGACAAGGAGTACAAGAATACATTTATGAATTTCAAAAGCATAACATTGGGATGGGTATCTCTTTGGAAGAGATTGGAGTGGTGGTGAAGTACCTTGGAGGATTATTTATCCATATCTGGAGGTAACTATAGATTCCTAATGTGAAAAGAATAAATAAGGGGAACAATAAATCTCTCTACATTGAATTGGACTCCAGGAGGGGGAAAAAAAGGTACAAGAAGATACAAATAAGAAAAAGGAAAGAATATTGTAATTACAGTTCAAAAAGGGGGGATTTTAATAAGCATTGCAAACATTGTGATGTAGATGAGAAGATGAATGAGAAGCACTAGAAAGTTCATCTGGAACTAAGTAAATAAACTTGCACAAATCCAAGAAAGTAGAAACTGCAATTACGAAGACAAAGACATAGTGGTAGAAAGCACCTCCATTGTAGATGAAACCATAGAGTACATCACATTGCAACAACCAGTGGAAAGTGCAGACATGAATGGAAGATTCCAAATAAATTTTCAATTGAAGGATCAAGAAGCAAAGTCTTTGTTTGATAATAGTTTTCAATATAATATGATTTATGAATCCTCAGAAGATGAGGTTGGACTTAAAAAATGCAATCTTTTACAACCATGTTCATTGGTTGGATTCATCAGAAGTCTACCATGAAAATCACCCATATATGTAGAATCAAGTTTTCCATAAATGATAATTATGTTGATGAAATAGAATGTGAAGTCGTTCCATCGAATGCTTATGAAGTGATGTTTTCTAGGCAATACACATGGAAAAGGGATGCAAATTTCTATAGGGGAGAGAACAAATATTTCTTGATTAAAGGTGGTGAGTCGTACAACGTGAAAGCACAGATAGGGAGAGGAAGAGCATCTCCAGTAATAGGGGAACATGGGTAGAAAAAATAGCTTTAATGGAGAAAACAAGAATTATGTATCCTTCATAAATAATGGAGTAAAGTACTTGGATAGAAGAGTGGAGGCCATGTGACTTCATCTCCTCCATGTATCAAATATAGGATACTAAAATCCTACTAGCGGGGAGGTGTGATATGAAATGGATCTAATATAAACAAGAATGAAATATGACTCATCTCTAATGAAATATTTCAAAATAGAGAGTAGTACATATAAGCTATAAAAGCATTGTGGAGGCTATGTAAGCATAGTTTAGAATATTACAATAAGGGAATATGGACACACATAATAGTAGTTCATATCTACATAAGTGGATGGAATATAAGGTTGTAGTTGTTATCAAGATGACCACATATTGACTCAAATAACCACTTTCTTTTCCACAAGGAACTCTCGATTACTAATGTAAGAGCCAAAAACTAAAAGAAGGCAATTAAAATGAAGGAAACTGGAAGTGGAATGTTGTCAACAAAAGACAAATTTGAGAGAACACGATAGAAGGGGAAATGATGGGGCATATATGCCTCACCTTCCATATACCCTAGAAAAGCACAATGTTGCCCATAAACTCTTGCACCATGAACTAGAACTGTAACAACCACCTACTTTCCCACAAGGAACTATGGACTACTAATGTAAGAGCCAAAAACTAAAAGTAGAAAATGAAAATGAAGGAACCTATAAGTGGAAGGTTTCAAATAGAATATAAGTTAGAGACAACACTATAGAAGGGGAAATGGAGGGTCATAGATTCCTAGCCTTCCAACTATGCCAATAGGGCCCTATCCAACCTATAAACTCTTACACAACGAACTAGAAGGAGTTCTTTGGCTCAGACAGATAAAAAAATGATGATCAAATTATTCTTGGGTAAATAATTATAGGCCCAATGATTAATAAAGGTTGACCATAGCCATTCAATGTTAGATATTTTCCTTTAGGTTTTAATTTCTTTGTATTATGATTGTTGTGGGTTTCATTTTAGATATTTTCCTTTAGGTTTTAATTTCTTTGTATTATGATTGTTGTGGGTTTCATTTTTGTATAAGTGCATAGCTCAAACCCAAAATTCCATTATTTATTCAGTGTGAGGATGTTGATGAACTATACACAACCAAATGGGTTATTTTCTCTTTTGTTGTTAATTCAATGATAATCTCATAAATGAAAAAAAAAAAAAATTCTTATAGTTGTTATAATAATCCTCAGCTACAACAAATTGATTTCCATGGGTATTTATTTGATTTGTGTTTTATGTTGTAAATAAATGAACTATAAGTAGTGACTACGAGGTTAGGTTCTTTGCTTAAATACCCAACAATTGATATTATTTGAGCCACTCCCGATGATTTCCTCACGTCATTGAGATGTTGTTTTACCCACACACGTTTTTACACACAACAATCCATTGATTTGTTTTATATTGGTTGAAAACATACATAATGAGTTTTTCCCCAAGAATTGAAATGCTGCTGAACGAACTCACAATTTTTTCATCAATTCGTTGATGTGTGTTATTGCTATGGTATACCCAAAAAACCGTGAGACAAAATTGGGCTCGTTGAATACACAATGTTGGTTTTTATTTTGGCCGAGCATCACACTCGATGATGAAAAGTATTTATTTTTATCCTAGAATTGGAATCCACACTGGAAACACCATTGCATCGAGGTTGGTTGTAGCCAACGAGGGAGGTAATCTATAATTTTTTCTGCCAACGAGGGAGGTAATCTATAATTTTTTCTGCCAACGAATTAAAATAATGCTTTTAGTGTATCAATGATTCTAGAAGACAATCATTTTATTTCCCATAAAAAAATCCATGTTACTGAGATCTGTGGCCATGTTACTGAGATCTGTGGGTTATATAAATTCCTCATTTACTAATCATTTTCTAGTTATTTAATACCTAGGAAAGTCTTTGAGGTGAATAAGTAACTCTTATATATCCATATATTTGCTTTTAATTATTAGTTGTATGTCATGAATTAATAGAGCATTGAATTTCTATTAATTTTGTTTAATATTTTTTTTTAAATATCTATTCATAAAAAATTTAATAAAATTATATATATATATATATATATATATATATATATATATATATATATATATATATATATATATATATATATATATATATATATATATANTTTTGTTTAATATTTTTTTTTAAATATCTATTCATAAAAAATTTAATAAAATTATATATATATATATATATATATATATATATATATATATATATATATATAAAATTAATTTTTTCTTTTGTTGGTCGTACATCTTTCATTGCTAGTGCATTTTGAATATACCAAGAACTGTTATCGTTGGGTATGGAATTACTCCACTTTGTTGTCATTAGGTATGGAACTACTCCACTTACATCTTTAATTGCTAGTGCATTTTTGATTATACCGAGAACTGTTATCATTGGGTATGGAATTACTTCACTTTGCTACCATTAGGTATGGAGCTACTCCACTTATGAAAGTGACTTAGGGAAGAGTAGAATAGGTAAGTTAGGGAAGAGTAGAATAGGTAAGTTGAAAGAAATATACACAAAAAAAAATTGATATAAAGTTAACATTAATGTAGAAGATAAATCAAAGGATATTTGACCTATTAAAAAAAATAAATCAAAAGATATTTCAGTTATTAAAAAAATATTATGAGAGAAACAATAAACTTAATATCAATATTCTTGGAGAAAAAAAATTAATGTAACATGAATGTTGTTGGAGAAAAAAAAACAAGTGTATAACAAGATATAGTGCTAATAGTGCAACTAAGGTCACATTTAAAAAATACAAAACAAGTTCATGCTTAAGTTCTTTAAACATTCTTATGCATGCTAAATATTACTCATATTATAGTGGAAATAACTCTCTATAAGCTACTATCAACCTATTTACTTTGATAGCTACTATCAACCTATTTACTTTGATCTCTAGATGTTTTCCCAATGATTTATCACAATAAGCTATAATTTGTAAAGTTAACACTATTCAAGAAACTAGTAAAAAATGTTTTTTATTTTTAATTTACATATTTTAATCTTTGGATTTTTTTATGGTTTAAGAATTTTTTTTTAACAATGTTGTTAAATGTGCTACATTTTGGTATTTTTCATTGTGATAAAATTTGGGTTAAATCACAATTTTTTGTTGTTTAAATTGTATTTTTGAATGCATAAATAGATTTAGTGTGCTAAACAAACTTGCGATACTGGGATTATACATATCTAACTACTCAAATCTGTAAATCCAACAATTTCTCATTAAATTTCCAATAAAATTAAATAAAAAATATAACCAAGTGAATATATATATATATATATATATATATATATATATAAACTACTACCTTTTGAACTACTACTTTTCTTTAGTGGCTAGAATATACTAGAACTGAAACTTCCCCATAGGTTATGAATCTGGGACTTGCGAAGAAATGCTATGGACTGATAGAATACCATCCTCTTCACTTTTCCTACCCATCGTTTAGCAACCATCCTCGTCGCCTCTATTAGCCACAACAAGGCAGTAGCAGCGTGGATTGTGCAAATTGTGTGAAATCTTAGTCAAAATTTCTTGTAGAGACTCTTGCATACGGTGGTCAAACTTGATTATTTTTCACATTATAAAATTTATGCCAATAACATCTATGTAATTACATTATTATTATTCTCACTTATGAAAAGAGAATATAGTAATCGGTCACATTTGATTGGTTTGGTAATAATATTTTATTTTCCTACCGTTAAATGTACTTAGTTGCTCATTATTTTTTTAATTATAAAAAGACTATCTGGTGAAACGATATCTTTGTGGACCTTTAAAAAAAATTAAAACAATAGTATAAATGGCATGTACCTCCTCATGTTGGAACCTAACACGTACCTCCTCTCACTAGAACCTCTCACGTTCCTCATGTTGGAACCTAACACATACCTCCTCTCACTAGAACCTCTCACGTGCTTCATATGAACTTAATAGATATTTGGAACCTAATTACACCAATAGATGCAACATACTTTTTAAAATGGGGGGGTGGAGGAAGAAGAATCCAATTTCTATATTGAAGGTAACATACACCAAGTATACCATCTATATTCATTGCATGATTGTCACCGTCTAGACTTATAGTACACCTCTTTCTTAAACTCATAAGATAGAAATGGATGAGGTCAAGAAACTAGGGGACAAAGGCTTCATGTAATATGAATGTGCGTAATAACCAATACACATAAAAATCTAATAATATCTAGTTTGAATAATCACTAACATTAATTCAATACTAGTTAGCTTTGTTATCACTACCACTCTTCAATCTATACACTAGCATTGAGATTATTATGATTATATAATTATATAGGCTACACTAGCATTGAGATTATTATGATTATATAATTATATAGGCTATACTAGCATTGAGATTATTATGATTATATAATTATATAGGCTTGTTATATAGAGGCTTATTATGGCTACTAATTAATATGCAAAAGAATTGAAGAATCACTCTATTCGAACTCTATATTAGCCCTGTTCAACCAGGGACTTGAGTACAAGACCAAACCTCCACTAAAACTATGACTAATAGGCGATAATTTTCCATAGCCTTACATTGTAGCCTGGAATCCTACCATGGAGCTATGGGCCAAGGACCTGAGTAAAGGAAATATTGATGCTATGAATTTATTTTTTTCCTTGTAAATAATGAATGACAAATATTTCTGAGACTCAATGTGGCCTATTCTTTAGCCCTTATAATATCTCTCTCTAGCTACATTTTGAGGTGTGTCTATATCCTTCACTTGTATATGCTCAAGGGAACAAACCCAAAATTTAGGCCTTCAAGGAAGCTTATAGGCTTCTGGGGCAAAGAATGACACTTTAAATTTCCACAAATGACCTATCAAGGGTAGATATTGCCTCTAACTAGGTATATAGATACCACTAGCATTTTTGAACACTGGGTATCGGTATTGAGACTATGGACGTGTATAGGGGAGGGAAAATGAACATTAGGCTCTAAAGGAAGCTTCTATGCATCTACTAAGAAATATTCCTCTAATAACGACATGTGGACTCTAGAGAGTATCATTTGCCTATTAGTTTGATTATTGGTGACACTAGGTGGTTTTTAGTAGAAGGTATGTGTATTAGGGCCTTATAAATGATATACCTATTCTCATACCCTTATATTCTGCCCCTTTCTCCCAACTCCCTCATGCCCACATCTACTGGTCTCACCTATCTTCCCCCCAACCATCAACCTTTTTCCTCTTCCACCTCCTCCGCCTTTGATTCTCTTTCACCACCCCCTCATGCCCACCTTCCCTTGTCTCACCTATCTCCCCTTCTTCTTTACCTCCCCCTTTTCCACTCAAACCCATACACCTTCTCTCTCTACTCACCTCCTCTCCCAATATATTCTACCCCTCCACCCCCTCCACCCCTCATATACACCCTCTCATAGATCACCACATCCCCCTTCTCCTTTTCCCCACCCTCACCTCCTCTCCAACTTCCCATTTTTCATACTTCATCCTTCCCCTTGGTTCCTTCCCCATATCCTTCATACCCACCACTCCCCCTCCCCTACCCATCTACTCTTCACCTTTTCTCACCTCCTCCCCCTTTTCTACTCTCACCTTGTTCCCCCATACCCACCTCTCTGAGTGTCACCTATATCCATATATTCTCCTCCTTACCCTTTTCCTCCCATTCCCATCCCCATGCCCTCTCTTACCATATCCTCTCCTAACCCTCTAATGGATTTTCTCTCATTTCTCTCATTTCCTTCATTCCCACCACTCCCTCTCCAATACCCATGAGTCTTTTTCTTCTTATCACCTCCTTTTCTCACTACATTCCCCTTCCCCTTTTTCCCTCCATATCCTCCTATCCTAATCTCCCTTCATATTTCTATCCCATCCACCCTGTCTCCTCCCTCCTTTCCTTTATCAATCCTTCACATATTCTCACCTCCTCCCCCTTTTCCCTTCTCACCACACCTCCTCATACCTAACTCCCCTAGCCTCACCTATTTACCTCTCTTCTATGGCTCTTACTCCCCTCCTATCCTCCTCCCCATAAATCATACCTTACCCTTCCCCTTATCTACTTCCTTCTTTTCTTCATTCCCACCACCCCACCTTCCCTAGTCATCCACCCTTCACATATTCCCACCTCCTCCTCCTTTTCCCCTCTCTCCCCACCCCCTTAGTCCCCATCACATACCCCCTTAACTTATGTGCCATCAAACCCATGTCCCCCTCTACCTATTAGTCTTCACCCCTAATCAAACCCTAGCCTTGTCCATCCATATTCCCCTACCTCTAATTGAATATTATCCCACTCTATCCCTAATCATCCAAATCCATGAACAATTCCTCAAAGAATTATAGATTACCTCTGAAGGGTACCCTTGGCCTCTAAGAAATATTTTAGGGCCCTCATATTTTTTTTATCATTACATATGGATATCGATGCCTTGATATAGTTGAGGGGGGTAAACCAAGAATTAGTTGAAGTAAGCCTCTATCCCCAATCCCATCCACTCCTTGTACCCAACCTCTTCCTTCATCCCCACTTTCCCCTAGGTTGTCATTTCCCTCTTCCATTATACCCTTTCCTCTATCTTAATCACCTTCACACCATATCCATACCCCCCCCTTGCGACCTCATCACCTATGCTCTATACCCTCTTCCCTAGGGCCCTATTCTTTCCCTATTAACTCTACCCTAGGACCCTATTCCTAACCATATGCACCTTCACACCATTTATCCCTATTTTTGGCCCCCCTTCACCCTAAGTACCACATTCCCTTAGCCCATAACATTATCCCCATGACCCTTCATCCACATCCCTAGCCACAACCATCACCTTTCAGTCCCAATAACCTATACAATATTCCCCTAGTATTCTATCCTTCACTAATGGATCCCAAATCCACTTTACCTCTTCCATGTAGTCCCCACCACCCTTAATACAACCTCCTCTTCCTTTGGGTCCTCCCAAATAGTCCCCAAAAATTAGTCCCTTGGCACCCATCTCTTGACCGTAGCTCCATCTGTACTATTCCTCCTATTGAAATTTCTTCTACCCAACACCCAAAATTTAATTATAAATAAATCATGTATTGAATTAAATCACAACTGAGTAATCAAATAAACATGCAATGGAAGTATAAAAGAGGAAACCAAATCAAGAGCACACAAACACCAAATGTTTTGGGTAGATACCCCTGGAAAAATACCGAAGGGAAAACTAGTGCTAAGAATGATTTTATTATGATAAAATTAGGGCTCCCGTAACATGAATAATGTCCCATTAAGAGAAACACAACTGCAGACAAACTTGGAAAATTTTGGTCTATTGTATGACCAATAACTACAAGATTTTCGAGGTGTACATAACCTTCCTTCAACAAACCCTCGTATGTATGCAATTGTCTCCACTGCGACCCATGTACATGTATGAAAATTATGTACGATAATATTTTGTGATGTGATACTTCCCTGTGGCTTCCTCTAACAGAAACCCACCTACGCTACCTCTGTTCTCTATTCTCCTTGACCTGATATCTAGATGGAAGTCCTTATCCACCTATCCAATATCTTGAATCACATCCCTTCCTGATACAATACACTCGAAATAAAATTTTCTTCTCTACTCTTAAGAATCTCAAGTGTCTTCCTACTTCATCTTGGCCTTTCTTTTATAATCACGAGTCATAATATATTTCTAATCTCCAAAGTGATTAATGGTTGAGATTACTTATCACCTCACTTGAGATTTAGAAACATGCCAATTACTTTGGACGATTTCCACACATCTAGACACATATACCTATGCGGAAATACCTATTCGATGTTACCACTGGCATCAACACTACCTCTTAGAGAGGAAGGTATTCTGCACCACTCCAAGTTAATCTCTGAATAATATGAAATTCCCTTTCTCCAAGGGTTTGGTTAGAATATTTGCAATCTGTTGATATATGGAAATATACTGAAGCTTCATTTCTCCCTTATGGATCCTATCTTGAATGAAGTAGTATCTGATCTCAATATGGTTTGAACGATGATGTAATATTGGATTCTATGAGAGTTTGATATAACTTTTATTGTCACAGTGTATCATCATAGGCTCCAACTCTTGATAAAATAAACATGTAAGAAACTTGTGAATCCAAATGGATTCAACGCCATAATCGTTATCATATACTTTGCCTCTACTAAATTGAGTACTATAGAAGTATGATTCTTATTGAACCAAGTAATCCTTATTGATCCTTAGCTAAAGGAACACCATGAGGTGATATTTCTATCTACTTCACTCCCCACCCAATCTAAGTTTTTATATCCTTGCAACTCCACTCCATATCCTACAAGATACCTCAATCCATACTCCATTGTACCTATCAAGTACCTAAGCACATGTTTCACTGTGATCCAATGCACTTACCTTGGATCCACCATGAACTGAGTCAAGGTGTTCACAACAAAACAAACATATGGCTTGGTGTTGACCAAATACATCAAGGACCCTATCAAATTCATGTATATCCTGGTATCCACCAACTCTAAATCCTAAGTCACCACCTTATTCAGATTGGTAATCATAGGTGCATCCATTGGTTTATAGTCCTCCATCCTGAATCTCCTCAAGATCTCTACAACATACTTACCTTGTCCAAGGAAGATATCTCCCAATACCTGCCATACCTATAACCCCAAGAAATAATGCATCAAGTCAATTTCCTTCATCTCAAACTCACTCTCTGAATCTTCTTTGCACCCTGTAATAAACTCCTTTGCACCTATAAGAAATAAATCATCAATGTACATAACTAATATGAGTGGATTTGAAGAAAAAAGTATGAAGTACAAGTTAGGATTTTCCTCACTCTTGGTAAATACCATACTTTGCAAGTATCCATTGATCCTCAAATATTGTGCCCTACGTTATTATTTCAGTCTATACAAGGATTTCTTAAGCATACACACATCATAATCCCTCCCATGTACCTAAAATATCTAAGGTTTCTCTATGTATACTTCCTCCTCAATGATCTCGTTGAGGAAAGTTTTTTTCACATCCATATGATGTATCATCCGTGCCTCATAACTCAATCAATAGAAATATGAACTCGAATAGAATCATACCCAGTGACTAGAGAAAATGTCTCCTTGTAGTTCACTCCTTTTTTTTGGGAGAACCCTCTCTCCACAAACCTCACTTTCAACTTTGTGATGCTACCATCTGCAACATGCTTGATCTTATAAAGCCATATGGAACTTACAACTAACTTCCCCTCTAGTCTCGACACTATGTACCAAAAATAATTCCTCATAATAGAGGTGTAATACTCTACCATGGAATCCAACATCCTCCCATACCTCTTGATCTATTGCTTCCTCAAAACTGAAAGGATCAACATCAATGATGATACTCATAAGTTCCATATAGTTTAGAAATTTCTTTGAAGGCCTTTACTCTCTGACCGAACTCCCAAGAGCCTCACCAACATCCATCAATGTAGATAATATCTATCGGGATCTCTTGATAGGACTCGAAGGGGATAAATTCTCCTCCACACTTGAAGTATGAACTTTTGACTATTTCTCATCCTTTAGAGTCTGCTACTCCTTGTCCTTTATCATTGTTCTATTGGTGCAATTATATGTTTAATATATATAACCAAGCATTAATTTATTTACCATAATTCGTAATAAATAGAGGTGTTAGACTATATGTGTCCGGAACAAGTGTTCTAACTATGATCAATTGGTATAGTGGGGATTAAACCAATACTAAAATTAAACTCCGTCTTAATCAAATACTAATTATAATATGGAAAACAACTTAAAAATAATTCTTCAATCACAAGGAAACTGAGACCTCTCTATATTATTCTTCACACACTCTTCAAGATCGATTAATACTAAGCAGAGGAGGAACTGTAATAAACAACTTGCAATTCTGGAAACTACTTTGTTTCTACACATGAAGCATAAATCTTATCAAGAACTTCCATTTACCGGTTCACGTGATACAAAATATGGAGTCTTGGTTTGCTCCTGTATTAACACACTTACAATCCAAAAGCAAATCTTATATAGAAAACACAACTTTTCAAAATGCAATAAGAGAAAATTCATAAATTCCTGTAGCTTACACTAACACACATTACTTGTTATAAAACCAAATGAAATCACTAAAATATCTAGTGCACCACACACTTATCAAAATCACAATAATGTAATTAAATATACAACCTATTCATCCCTCACATCTATGAATATCTAGACATCATACAAATTCACTAAAATATTGGCACTATATGAATTCAAGTTGTAATTTGATTAGTAAATAGAATTAATAGCTGTAACACTAGGTACCGGATGAACAATAAACAAGTACAAGAATAAAAAACTTACATTAACAATTAACAATAGGATTACCAAGATGGATCAGTGGGCCCTTTCCGACACCAACAAGGAAGAGGTTAAAACTCACAGGATACATGATCCGGATTTATGTAGGAACACAATGAAATACATAAATACACATAAACACAGAGATGCAGCGGAAATAAGACTTCATTTCATTAATAACAAATGACTGAAATATGCTTACAGACAAAATGGAAATAAACTAGCTAGGGCGTTGGTAGCTTATCTCTAAGAAGAGATGTGGTGGCTACTGGCCTCCGAACTATGTTATAATGAGGCTCCAAGGCCTATTATTATTGAGAAATAATGGAAAACCCTAAACATCCAAAGACCTAACCCTAGGAGATGAAACGCCAAGACTATGGGCCCTGTTTGGGTAAGTTGGTACATCAACTTCCCGGGGACGTAACTTTGGCATACGATCTACGTTTGACGCATTCTATAATTCGTTGGAAAGATCTATCCGAGGAATACAAATTTTGGGTGAGAAACATCGATCTACGATCCATGTTGCTCCCCGTTTTCCCAAAAAACGTCGTTTAAGGCCTCAAAACGACTCCAGAAGTTCAGGACTCGAAAAACTGCTAAAAATAGTAAACTGTGCGGAAACTGAAAAAATGAAAGAAGCAATGGTGGGGGTCCAAGTGGAATAGGTGGGTGGCCACCAATATCCACCTGGATCATTCTTCCCCCCTTAGGAAGCAATGGTCCCCATTACGTTGAGTTCCTCCATGAGATGAGGAAACTTCTG
>ML776805.1:1418533-1430944 GCA_009831015.1 Picea engelmannii
TTTTTTCACTAACAAGCACAACTACGGAATGCCCTCAAACAATTCTTTTTCTCAATCAAATCCTAATGTAATGCAGACTTTCAAATGTCTTCCAATATGCTCAATCAATCATGAAGATATCTTTAATTGTTTGCGTATGAATGATGATCAATGCAACACAACGCTTATCTCTGCCAATTATCTTCTTGGTATGAACGAAAACCAAACTAGCATAAGCAAAAAGTCACGCAAACAATACACCTTTCGTAGTAATCAAAACGAAAAAACGAAAGAAAAGAAACAATCAAAGAAGAAGGCAAACTTCACACTCAAAAACAAGAGTTGAAGAACAAATGATCTTGTTTGAAGACAAGACACAGAGGTCTGTAGACCTTTGATGACCTTCACCAGGGTTTTGCTCAATTGAAGAGAAAAGAAAAAACAATGCATGGGTTCCAAGCTTTACTCAACAAAAACTCAATGCAAGAAGGTGAAGAAGGTTACAATATCCATTCAACAAGGTGTTTTTCTTCAAAAAGATTAGATGTCAGAGCTAAAAGGGAAGGCAAATTGACTCATTAGATCACTCAGCAAAAGAGCCACAGAGGCAAACCCTAAAAAATGCAATTGTGAGGGGTTTTTGGCCAAAAGGAGGCTGGCACTTTGTTGCCAAGGGAAAAGAGCATTATAACGCTCTGTGTAAGGCTACAAAAAGCGTTGGCGCTCTGATAACACTAGGTCAGGGGCGCCAGGGTCTAAAAGTCCCAGAAATGTCAAAAATTTTCAAAAATTGAGATCTGAGCTTGATAAATATGCTGAATGTGACAAGGTAAGGAGCCAATCAGCTCATGAAACTAATCAAAGAGGGGTGAAACAGGTCTAAAATAATCAAGGGAAAGAACAAGGTCAATGAGGAGAAAAAACCAAAACAAGAGGTTTCGATTTGAGGCTATCTCCCCAGTGGAGTCGCCAGTTTCTGTTGTAGGAAAATCTGCCTGCGGACAAGTAGATCGACCTCTAGAGCTTGACCTTAACCCTAGACAGAAAAATGCTTAACATGGACACTGACTTCCTTTCAAATCTATCTAAGCCTAATGCATGAGAAGGGAGAATAACAAAAGTACCTTTTAATCGACGTTTGTCCCTGCACGCTCCGAGTTGCGCTCCAATTCTTTTGCTCCTCGCTGAGATCTGTGGAAAAAACAAGATACAACCACTTCCTACTCTATTGGCATTAGCTTGAAAACATATCTATCAATAACTGATAAGTTCATGTAGTATCAGACACAAACTAGAAAGAAACAGGCCAAGCGTGTCATATTAATGAGAATGATGACAACAGTACTTACAATCGTAGATGCGAATGCGATAGCTTCGTCAAGTCATCTTCGTCCGACCCTTTCCTGAAGGATCCACAACCTGGATAACAACAACTTCACTAATCACTTCTCTTTGGCTGACTGTCAGTTTCCTCCAAGATCATAAGTTTCATATGTTCAGTTCTTCCCCCTCCTTCAACTCCAATTTGCAGTCTCACTTATGAGATCATAAGTTTGACATTCTCTATTTTGCAGCCCTCACTTATGAGATCATAAGTTTGGTATCATTCTCTATTATCAGTCCTCACTTATGGGATCATAAGTTTGGTATCATTCTTCCTTTGTGTTCCATTTTTCACCCTTAGAAAGCTTGCTTATATAGCCTTGGAGAGGCTTTAACCAATTGAGATATCCTTGGGGAAGTTGAGGATTTGCCTCCTTCAGTTGAGGATCTTCCCTAGGATCATGGCTGGGCTAGGGATTCGAGCTCAACCGCTTTCCAAGAATGAAAAAATGCTTCCCCCATTCATCTCAACAGCTTAACAATCGCCCAGAATAGGTAGCGCTCCCTCAAAGGGGCCATCAGAGCATTGTAGTGCTCCCTAGTAGGCTTTAGGGGGCGCCAGCGCTCTCAAAATCTATAGTGCTCCCTCAAAAGGGCCAGGGGTGCGTTATAACGCTCCCTGACAGTGTATGGGGGAGCGCCGGCGCTCTGAGATAGTGTAAGGGGGAGCGCTCCTCTCCAAAACTCAGTTTTTTGGGTGCTTTCAGATTGCAAAAGGTTTGCAAGCATGTTGACTCATTTCTCCTCTTCCAAATCAAATGTTTGAGGTGTTTCAAGTGTCCTTCTCATGTCGTTATAGGCACGACATAGGCATCATGGCAGTATGCTTCCTTGCGACACTTGCAACCTTGTGAGAAAAATGTGACACTTGCAACACTTGTAATGACGACACTTGCGACACTATCAAAGTGAGTAATTTTGATGTGTAACACTCTTTATAAAAGAGAAATGACCCAGTATAATGGAAACTAAAGATAGTTCAGATGCAAACAAATACAACATTCTTAGCCAAGTAGTTATTCATCACTTCAAAAAAGTTGATACTATGTTTATTTCATTAATATGCCTTTGTCCTCATGACACAAAGTGGATGAGGAAGAAGGAATTCGTATCGTGAAAATATGGAATGGTCGATGTCGATCCTCAACTGCTTTCTTGAACCCATTGAAAATATTCCACTCAGCTGACATAATCTAGATTTTCAGGAACATGTACCCTGGTATGGGATGGTTGTACAATAGTTTGGTAGAGGAGTGTCAGATGTCTATGTGGTCCAAATTTTCTGATATGGAGTCATGTCTTAAAGAAGATATTCACAACAGGTTAGTTAGAGGGATTATAGTGTTAATTCATCCTTTCAAACTATTAATGAACAATACAAATCATAATTGTATGCTCTTTACCTTTATACACACAAGGAAGTGACTAAAAGGGTGTAAAGATGAGTATGATGAGTGGATTAATGCACATACCAGGAAAAATGATCAATAAAAGAGGCAAAATATGGTGGATGAAGGTGACAAAAAGGAGGCCCAACATGCTAATGACTCTTGAGATATGATAGATGCCAAGTTCTCCTCAAAACTAATATCTATGCTCACAATCATCTTCCTCTATGCTGGAATGAAGATCCTATAATAATTTGAGGCCTCATTGAACCCCACAAATATACCCTTCCTTCTCGAAGGCTCCATATTTGACCTCTTCTCCATAGGAACATGGTCATAAAATGGAGAACCAAAGATCCTTGAATGACCAATCTATGGCTTCACTCTTGAGAATTCCTCCTCCAAAGTCTTCTCCCCCAATATCCTGTGAAGACTCTCGTTCTGCACATATACCACCATGTTAAATACCTATACCCATAATAACATATGAAACTCTTGGTCATGTATCATATCCCTGAAAGAATTGATTATGGATCGATTATTTCGCTCTACAACCCCATTCTACTGAGGGTTGTATGAGACTGTCATCTGCCTCTTGATCCCTACCTCCTTGCAGAAATCCTTGAATTCATTGGAGGTATACTCTCCCCCATTATATGACCTCAAGACCTTGATCTTATTATCTATATGGTTCTCTCCCTTATCTCTAAACTCCTAAAACTGAATGAAGACCTCATCCTTGGTATTAATAAACAAGATCTAAGTTGTCCTTGAAAAATCATCAATAAATGTCACATAATATGATGATCCTTGTAATGATGATATTGACATCAAGCCACACAAATTTGAATGGATAATATACAATATCCTCTTGGAACTACTCTCACTTCTAGAAAAATTAGCCTTGGCATTCTTTCTAGGTGCAAACCCTCTGCACACTCCTTACTGCTCAATTGTGAACTTTGGAAAACCTATAACAATCCCCATAATAATCAACAATACACTATAGTGTAGGTCATGTCCCAACTTCCTGTGCCAAAACTCACATAGGTTGTCACTATCATGTACCAAAGCTTGAATAGGCTTGACCTGTAACCTATATAAAGTTCCCTCTCTAACCCCAACGATGACTGCATTGTCCAAGCTACATTTCCCTGTACATATGAGTACATGACCTCTCTGAAAATTAACAGAAAATACCCTATCCTTCATAGCTTATGCTGAAAAAAAATTCTTCTTCAAACCTGGTATGTAAAGCACATCCCAGGCATCCAATGAACTTACTGAATCAAGAAGGAATGTGAATGTTACCTCTCCCTTCAATGCATTACTAGAATCATCACCAAGCTCCACATGAACATATGATTCACTCTCCGTTAGACTTCTAAATATCTATCATGCTTCTGTCATATGAAGAGATGCATCATTGTATAAGAACCAAGCACTCCTCAAAATTGTGATGGTATAAAGGCAAGAAACCAGTGAGTAATCCTTCTTGAACTTCATTTCAAACTAATCAATTTCCATCTCTCCTAATGTTTTTGTATACATTTTTCCACAACCCTTCTTCTTCTTCTTCTCTGGACACTAATATGCAATATATACATTCTTGTGACATGAGAAACAATTGATTTTACTCAAGTCCTTCTTCTTTCCTTGTTGTTATGAATGTCCATCATTGTTACCCTTCTTGCTAGAACTATTTCCTTTTCCCTTCCTTGTCTTACTGACAAGAGCTAAGTTATCTTCACTACCTCCCTACTTTCTTCTCTTAGACTCCTCCTAAATCTCTTCCTGAATGCAATCATCCCAAAGTCTCTTCCAATTTGGGAGATGTTCCCGAGTGAAAATCCCTTGAAAAATGGTTCCCATGTTTTTGGAATACCATTCAATGCCACATTCACAAGATCTTCATCCTCTATTTTCTCCCCTATGGTTGCAAGTTGATCATGCACCTATGTGATCCTCATGACATAGATGGTAACATTATTAGATCTAGACATCTGCACTAATATTATTTTATTCCTTAAGACCATCTTCCTATTCTTGTTTTTTCTCTTGAATAATCCTACCAAGGCATCAAACATCTCTTTGTTCGTCTTCTTCTCATATAAGTGATGAATTAGATGACCCTTTACTGAATCCCAGATTACCCTCTATGTTGTTATATCCTTCTTGTTGTGAGATTCCAAAGTTGTTGGATCTATTAGTGGAGTAATAACTTTGTCCACTAGCTCCCAAAGGTTATATTCCTTAAATGCCAAAATTACTCTTTCTTTCCAAGAGAGGAAATTGGATACTTCATCCAATTTGTCTTCAACTCTTAAAGTTTTTGTTTCCATCCCTAATACCTGATAACTTGCTCTATAAATAACTTGTTGCTAAAAATTTCCCTTGTACTAACCTGTATGGATTTGTACACGACTCTCACCACTAGATTATGTGTATGTATGCGAATATGATCACTAAAACCCACATATGTACACGAAGGTGACCACTAGAACTTGTGTATATGTGAATGTGTTCAAAGCTTTCCATGTATGCATGTGAATATGATTTCTATGACCCATGTACACCTTAGTAAACTTGCAAAAACTTAGTTTTCCTAAGTATGATTGTTTCCCCAAAATCCATCCTTCGATTTCCACTTGTTGTTTATGGATATGCTATGGATTTGATATCATATAAAAGGTTTCCTCCCTTTAGAGATCATGCTCCGACACCATGTTGAAATTTAACCTACCCAGTACTCGATACTTAATTCCAAATAAATCACTTATTGAATTAAAGCACAATTGAGTAATCAAATAAACATGCAGTGGAAGAATAAACAAGGAAACCAAATCAATCACACAAGAACACCAATGTTTTTGGGTAGATACCCATTGAAAAAAATAGGAGGGAAAACCAGTGCTAAGAATGATTCTAATATGATAAAATCAAGGCTCCTTTCGTAGCGATAATGTCCCAGAGAAAGAAATACATCTATAAACAAACCTAGCAAAGTCTGGTGTATTGTACCATCCAATATCTTGATTCACAGTCCTTCCTGATCCAATAGTCTCAAAAGAAAAGGTCCTTTTCTACTCTCAATAATATCAAGTGTCTTCCTCCGTCACCCCAGCCTTGTTTTTATAATTGTGAGTTATAATCTATTTCTAATCTCCTAAGTGATTGAGAATTGAGATTACTTCTCATATCACTAGATATTTACAAACATGATAATTACATTTAGAAATTTCCTTAAATAACTCAATTAACTAATTACATAATTAATTAATAAAGTCAATTTACTTCAATAATTATTTTAATTAAAGTAAATTCAAGAGTAGAATCCTCTGGCTAATTTCCGCACATCTAGATGTATATACTTGTACAAAAATACCTATTTGATGCTACAAATAGCATCAATACCTCCCACCTCCACCTAACACCTACACACATTTAACCTTGGGTCATATTCTATCTACACCCATGGGGACCTATAGCCCTATGCTGATAGGGCCCAATGACCCACACTTTATCTCTTATCTCAAATCATCTAACACCCCTAGGCTCCTACACACATAGGCCCTACCTCTACTATTAGACATTTTTTCCCCTACCCCCATAGGCCCCTCAACCTTTGGGCCCAAGCCTATGCACCTAGTTCCCTCCACCCCTAACCCACTTCCCCACTAGGTTATTATATCCATCAAGCCCTTATCTCTCTACACCTATATCCATACCTCTACTCAAACCCTAGCAATGTTTACCCTTAGGCCCCTACCTCTTCTTGAATCATATCCCCTCATTCCTAGTCCTTACCTCAACTTATAACATAACACCATATGTTACTAGGCCCCCACATATACCCGAACTGTAACCCCCTCTACACCTGGGCTCTAATATCCCTATCACCATACCTCTTCCATGGGCCCCCACACCCTATGCACCTTCATTCTAGCGCTATATTCACTACCCTATGCCTCAAACCACCTTTAGGCTTAGGCTCTCATTCCCTAGTTTCCCCTAATCCCCTCCACACCCAATCCCACTTCTTTATCCATAATGTGTAAATACCTTTATTAAAGGTATGTACTACACCAATTTTCTCTACCCTTACCTTTCCCCCTCTCCTCCTCCCCTCAATCCTACCTCATCCTAGCTCTTGGATCCTCCCTCATTTCCTTCATTCCCATCACTCCACCTTCCATAGTCATCCACCCTTCTCCTCTTCTCACCTCCTCCTCTTTTTACACTCTCACCACACTCATTCATGCCCCACCACATTCCCCATTCCCCTTTCTTCCATCAAACCCTATCCCCCTCTACCCCTTTGTCTCGGCCTTTACTCATACCTTATCCCCATGTACCCTTGGGCCCTTACCTTTTCTCAAATACTATCATCCTCTATTCTTATTCCTCTATCTCCAATTAGTTTCTAGACTCATATTCCCTTATTCGCCCACTTATACCTATCCTGTGACCTCATCTACACCTAGGCCCTAAACTCCCTATCCAACCCATACCTCTTCTTCGAGTCCCCACATACCTTATGTCTTCATATTAGTTTCCTAGTCACTACTCTAGGCCTCAAACTACCTTTAATCCTATATCCCCATGCCCTATTTTCCCCAAAGCCTCTCCACACATTTTCTATCCCTAAAGGTACATGTGTCATGTATCAATTTTTGGCTGGTTGTGTTAAGAGCGCACACAACAATGACAAGAATTTTTTTATGTTCTTTTAGTGTAATTGGAAGGAAATTTTTACGTAATTGCAAGACAATTTTTACCATAGTGTAATTGGAAGGTAATGTATGTCTTGTTGTGTAATTAGAAGGGAATTTTTGTCTTGTTGTTTATTTGGAAGGATTTTTTTCTCTTTTTGTACTTGGAAGGTAATTTTTGGAAGGAAAATTGTCTTTTAGTGTAATTGGAAGGTAATTTTAGTATTTTAGTGTAATTGGAATGCAATTTTAGTCTTTTAGTGTAATTGGAAGGTAATTTAGCCTTTTAGTGTAATTTGTAGGCAATTTTTATCTTTTTGTGTAATTGGAAAGTAATTTTTCATTATTTTCTTGTTGGCAATCCATTCAAACATAGGAAACCTACATAATCAAGCAAAAAATGATTTGAGTAAAGAGAATCCCATTGAAAAGGTCATTGAAGGAAGAGAAAATGAAAGGTTAGTATACCGAAATGTAGGCTTTCAACAAAGGCCAATCAAAATTCTAGCACAATAGATGCCATTGTGTTTTCTCCTCCATCACCACAAGCAATGCGTAGGATTTTAGTGGAGGCCAATCCAATTCAATCCTCTATTGAATCTCTAATAATTGTTTCATGAAGAAATTTTTTTCTCTAGTTCATTTATTTGACTCCATTAACCCAATAGTAAAGGCACTAGTCATCTATTTTTTGAATTGGAGATATAAAACCATTGCCTTGGGAAACATGTTTTTTTGTCTTTTGAAAGATCTCTTGCTTGAATTTGGTTTGCTACATTGAGAGGAGTATTCCCATACTAGGGCATCCCCTCTATCCCACTACTTTAATTTTTGTTACAAACCCAAAACTACATCCATTCGGGCAGATCTAACCTAGATAAATACTTAATCCGAATTCCTAAACTAGCCCTAGACTAACTCTTAAATTTTCTCATTTACTCTACTAACTAGGACATATATTTTGGGATAACTGTTGTCCAATATTTTGATGGTATAATTTTCTTATATAAGTGACAGAAATATATAACCATAAGGATGCAATTTTATACAGAAAATACATGTTTATACCATCCATCTTCTCTTAGCTCTTAAGTGCTATTTTTCAACCTATATTCATTGCTAATTTTGATGTTGATTTGCTTAACTAGTTTAGATATTTGTATGCTGATTTAGATGCTTTATTTGCTGATATAAAATTTCATATACTGCTGAAAATTAGGGGCAAAAATATTAACTTGCTGATCCATACTAACATATATCATTGCAAGTTGGATTTCTGTGTGTCTCGAGTAGGTACAATCATCCGGAGAAGTAGTATACCATTGGGGAAACAATCACTTGACTTACAAGGCATATCTTCCCACATTTCACTCCATTTATATTTGACCTCTAGGGGCTCCAATTCCATATCTATCCATCCCCATCTCATTCCTCCTAGGGTCACTGAGATTGCCTCCCTAGAGTGACCTAGTCACCCTTGAAGTGTGGGATCTACATTGAGGTGACATTGGTTGTAGGATTCCCAAGTTGTAGCACTTGATTTTTTTGTTGGGTCAGACTTTTCCCAACCTACAACTTGTGCTATAATAGGGTGCATGTACGAGTCTCAAAGTTTTGATACCTTCACGGTTTTCAAATCTTGTTATTGTGTCAATTGGCAATTGGTGGCATTTAAAGTCATGTGGAACACAATATGCATATATATTTACTATATAATATATAAAATTATTTTAATAAATATATATAAATTATTTTCTTTCAATTGTTCATTAAATTTAGTATGATTCATAAATTTTGAAGGGAATTTTGTACAGTGTAGGACATGATTATCTACGATATCTTTCACGTATTACAAGGATTTTTAATAGAATTCTTTTATTCTAATCAATTGTTGAATTATTTGTATTTTTTCATGATATAGTGTGCATAAGAGAGGGAGGAGAGGTTCTTCCCAAAGTTACAGGTGTTGCTATTGGCAACTTGCAAGACATCTGATTTTTGGGTTTCTCCAAATCTATGAGAGTGAGTAAGAAGTCCTATGCATCTAGTATATTGCTTTTATCCAATTGGTTTCCATATTGATATATTTATTTTAGACAAGTGAAATTAGTTTCTTTGAGTGTTGTTTCATAGAGTTTTCTTTATGCATAGTCTAGCTACTTCTCTTGTGTTGATGGTTTTTCATAAGCAATTCAATTTGGTCAAGGGATGTTATAAAGACTGTGTAGGACGAAAACAATCAAAGGTGAATAGGGAGAGAAGGTGTGTTGTTTCGAGGTTGTATTGTTTGATTTGTTTTTGGGTTTCTTAATGCGCTTATCTACCATGTCATATATTATTGTTCAGAAAGATGAAGTTGTTATGAATTTCCAAGTGTTGTGAGTTGCGAGCTATGGGAGTTCTAATTTTGGGGTTCTAGAAATCTACGTCAGAGTGTAAGAAACCCCCTGCATTGTATGATATATGCCAAAGATGATTAGACACTAATTCATATTTTTCATTTTCAAAATTAAGTTAAGTAGTTTGAGGGATATTTCATAAATTTCACAGGATATAAAAAATTAGAGCTAAGCATAAACAAAAAAAAGTGTGTTGTTGTTAGATTGTATTGATCTTCTTATTTTGCAGTTGCTTGATGCTATGGATATAGTGAAGGTATAAAGTTAGGGATCAATGCATTATTTTGCATGTGTTGTAGAGAAATGTTATTTTTAGGTTGGATGCATTTTCATATGGTGCTAACGACTGTTTTGGTTGGTGCACTGCACCGTGTTCTATCAACTCTTTTTTKGGGGGGATTGATTATAGTATAAGTTGGTATAATTTAGAAAACTGGTAATTTTTCAGGTTTTTTGAAGGATTTTTCTATGAACATATGGCCAYAGTCGGTGTAGTTATGTATTTCACACCTTGGAGATGTAATTTGGACAATATCCTAGCCATTTGTCAGACATTGATTTTGTCTTATTCACAAGCAAAGGGAAGCAATTTAGAAATTCTCTCAAGTAAATGCAATGAATTTTTCAGGTTTTGTGGAAGATTTTTATATGACCATATCTCCACAATGATCATGTTATTTGTTCCATGTGTCGATGTTGTGCACGAGTATATCATGTGCATATAAAACCCTTGGTCCATTTTCAACCATTGTGCATATCATGGATGTGTGTTTCAGAAGATCCACATTTGGAAGAGCTCTGCAGGACCAGTTGTAAGATACTACATGAATAAATAAATATACTACATGAATAGTTTCAATGTCTCCAATACTTATTATTGGGGCACTGCCCAAGTGTAGAAAGCAAAATGCTCTGGATTCTTTGCACATGCGTTGAAACTAGACCAAGTGTTTATCATATGAGAGGCATAGTTATGTGGAGGAATGCGATATGTCCATATCAAAATCTTCCTTCCAACCTCAAAGTGGCCAAGTACAAATATTTTTGACTAGAAAATTGTCCAACAATAAATAAATCATAGAGCTGATATTGCCCCAAGGAAAACAAAAGGATGCCAATATACTAACATGTATTTTACACATATATTGGATACCTTTCAAATAAAAATAACCATAATAAAAAACCATCTAGAATTCGATAGATAAATAAAAAAATTGCTTAGCAATTCTTCTAGATTCCTGGCCTTTCCTCCTAAAATGGAGGAAATCAATTTACCATAAATCAATGACCTATGTTGCAAATCATGTCACTTGTTACAATCACAGATGTGAAACTATTGGAAATGCAGAGGTGTGGAACTAAAACAATGTGGGAGGATGACTGGTGCAAGTTATCCACACAAGGCTTAAAAATATATTTTCTTAAATAGACCAAGTATATATATTTCGACTACAAAAGTATAGAAACATATAAGCACGACAATGTCATACCATAAACAATATGAAAAATATTGTTGCAAGGGTTGAAAGCATGGATTATCTACAGTATCGCATGAGAAAAAGCATCCGCACAAACTGAAAAAATGATAGGTATAAAGGCATTCCAACACAAAAAATTGAAACATAAATAAATCAAAGAGCTCATAATGCTTCAAGATCAAGTACATCATGCGTATTTACTAAGGGGTATTTTCCATACACATGAAAAACCTTTGGAATGCAAGTAGCCTCATTTCCATACTTTTGCATCTCCTCTGTTCCAATGTAATGCCCCTCACTTTACAAACATTTAAACATTTAATTTCTTGTTAATTTATGTTGTGAAAGTATTAGAAAAGACTTATTTGAAACTATATCACCATAAACATTGATTATGAATATTTTTGTAACTTTTATTTTTAATTTATTTAGTTAACAAGAAACAAATTGATGTGAGGGAAAAATATACTATGAAAGTAGGCCAGGAAGATTCTCTAGGGTTAGGGATGAGTGTAAGTTTTATACCTACGAATTAAAGAAATGCATATAGATTCTTAAGCAATACAAAAATTAATCAATGGCTCATACACATAGTACACAAAGATTTTATACCGGAAACCCTCAACCGAGAAAACCTTTCTTATTTTCATTATATCGAATTTCACCATTCACTATACAATATATACAATGTTTTTAGGTATTCCGTAGATACCAAACCCTAATCCATTAATCTGGGATTAATTTACAAATCCGCTAAAAATAGCAAAAAAACCGCCCAAAAAAAAATTTCGGGGCGTTGCCCTGAACGCTGCGCGCAACTAGTGGGGGCATATCTGCCCCCCCTGGGACCCCCCTAGGAAAGCACCTAGTGCACATGACAGAGCTCTATGTGAAGGGATTGTCAAACGTAGTTGTTGTATCTGACGCGTCCACACACACACACATGCAAAGAATATAACACATACCCAACATTCTCCCACTTGTTGTTTTCTTTGCATCCAGGGGTCCAGGGGATTATATAGTCAACAATCCAGGGCATCAATGCCCATTGTTACTCTACACCAAGAGAACT
>ML776805.1:1439812-1454192 GCA_009831015.1 Picea engelmannii
GCATATGTCGCAGACTCGATTTCCAACCTTTCCATAATTCAAATGGCGTTTTAGGAACAACCTTGGTTGGAACTCAGTTTAATATATACATTGTCATCTTAAGTGCTTCAATCCACAAGGATTTAGGAAGATTGGAGCTGCTAAGCATACTCTGCACCATGTCCAATAATGTTTGGTTTCTTCTTTTTGCTACACCATTTTGGTCGGGTGAACCAGGCATGGTGTATTGGGCAACAATCCCATGCTCTTGAAGAAATTTTGCGAATGGCCCAGGTGCTTGTCCATCTTCTGTGTATCTACCATAGTATTCTCCACCTCTATCTAATCTCACGATGTTAATTTGCTTGCCGCATTGTTTCTCTACTTCATCCTTAAAGATTTTAAAGGCATCTAATGCTTCATTCTTATTATGAAGCATGTAGAGATACATATATCATGAGTAATAATCTATAAAAGAGATGAAGTATCTTTGACCATCTGAGTCCATGTATGGAATACATATATCAGTATGTATGATCTCTAATATGTCTGAACTCCTATTGGCACCTTTCTTTGACTTGTTGTTCTGCTTTCCTTTTATGCAATCTACACAAGTCTCAAAATCAGTAAAATCTAGAGTATTAAGTACCCCTTCATTTAACAATCTTTTAATTCTTTCTATGGAGATATGACCTAGTCTCCAGTGCCATAATTTAGAGGAATCATCATTAATAACACATCTTTTAGTGCCAGTGTTAACATGCATTGAATCATAAAAGACATTGTTTTGTAAATTAATGTAGTAAAGACCATCAGACAAAATACCATTCCCAACACAATCAGATTTATAAAATAAACTGAAATATATTTTTGAAAAGTTGAAGTAATAACCAAAAGGTACAAGCCTTGAAACTGAAATCAAGTTTCTAGAAAAACTTGGAACATAAAAGGTTTTTTCTAATTCTAAAACAAAACCACTACTTAAAGTTAAATAGCATGTTCCTATAGCTTCCACATGCAAGCCCATCTTGTTTCTTGATAATATGCTTTGCTCACTTCCCACTGGCTTCCTTAGGTTTTGCAAACCCTGGAAGGAATTCAAAATGTGAATTGTTGATCCAAAATCAATCCACCAGGTGTTAATATTGACATTGACCATATTAGATTCATAACAAACGAATGAGATTGTATTACCTTTGTCCGCAAGCCATTTCTGAAATTTGGTGCATTCCTTTTTCATGTGTCCCTTATTTTTATAGAAGAAACACTTGAAATTCTTCTTGATATCAGCTTGGGGAGGTACTTTACCTTTCTCTTTCTTATTGGCTTGAGATTTTCCCTTTCCATGCATTGCCAACATTGCACTTTCTCCTAGTTCCATCACCAGTCACTCTTCCTCTTGAACACACATGGTCATGAGTTCATTAATTGACCATTTATCCTTATGTGTGTCGTATGAGATTTTGAAGGGTCTGTATTGGTGCAGAAGGGTGTTTAGGATGTAGTGCACCAGGAAAGACTCCGATATTTCAACCTCGAGTTTCTTCAATTGAGCCACAGTGTCCCTCATTTGCATGATGTGCTCGCGCACACCTTTCACACTGGTGAGCCTTAGGGATGAGAACTTCATGATTAGGGTGCTTGCTAGTGCCTTTTCTGAAGTGATGAATTGATCATCAATGGATTTCAGCAAGTCTCAGACCTTTTCATGTTGATCAATGGAACCACGAATACCAGCTGAAATTTTAGTCTTAATGAACATCATGCTTAGCCGATTAGATCGCTCCCATCGCTCATAAAGCATGATGTCCGTTGTAGTGTTGGTATTAGTGAGTGTTGGAGGTTCATATTTCCTAATAGAATAATCTATGTCCATCCACCCCAAATGAAGGAGAACTCTCTCCTTCCAGACCTTATAGTTATCTCCCTTAAGTTTAGGGATATCACAACAAATTTCATAGAAATTTGCAGGTTGTACAACTGCATAAAATTAAAGATCACATGCTTACGTTAAAATTGAGGCCAACAAAAATAAAATAAAATTTCATGCTTTACCAATGTAAATTCATGCTTAAATTTGAATCTAATGACATAAAAATTGCCTGTGGGCTAAATTTCCAATTCAAGCAGATTCAATTATTCTTTCATAGATTTGAACTTTATGATAAAACTATTAATTCATAATTCATGTGGGAAAGTTATGAATAATTTAATATTTTATCCTAATTAATTATGTAAATATAATAAAAATTCTCGTGGGATAAAAATTATTATATTTAGTATAATTAATTACAATTTATGTCTAAATATTCCTTATGTGATCCTAATCAATCATAATATATAATATTATTTAATTAGAGATGTTGTGGCTATTCTCTAATCAATTAAAAATTATATGGATCACTAGACATTATTTCTTTTATGCATAAAATTAAGTTGATATGAGAATAATTATAAATTGCATAAATAAAACTACAATATTCATGCATAACATTCAACGATGTATCCTCATTCAAAATAGCATGTTTTTAATTAGAGGTTAAGAAAGAAATTATTTTAATGACCATAAAAGATCACCTGGATTGCAATTCTAACTATTGTGTGACTCAGGCGCAAAGTGTACAGATGCTATTCTCCTTAGGGAAAAAGGTATAGTAAAATAACCTAAAGACACACAACAATGCAATGAAACCTCTCTGTATAGAGCACAACAATTTCATTTAAAAACGTACAACCAAATTATAAAAGAAAGATGCACAGAAATGTATGGTTCTGCCATCTTAATATGGATAGACGTACAACAATATGCATTAAAATGTGTAGAGAAAATGCAAGGAAAACCCAATAGGGATGCACCGAGACAGAATAAACCTGTCTTTCTCCAAAACACCAAGGCAGAGATAAAATCTACTCTGATACCAAATGTTATTTTTAACTCGATTCTAAAATACACAGAATAAAAACTTCTTCAAAATAATTGAAATTTAGATGCCAAATGGATCATACCTCCGGCCATTGATGATGCTTGAGTTTGACTAATTGTTGTAGAATTTTTCCCAGTTCCACACTAATTATGCTTTCAATATGGCACTTCCAAGATCTGCTCACTCCGATTGATGGTGTAAGACTGAAGGGAAATTCAATGAATTAAGCAAGCTTGGGGACCAAACAAAAGTCTTTATAGACAAGCTTCCATCAAGCTTCTGTTGGCTATGTTTTAACTGTTCCACATTAATTTTAGTTAGATAACCGTAGATGGAGTAATGGACCATTCCAGAAGCTCCCAAATGAGAAAACGGTTCCAGTTGGTTTCCAAACGAGTTGTGGTAGTTGAGTAACAGTTCAGGTTGGTTTCCGAATGAACTGTCGGCAGTTTAAATAGTTAAGGGAGCAACGGTTCAATGCAGTTAAGGCGGTTCCAGTAGGTTGGTTTCCGAATTAGATCCAACGATTCAATACGGTTACAGGAGCTTACAGATGAACCATAGAAATGGATCAATTTGATCGATGATAGAAGTGTGGGGTTTGTAACTTAATGTGAGGATAGCCAAAGGACGAAGAATGAGATGAAGAAGGGTGACCAAGATAAGTACGAGGAGAAGTTTGGGACTTAAGAATATTTTCAACTTACATAATTTGGCACTGTGGACATTGTGATATAGGATTGTTTTGTGGAGTGACTGGCACAAGTTTGCATGGATGTTGATGGCTAAGGTAAAGACCTGGGAAAAAAGGAGACATGATCCATGAGTGCAACTGAAGAATCCATCAAACATAGGTTGGATACTTACATGGATATTGTGGTGGATGTCGATGGATTTGGGTTGCAAATGGACGTGCCTTAGTTGATTTCCAATAGGTGGACTTTGATATTTTTGATGAAGTGTCAATGTGAGTTAATCGAAGACGTGAACGAAGGAAACAAATAGTCAACCAAGAGAACCGTTGGTAGGCATCCTAGGTGGAGTAGAACATAGACCAAGATGACATGGATGATTTGATCCTACCTTTGGTATTGGAAATTAGAGGGGAAAGGAATTCCCAGGACATATTGTGGAGGCAGGTTGACTTAGAGATCACAACGATCAGTTGTTTGAGTTGATGAGGCAAATTGGGGTGAATGTGTCTTTGGAAAAAAGGACATGGACTTATTTGGGTGGATATTTTGACTTGGAGAACTTTGGGTAGGGCATTGTGGCATTTTTTTGGGAGTGTGGGTGAAATAGCCACACACATAGTAGTCATTGAGTTGTAGGGATGTGACTCAGTGAAAGGGGGTGAGTTGAAGACTTGTCTTGTTTTGGAGGATTACATGAATATTTGGAGCCACAACATGAAGGATTTCTTGGGCATAAGTGTATAAGCACAACATGACGGGTGGAGTGGAGTAATCGTACAAAGACAACATGGACATGTAATGCTCGTAGAAAAGGGAACACTTCATATCCAAGAATGAAAACATACTCCTTCTATACAAATAATTATCCATAGAGCTAGTTGTGTGTGAGACCATAATATGGTTTGATATGGAAGGGATATAGCACTATGTGAGTGCTCAGTGGTATCTACAATATATTTGATGTTTGGACTGCAACCTCTTTTTTGACACTGAAGAGCACTTAAGAATTATGTTCTCGGTGTTGTGTTTGGGTTGAAAAGGAAGGAATTCAAACAGTTAGGAAAGCATTAGGAAGTTTGTGGATGATGTGTTGAGGCATTGGCCAAAACTTGTAACTCACCTCAGTGAATGAATGATATAGTTATGTGGTTATTATGTAGTCAATGCATGGATGCATTGTGTAAATGTGGCCATTGGTATTGGTAGATCGATTTTTATTTTATTTAGTAATTAATTGTTGTATTATGAAAAGACTGTGGTTTTGAAAATGCATAATGATGGATAGATGCATTATATTTAATATGAATACTACTTGAAGGTGATTGGATTGTTGTTTGTTACAATTCTAAGCTCACTTTTCAGAACTATTAAAAATGTTACAAGTGGTATTACATGAATTATGGCATGCATTTTGGTGAATGCATGCATATATTATATAAAATAGAAATGATTATGATTCCATGAGTATTGCTAACTCATGAAGTTGAAAACACTTAAGGATTTGCTAGATAATGAAACAAGGAAGTTGCAGGTGAGAGTAGTTATATAATATGGAAAATCTCTGTCAAGGGAGCATAGTGATAGAAATATTGATGGATAGAAGAAATAAAATATTGGTTGATAATACATGTGTAAATAAGGATGGGTTCATTCCAGTAATAGTTGGATTAATGGGAGTGATTGAATTGTTGTTATAAACAATTCTGAGATCACTTTGTGAATTTTTGTAACTGTTTCCATGAAAATATACATATGCATGATACTGCCAACTTGTTTGGATGAGTGAAGGTTGAGGAAATTGTAGGTAGAATGGTATTGGATATGGCATGGATGTAAGCCCATAATAAACACTAATATCTATAGCTGTAGAGCCAAGCATTATGATCAAAACAATCATGTCTAGGAATTGTATTTTCCTATATAAAACATATTAGAGATATTCATAGTTACAAATTGTTACATGATTATGCTAACAATTGGTTTGGCTGATTGAAGGTTGAGAAAATTGCAGGAATAATGGTATTGGGTATGGAATTTCTATAAGCCATAATAAATATTGATACCTACAACCACAAGATACAAACAAATTATGAGAAAAAATCTCATGCTTGGATTTTTTTTTTTCCTGTATAAAACAGATTTGACAAGTATGATTAAAAAAAATGTTATAGTGATATCTCATGATGACTGTATGTGTATAATACAGACGATATGTTGGATATGCAAGATGGAAAGCATGGAAAAGGCTACTGTTGTGACATGAGAACCCTGTGTCCCTGGAAATATTCTTTTGCAAGACATCCTTGCCCAGGAAAGATGGATCACCTAAGGGACTGTATAGAAGAGAAGGGTATGCCTGAGCCTGGGCCTGGAAGGTGAGTGACCACAAGGAAGAGAAGACTTTGATAGTTCTTGTAAACTATTAATTGGGATCATGCACACAATGGGTATGTCAAGGAAAGTAGTGATCCACGTTAATGAGGAAACCATACGGATGCATATCCATGAGCCACACAGATAAGTATTGTACTGGATTATGAAAAAAATACTCTTAAATTATGAAAAAAATAAATATTTTTATGCACAAAATTGTGAATTGATATGCTTGTTGATTCAAAATGTTGTAGGAAAATGGTGAATGTTGAGGATCTAAAAAAGTATTAGACTATGAATGAAAAGAAGAAGGTGATGTTGGAATAGTTGAATGATAAAGGTATGGAATGAAGAAAGTCCAATGGACTTGCTGCAGCTGGAGTTCTAGAAGCCGTAACTATGAAAATTCCTGGCCGAGTGCACTAGAGCCCTAGTGAGAAGTGGAACAACCTGAGGGAATGCATGACAGAGAAAGGGGTTCATTTCTTTGGGTTGTGCAGATTGAGAGGGAAGGAGAGCTTGCTGGTTGGAATTGCTTCCAGAAATATAAATTATGAAGATCATTATACATGTTTTGGGTCAGAATGCCTATGTATACATGTTTAATTTTAGGCCAGGGTACCTATGTATATAAGATTTGGCTGGATTGCATGTGTGGATTAAGGCCAAAGAGCCTAGATTTGTAATGTTAATAACATTGTAATGGCGTTGTGCACCGAGGACATTGACAAAATAAGGGGAGGGGGATGTAACACCCCAGTTTTAACCCTTATGAACTATAATGTATTATGTAATTGTGACTTTGGTTGGTGAGACGGTAAAGTTGAAAAGGGGCTAGAGTGCCTAGGAAATGTAATACATCTATAAACATTAATAAAAGAATACATCGCTAGCTGCAAGACGAACAAGGACAAAAGAGATAGGGGGATATGATTCCACAAGAGAGGGGGATCGAGGGGATACGTACTTATTATATATTATATTAGCCCATTTTTGTTTTAATGGAGAATAAAAGTTACATGAGATTCTTGGGGGCAAGGCCAAGTGGTTCCTTAATTCCAAGAATTACTTAAACCCGTCCTTGGTCTATTTGGGGGGTTCTCATTCTTGTTCTTTTAGTTATTTCTTCCTCATTCACTCACTCAATTTATCGTTGTTCACACCTTTTACTATTTTCTCTTTCCATTCATTCTTTCATCCATTCGTCTTTCCTCATTTGTGTTTGGCTTGGGAAGGGAAAGAAAATTGTTGGAGAGGAGCCATGGTTTGTTGGTTGTAGAGTCTGTTGGCATATTCTAGCCATGAATCAAGGCCTGCATGATGAGATGATTTGGCATGTGTTCAAGTTTTCTCACAACTGTGAGTCTTGAGATTCCCAACATGGAGATTCTGAACCAGCTGCACTAGATCCCTAGAAAGAGATGAACATCCTAAGGGACTGCATGGCAGAGAAGGGGGTCCATTCTATTGGGTTGTGAAGTTGGGTAGAAGAGAGATGGTGTACTTTGGATTGTTGTCGGTGCTCAAAATACTGTGAGAGATTGAGTGTTGATTGATTTGGGAAGTCAAGTGACTCTCTGTAATCATCCTTGTGGATTCATAGCCCTGGCTCGGGGGTGACACTACTGTTTAGACTTGGAACAACAATGTCTACGGTTCGGTAGAATGTCCTTGGTCTGCAACTAGTTAATGAATGCTCACTTGTAAATATAAGTTCTCTCCGTGTTTTCTGTATAATGTATATTCCGCTGGGTATTTAATTATCTATGAGATATTTATTTATAATGTCCATGTATGCTGGTTATTTGTTGTGCATGGAACGTTGTTTGTTTCTTTATGCTGGAGCATGAATATTTATTAATGCATGTGGGTCTTTCATGCTTGATTTCATATTAAATGTTATTATAATTCAAGATCAGTTCAAAAACCATTTTTTGCAGTAGCGTTGTCATCGTGTGGGTGGTTGGGTACATTAGATATTGGTATCATGCCCATCCTTTAGGTGGATGGGTATGTTACATCTCCTCTTCCCTCCTGGAAATTATATGAGATTCCACTTGCTCATTGTGAGCTACAGTTAGCCTCTGCCAAGATCTCCTTGCTTAGCCTCTGGTTCACGTGTTGGAACCTTCTCTGAACTTTTACACTCCTGTTGAGTGTAGGCATACACCTTGCACTCTCTCCTTCTCTTGAGCACTCCTTTCTCTCTGGTTGTTGTAATCCAACTGCTCACCTTAAGAGCTCCAAAGGATCTCCTCCACTCCAAGTATGCAACTGGTCCTTTTATTCATCCCACATGGTTGTCTAATGTTTTCACACTTTCAAATAGTTCATCACACAGAGCATCACCAGTCTTCCTCTCCTCATTTTCCTGTCGTTTACAGAAAAAATCTCGCTTTGATATTCTCCTTCTGTTCCTACTGTCTATAAACAGAGGTTTCACTCTAATACCAATTGATGGTATCAGAAAAAAATACTCACAAGATCTGATACCACTTGATGGTATCATACAAAAATTTTGTTCAGGCTATGATACTAGTTGATGGTATCAGACGAAAATTCCATTCAGGCTCTGATACCACTTGATGTAACCCCCACCCTCCTAGGGGGTTCACGCAACCTCCCTCTCTAGGATTGAATTGCATAGAAGTTGAATTAGCTCTCAGATCCCTATTGGATCCTCTCTTATGTTCACAAGCCCCTTTAATTTCCTTTTATGCCAGTTCTCACAAAACAAAAACCCACAGGCACTTTTTCTATCCCCTTTTTCCTTTGGGTCAAAACCACAGACTCTAGCCCCTTTTCCCTGGCATAATGGCATATGATAGCAGGATAGAACCGAGAGCTTACCTGAAAGTCTCTATTCGGAGCTCCGGGACTACGGTGCTTTGGAACTTCTCCAAAAGAATCACTCGAATCTCCCAGAGTGGTTACTGGCCGAATTTGGTCATCAAGTGACATTGACCGGTAGATGCAGGTATTATCCCATCCTTCCACTCTCCAAACTTCTAAGTCCAGATATAACGGTTGGCGGGGATTCTCCTCCCTCCATGATCTATGGTGGATGTCTATTCTGAGAATCTGGGCTTCGGGAGTTCAGGGACTCCAACACACACTACCTCCCGAATAGTCGAACGTCAAACTGGCGATCTACGACTCACACTCCTGCTACAACCAATGACTATGATCAACTCCAGAACTCTGGTATTTGGGGTTCCTTGCTCCTAATCACCACCAAAATCCTGAACTTCTGAACGCTGAATTGGTGATCTACAACTCTTTCTCCTCCTGTAGCCAACGATTGTCATCAACTTCAAAACTCTGGAGATTTGGGGTTCTTTGCTCCAACTGACCACCAAAATCCTGAACTGTTGAACACCGAATTGGCAAAGGGTGGAGATCTACGGTCCACGTTTACCTGTCAATGAATGGTCAGGATTGACTACGGGCTTCGGGACTTCAGGACTTTCCTCACCAAAGTATATTTCACCCACAACCTTTCGAATAGCCTAATTTTGAACACTCAGTAATCTATGGACACATGGACATAACAACTAATGGTCAGGATTTACTCTAGAATTCGTGACTTTGGAAAATTCTCTACTCTGTGCAACAACGACCAATTTCTCCTAGAGTGTCGAATCACCGAACCACTTGGGGATCCAATGGATCAAACTCTCTTGTTGATCTACGATGTAGAATCACTCCAAGACTTCGGAGCTTTGGGGATTTTTACTCCCTTACAACAACTTAAAACTGTCAGAGCAACGAAGTCCGAAGGAATTGAAGTTTTAACAATCACTTTCCTTCTCCTTTATCCAACTACTGTGAGGGATTATGATACCTCCCAAATAGATCTCGTCCACTTTCATTTAAAAAAATATATTTCTCCTCTTGGGGACTTCCTCTTGCTATCCTTCCTGGTATTTGTCACTTGAATGACTCTAACTCTGGTGCACACCTTGCACTCCCCTCCTGAGTGTTTTTTCACTTAAAAGACTCGAACCTTGGCACACACTTTGTGCTTCCCTCTTGAGCTTTGGGCTTAAATAAGTCACCTATGAATGCCTCTCACTATCTCTCCTATGAGGTTTGGACTTGAAAAAATCACCTGTGCACTCCTTGTGATATCCCTCCTCTGAGATTTTTCAACAATAAATGAAGTGTCGAATTTGTGCACTCTTTGCATTGGTCTCCCCTATGAACTTTTATACTCTTGTGAGTATAGTTACACTCCTCAAACTTGCTCTACATAAACTTACACTATCTCTCCTAAGCTTCTAAACCTGTAGATGGTGCGACCTCTGCCCTCCTTGAGTGGGAACTATGCACTCCTTGCACTGGTTTACCCTTTGAGCTTTTACACTACTATGAGTGTAGGAACTCTCCTTGCACTCACTCTTTATAAAATTACACTATCTCTCTTGAGCTTGACAGACCCTTAAACTCAGTCCCTCGGACACTCCTTGCGTTAACTCTTCCTTGATATTTTACACTATTATGAGTGTAGGTGCACTCCTTGCACTCGCTCTGTTCCCTTATTGAACTATCCCTTCTGAGCTTACGATTGGTTCTAGTGTGCCCAGCTGGCACGCTTCTCCTAAACTTGAAACTGAGTTCTTGTGCACTCCTTGCACTGGATTTTCAAAGTTCTCACTAACTCTATTGTGCACTCCTTGCACTGCCTTGAGAGCCCAAAACACTCATAAATTCTCACAGATAGGGAATTCTATCTATTCCTACAAAGGGAACATTTATATACTCATGGAATTCATAAACATGTATAGTGAACATTGATAAAACAAACACTCATTCACAGAGAACACACATAGAGATTCATATGTAGGGAAATATGCTTTTCTATTAAATCTAAATTCTTCTTACAAGAGTTTACAAGACTGAACTGCAACATATTGTCAGTTCTTCTCTCCTCTCTAGAATTATCCTCTCTTGAGATCTCTCTCTTCTCATGATCTTATATTCTTTCACTATTTCCTTATAATCTCAATACATTTGGATTTTTTTACAAAACAGTGGCTTCTCGAGCCTTCCTCACCTACTTACATGAAATTACATTTAATTTACATATAGCTCAAATCGGATATAGATTTATCTACTTGTTAGCCATTAAAGGAAACTTACATGCAACATGTACAAATATAATGGCTCTACTCTCCTAGATCCTTTACAATATTAATTACATTAAATTTGATATTTCAACTCAAAATGAGAAGGTTGGTGCTTCTCTCTCCTCAAGATATGCTCCCTCCTTGTGCACTGTTGCATTGACTACTGACGTGTTGTTGATAATCCTACATCAGTCATCCTCAAAAAATACCCCTAATATGTAATCCATTTTCTTGATGTACTCACTAGAATAATAGAACCACTCGTATACTATGTACCCCTAAGCTATAGAACCCTTTGGCTTTTCCCTTTGTTGAACAAACCGCTTCAATTTTTTTATTTACCTTTCTAAGAATAACATCCAACAACATGATAGCACCCCAACTAATTCAACCTCACTAGGGAAGTGAATTATAATATGGACTTTCATGTCCTTAAAACTCATGGGAAGTTCCTTCTAAACATACAAACAATCTCAACTATCTCTAGATGACATTGTAGAATGTTATCCATATGAATATACTTTGATGTGATCCAATGTACAAATGCATATAATTTCAATGTGGCATGTCATAGGTCCTGGGGGAAGTCATGGTTCACACAACCACACATGAACAAAGGATAATGAAACTACAAAATAGACACACAGATCGGTAATTTCAACAAAACTGTGAGTGCATAAAATATTTTTACTGATGTTAGTATAGAAAAGAAATCATGTATTCAACGTACATACCCTTAGAAGGTTCATATAATCATGTGATTTCAATATCAACAAATTCCCTTATATAGTGAAGCAATGTTGTAGAGTCGACCCATATAAAGAAGGTGCCTTCACACCCAATATAACAACCTTTTCCATAAAAAGATCATCTTTTTTCAAAATCCATGGGACATCACCTTATTTAAAATACCAAGAGGGACTAACCTCTCCTCTTGTTTCTTTTCTTGGACAATGTGTCCTTTTAGTATTTGAAGCAATATGATATCTCCTAACAACTAATGTGTCTCTTTTAATCAATGATATGTTCCTTTGTAAATAAGATGAAACACTTTTTAATATATGAATGGAATCTAGTAAGTGGCCAATCTTAAGATGCTCCCAACATGGAATATCATAAAATACAAATTTCCTTTTCATCACAATGGACATTTTCTCAACATAGGTGTAAAAAAATTCAGGATCATCGAACACAGGTTCCCCATTTGAATCAAAATATTCTACCAGTTCCTTCTCCTTGTCTGTGTCATATGCCCTAATCCAATCTGTCAATGTCATTATTTTAGGTCTTAGGGTTCTCTCTAGTTTACCATTGAGAGAAGATGCAACTCTTCTATAAGGGTGGTCTTATAGGAGGAATACCCTTGAAAAGTTTTACACCAACTTTTGTAGGTGGTTGGACCACCTAACCTTTATTCAAGGTCCACAAAATTTACATCCATGATACCATTTTTTTACAATGTGTGTGAAGTTATTGTATACAGAGCATGTTAGTGTCAAAAATATAGTTGCACCAAATGAAGCATGCTAAATAAAATTACAGATATAAAGAAATAAATCAACATGCTTACCATAGAAAACTCCTAGTCCTGGATAATCATGTGTGGTGTACATACATATATTCCATACAACATAAAAGAAATCTCCATTGGGATGGGTCTTGATACATCATATACATTTATCCCTTCGCATAATTTCTTAAATTCATCAACCAATGGTTGTAGGTAGACACCCATTCTCTTCACTTGTCTTCTACTCGAAACTACAAGATCCAACATACGATGTTCATTATCCATGGAAAACCATGGAGGATATTTATATTAATCAATACCACTAGGCAAACAAAATATTTGGTGTTGTAGAGGGAATACAAGTTAACTCCATCCATAACTATGCTCAATTGTAGGCTTTGTAATTCATCCTTGAATTTATTGGGCCATGTGTCCTCTATATGATTCATGGCTATTCAATCTATTGGGATTCACATAATTGATGCAGGAGCATCGCTCCACCTCAACAAATGCGCCAGCAAGCCAACTCATATGCATGTAATGGAGAAAGGGAGAGACTTTAACCCTCCCATTTTAAAATTTGAAATCTGATCCCATGGGGATTTGCATTGTAAGGCTGTAAGAGCCAAGCCATACCTTTGTACAGGTAGTGGATAGGGTCACCTTAAATGGTTTACTGTAAGCATATCTAGATCATAGTCAGGTTTGGATCATCATTTATGTAATGAAGCCGCGGGAGTATGGTGTCTTAACTAAGACAGTGATGGCACTAAGGTGGTGAAGAGGATAATCTCGTAGAGACCTATTTTTTAAAAGAGAGAGAGAGAGAGAGAGAGGGGGGGGGGGGGGAAGAGATCTTATAAGAGAGGTCTTAGAAGTAGAACTCAGGATAGATTTAGAATAGGAGAAAGAACTGGGTCTTTGTTGCAGTCCAGGTTTTGTAAAAACATTTGTATAGACACATAGAGATAATAGAAAAGCAATTTTTCCTGCACATGGTGTTAAGAACCAAACATCAATATCACATACAAAATCCTCAGAATAAGTACTTAATGCCTTGAAAAAGAGAGAAATTCAGATAATAAGCCTCTTCGAGGTGGCAACCTCTTTATGCCCACATAAATGTCCAAATACAAGATGATTCCAAATGAAAATGTATCCTTGGTATATATAGGAGACTAGGAGGTACAATTACAACTAATGGACACAGGCCGACATAAATACAATAACATTACTAATGTAATATGCCCCAATTAAGGGTTAATGAGCCACTATTTAGGGCTTAACATGCCCCTCCCCTTGAGACAAGTGTTGTCTGCAACGCTTGAGTAACTCTAGATGCTTCTATATAAAAGACTCATCTTCCCAAGTTGAATACTTAGCCGATAGTTTCCTCCATTTAATGAGATACTCTAAAGTGGATCTATTCCTCAGCTGGTGAATTCTTGTGTCAGTGATGGATTCATGCTCCAATATGATTTTTCCTTCCTCGTCAAGTTCTAGAAATATAGTTTGAACTAGGATCTTGTCACCTATAACCTTCTTTAAGCATGAAGCATGGAAAAATGAGTGTACTCGTGAAGATGCAGGCAACTCCAATTTGTATGCCATAGTACCAATCTTTTGGAACACCTTATAAGGGCCATAGTACTTTGGTGATAATTTATTATCCTTCTTGGCTTGCTTGAGGGACATTTGTTTGTATGGTTGTAGTCTTAAAAACACCCAATCCCCTACTTCAAAACTTATTTCACTATGATGTTGATCTGC
>ML776806.1:0-46499 GCA_009831015.1 Picea engelmannii
TTCAGGGGTTTTGTGAAAGATTTGACCTTTAACAGATCCAAGTTTGAATCTACACTTACTATATTCTCACACTTAACAATAAAAAATATTCATTCAATCCCGTCTTGCTCTTAGCATAATATTATTTTGCATTTGTGCCTTTTCCGTTGACAAACAAGGTAACACGCCAAATATGAATTGACAGTTGAACTACGAAGGATTGGTATAGCATTGTAATCAACCACGGGCCATAATTTTTTGTTTCCGGCATAGAAAAAAACGCCAAATATTAATTCATAATTGATGTACAAAGGATTGGTGTAAAACTGTAGATGGGCCCTTGAATTTTAGTTTCCTGGTACAGAAAAGAACGCCAAATATGAATTCATAGTTCAACTATGAAGGATTGGTAAAACACTGCAGCTGGACCGTGAATTTTAGTTTCCTAACCTGAAAAAGAGAAATGGCGGTCTACAAATTTGAATAAGACATTAATCAAACTGTGTGTTTGCGGCCGTCATGAATTTTTGAGAGAACTATTCACTAGCCAATTTCGCTCTTCACGCGTTTCCATTCCCTGGCAGCGTATGCAAATCTGTTGGCCTCGTGGATGAGTTAAGGCCTTGCTTAGTTCGTGTTCGTTGTCCCATCAAGCGAAACACCCCACGGACCGACAAGTAGAAGGCTTTCATAATGATAGCAACGCAAAATAACATGAAAATGTCAGAAGATGGAGAGGTGGCGTACGGATTCTGTGAAAAGATCCAACGGAATCTGCACCCCCGTATGCATGTAGCGCCTTTAATTCTGATCCGCTTATATTGCCTGGTCATTGTGTACTCAAAATGTTAGCAGGAAGTGGAAAGAAGCTGATAGACAGGAATGCTGACCTCCACTCGTATATCATAATATCACTAATATGACGATGCATGCAGGCAGCGCAACGGGAGATTTTAGAGAACTAATAGATCAGACAGGGGTTGATTTGTGTGGATAGAATGTTCGTAGTATAACTGGCGAGTAAGTTGTGCTTAGCTGTCATTATGTGCACATGGTGGCGGGCAGGAATGGCTGGATCCAGCTGCTTCATGTTCTATTTGGCACTTTCATGGCGTTCAGTTCGTTTTAGGATAGCAGTACACTGCTTGTGCACATGCCCCTGCTCAATATTCACTTTGATGAAACCCGCATGCCCTCACAGGCCCACAAAACCCTTTTTAAGGCGTAGTCTAAAAATTAGACTTCTTAACCTTTTCTCGCTCTGTAAATCCGTGAGAAATTTGAAAGAGAGGATGGAATTAATTGCAAATACTCAGACAAATTAAAAAAAACTAGTAAATCCATTATTTCTTTTTAATTATAGCACTGATAAGGTTTTTCATCTTTAGGGATGATTGGGCTAGATTTATAGGATTCATTGGGATGGTGGGGTTTTATTTAATTTTAATCTATATTCTACCAATTTCTTAAATATGGAACTTTTGGGTGAGTTTCAGAAATTAGTAGGATTTTTTTCTAAATTTACATCAAACTTGAAGTTGGGAGCTACAATAATAGATATTAAGAAAATATAAAAAATATTTTAAATTACAAGGATATTTTAGATTACAATTTCCATTTTAAATCTAATTTCAATCAAATTGAAGGTCAATGGAGGACAATGTTTTTCCTACTACAACAACTGCAATATAAAAATTATTAATTTAATTTGTGTTAATAATTATATGAATATATTTAACACACTATTGAAGTTTTAATATCCATAAAAATTTCATTAGAAAATGAGAAACAAAATTGAATATCTATATATATATATATAATTTTAACATTTTTTAAAAATTAAACTTTACATATATAAACTTCAAACATCTTTGTAAATTTGAAGCATTATTCTTGTTTTGATTGAAAAAATACTAAATAGTACTACTCTTGTAATATGATATGGTTGGTTGATAACAACAACTGGAGCAAATAGTTGTCATGGATAGGGTATTGATTTATTTGGCTTTCATATTCAGTCTAAGCTTGAAGGAAAACATACATGCATTAAAAAATTTTCATATGCACAATTATAAAGTGAGTATTATTAAGCTTTTTTGACTTAACTAACTTTTGAAAGAATATTTAGGTTTAGTTTAGTCCTTGTTTTATAGTTATATTTTGAATAAATATAATGAAAATATTTGTCATAAATCATGTATTTGTCATAATAGAATAAAAATATGAAAATGTTTGTAATATATCATGTATTTATCTTAATGGAATAAAAATATGTACATTTTAATTTCATATAATTCTAATTTAAAGTTCTCCATTTGGTAAACTAGTTCCCAAGTTTTCATTTCCTTCATGTTGAAGCTCCGAAAAAAGATTCAGAGTTCCCAAAATAGTTCCCAACCAATTGGGGACTTTTCCTACCAGTTCCCAAGCTCTCAGAACTTTAAAACTAGTTTAAGATGTGCTAGAAATGCCAAAAACAATTTCTATGAAAATATGAAAAACATACTATATATATTACAATTATTTAAAAACTAAACTCAAAATAATGAAATTTAAATATAATTATAAATTTTTATTTAAAATAATATATAATTATATATATATATATATAAATTTTTATTAAAAATGATATAGAATGTTTATTTATTTATTTTAGTTTTTTTATTTATATAAATTATTTTTTACACTTTATTTATGGTTTGGATTCACCAGCACGTGATCTACTTACACACTAGTTATTTGATTTTTCGAATTTTTTTTATATAGTGTTTTGATATATTTATAAAAGAAATTAAAATTATTCAAAGTTATATTAATAAGGAAGATGTTGTTAATGAAGTATGGTTTAAAAATGATTTTTATTGAATAAGGGTGATGAGTCACTTGTATTAGCAGATGGTTGTCTTTACTGGTTATTTGGAATTCTAAGTTATGTTAGGTTTTCCCACTCTAAAAAAAACTAAAATAAAATAAGGAAGATCTATTTTTATATTGTGTTTTTATATGTATGTTTTTCTAGAATTTACCAGTCTTTATATGTATGTCTTTCTAGAAGAGGGAGGTCCCTTGTCTCACAAACAAGGGGGTCTCATACACCAATTTGGTGTGGCTTGGCCGTGACCTTAAAAATAGATTATTATTATTATTATTATTTGGAAATAATATTATACTATGATGACAATAAATTATTATAATTTACATTTGCTCTCAGCTCTTGTGCTCCCGAACCTCCCGCAGGCCGCCGACCCTGTGGCCCTCCCGGCCCCTCCTCCCTCCATCGAAGCTACAACAACCACCGTAGACTCCATGGCGGCTCCCTCGCCCTCTGCTCAAAATAAAGGCGACCCTCTTGTTGTTGCTGTGGCGATGGCCCCTCCAATCGCGGCTCCTCTTCACAGTTGCGCTCCCCTAGGAGCTTTGCTCGCGTCGTTCCAGTCATCAAAGCACAGAGACGTCCCTCCTGGTGCGGCTACGGCGACGAATGCTGGTCTCCCTTCCTTGGCTGTGACTCTCTCTTTCGGGCTGCCCTCTAATGCAAGCACGGGCCCTGGTGCTCCGACAGACGAGACCTCATTAGTTCCGGACCCCTCCTTTAAAGAGGTGGACTCTCTCCAGAGATCTCCCTTTGGTATGCATGCAACGGGCCCTGAGGCTGCCTCTCGTCAAGGTCGACCACCCGGGTTGCATGCAGCAGCTCTAGAAGCCCCTACAGTCTCAGTTCAAATGCCAAAGGAAACCCTAACTCATGCTTTCCATTACAGCAAGCACGCACTAGTATGCAGGTTTAACGGTTATTGGCCTAATCTGCCGGATTTGCTCGCATGGATCTCTTCCGAATGGTACCCGCTTTTAGAGGGAGAAGTTATCACCTGCCCTTGTGCAAAGGGGTTTTTTATAGCTGTTTTCGAATCTACAAGCGACAGAGACATAGTGTTTAACGCCGGGTCGTGGTTTTGGGGCAGAGCAGGCCTGTCCATGCAACCATGGACCCCTGCCTTCGACCCATCCACAAACTGTATCTCTTCAACTCCAGTCTGGGTGAGACTTCCATACTTGTCCCTGCATTTATGGGGGGATGAGTCCCTTAAGGCGATTGGCAATGGCCTCGGCAAGTTCCTCTGGAGAAGTCTGGACTCAAAGCCAGCTCGCTCCAGCTTCGCTCGAATTTGTGTTGAAATGGATTTCTCCAAAGGTTTTCCAGCTGAAATAATTCTTCAAGGCAAGGACTTTTCGAGGACCCAAATCCTCGACTATGAGAATCTCAGCTTCAGGTGTAGGAACTGCTTTGAAATGGGGCACTTAGCCCGTAGCTGTGGAAAACAACCTGGGGAAAAAAGGTCGTCCAAAAACCAAAGACCGACCTGGTGGACGGGGGCACCATTAGAACCGCGCATCGAAAGCAAGGCCTAGGAAGCGGCATAAGAAGCAGAAGTTGAGGCCAAAACCAAACCCCCTGCTAAGGGGGAAGCTCCGGCAGAAGCCACTCCTAAGTCGCCCACCCGGTCGGAACCCCAGACCTCATGCTGGGTAGATCTAGCCGACGAGGAAGACCCTCAGGACCCGTCGGAAAGTCAATCTACAGAACAAAGTATTGAATGGCAAACAGTGTCAAAAAAGAAAAAAAGAAAAAAACCAAGCAAGAAATGATGTAATAACGTGGAGCCGTTCAGGATTGCTAAAACAATTTATTTCTATAATTTAGTAACGAGTTAGGATCTTCAGGCAGTAGTTTCCAGTTTTCAAGCAAAGTTTTATCGATGTATCGAACCCAGTGGCATGTCCACTGTTATTAATACAAATCTCCACTAATCGTTTCTGTAAAAAAAATAAAATATTATACTATGATGAATAAATATCCTATAAGTTAAATTTAAGCTTGAGTGTGAAGACTAACCAATTTTCTTTTACACAACTCAAATTGAAATTATTAACACATTATTATTCTTATTTTCGTCTCTATTTTTTACATTTTTATTAATTAAATTTAAAATCAAAATTTTCACATATTGTGATATATACTCATTTTTTTTTTAATGTGGTAAAATCTATTATAATTGAAATGCTCTTTAGCACTAAGAACAATCATTATTACTTTTTATTTGTTAATATTCATGGAGTCATTATCTCTATTCAAAGAAAACCACACAACTAAATGTTTGTCTTTAAATCTCTGAGAATTAACATGTTTCAGAAGACAAGATCTTACTTACTCTAGGGCCAAAAGGCAATTTCAGCTAATATCCTTTATAGTCAATGTTGAAGTTACTTTTAACTAGATAATATGATGATGATGATGATGATGATGATGATTAACGTCCACTAAGACCTAATTGATCTATTGAACCTTAAGAGGGTAAGTGATTACTTGTGATTCTTTAGAATTTTGTTTCTGTGCTCGAAAAACATTCAGAGAAGCTTTCCAAGATCACCATACTTTTGTTGAATTAAGAGGTTAGGAAGGTTGGTAGTGTGATCAATGTCTTGAAAATAAGATCTAATATGGGTATAGGCTAGAAAATCTAAGAGAAAGTGATTTTCATCTTATACTTTTGAATAACATTTAACATTAATTTTATATATCAACCAAATACTACTTTACTTATAATTTAACCTGTTACTAAAAAAATATCATTCATTTTATTATATTATTACACCTTAGTCTATGTTAGTATTGTTATAATTTACTCTGTTACTAAAAAAATATTAATCATTTCATTATATTATCAAAATTTAGTCTATGTTAATATTTAGAATTTTTTCATATTTTTCTTAAAATTTAATTAAAAATTTAGAAAAATTATTGACATTACATATATTGATTATTGAGGTTGTACAATAAAAATAAAATATGAAATATGAGTTTTTAACCAACTATATCCATTTAAATATTTCAAAATGCAATTTTGATAATAAATAATCATAATTTAACAAAATTTTAAAAAAAATTCAAATCATATAAAATTAAGACTTCTCCCATAAAACAATAAAATATAAAATAAAACACATAAAGTCATATTTGCATACAGTGATCATATTAATAGGACAATTGTCAGTATGTGGAGAAGAGCAAGCCTCCCGAGATTTGAACATACGTCACTTCTTCACGAAAATTAATTATTTAAGTGATGTAAACCATATTTAATGTGCTGCTCAGACATTTTAGTGTGCTGCTATTACGAATAGGCAAAGAATTTAGTAGAGCAGTGAAATAAAAGTGCATAGAATAAACAGACAACACAAAACAAAGTTGTCAACAGAGCACACATAAGACAATTTTGTAAGAATATTAGCAACAACGAAAAATATTATTATTAATTATGCAGAAATGCTTATATTTATTGATAATGAGCAGATTTAATAAAAATTTAGTGTTTAATAAGTTTTTTATAGACAGAATTAAATATGGCGTATGGTCATAGTGATCTAATATGGTGGGCCCAATCTATAAAGAGTAAACAAAGAAAATAACAAAGAAAAAACACACATAATATTCGATAGACGACAGAGAAGAAAACAAATTGGAAGAATGCAAGTAGCGAGCGTTTGCTCTTAGTGATCTAATATGGTTGACCTATATCTATACAAAATGGTGCATGACGTTGATAATGCAGGATGTTGATTATTGTTTTAGGATTGTCTCTAGCGCATGTTATCTGTATTAAACGATATGTAATTATTCATTGTTGCTTTATTTTGGAATTATATTTAATTCTTAATGTTGAGAAGTATAAGGCCACATTAAAGGAAAGCATGAAGTATTTTTTTAGTGGTTGTAAGTTATATGAATGAATGAAAAATTTGAAATTTTTCACAAAAGTTGTGTTTTTTTTGTTGGATAAAGTTTGATGTAGTGATTGACGTTAACTAAAATTTAAATTTACTAAAAATGGTATAATGACCAAAATGAGCAAAGACTTAAGTAGATAAAAAAGTAAAAACATTCAAAATTTTTGGATTCAACCTAAAGTTAATAATGAATTCCATTTTTATTTTATTACTACAACTTAAATTTTACTTTTGAACTTATAATAAAACAAAAAATGATAGTATTACATGTTAGAATTATCAATGCGGAAAACACAATTCACATATGATAATTAACAATCATACAAATAAGAGCACAAGGATTTCAAGTGGTTCACCCAAACATTGGGCTATGTCCATCAAACATAGGCATCGTTTGTTTTATTATTCAGATCATGGAGATTACATCAAATTAGCAAGTTCTCACTCTGTCTCTCCCACTTAGTCATTTTCCTCTACGGGCTTACATGAATTTATACATTCACACAAGAAACTGATTTTTAAATGCAATCCCTATCCATATTCTAACTTCCAGTCTATCTGGTTGTAACCAATGCAGAATAATAGGACCCAAATCTCTCCTTAAGAGAATTCGCTGTCACCAAATCCCAACAATATCCACCTTGACAACAATAAACCTGATACCTTGCTCCTTCCTTTTGTTCATCACCTTTTTTATAAGCCAAGTGAAACCAAGCACCACTACAACTTCTCTAATAAATCTGGTTTCATAATCTTGCCTGTGTGACTTGCACGAGTTTGGATTTCCTGAGGGGTCACTCCACCTCTAACATGTCTTCCACAACTGTGTTGTGAAACATATTTAGTGATAGATCTCCTCATATCCAAAACACCTGTAAAATATACATTACAATTATCACAGACTATCTCATTGTAACTATTATAGGTGACATTTGTTTTTCTCAAACGTTGAAGCACACATTTCATTGCAATACCTGAATTTTTCACGTATATGAAAACATCATTAGCATGTGAAACATTTGGTCTTAACCATTTCATCACATACAACAGACCTCCTACTGAACTTTAACGAGACATAACCTTTTCTTCTTTATAGACATGCCCTATGCTTGAAGAAAACTTATAATGGAAAGCAAGAGGGATAAACATTGGTTTTATAATGTTCATATTGAAATCCAACCACAACTTACCATTACCATATCTATGTACTTCCAGGCCCATAATTTGTTTTGTTGCTTCTTGATCCATCATTCGAATTGTCCTGTCCACCTGAGTCAATTTCTTACTGATTTTATCCACACTTCGACTTGCATCGAGCATATCATTAGCAAATAACATCAATATTATGAATGTACTATAAACTATATAGTCATTCCTACCCTTTGGAAAATTCTGACTCACTATGAAGGATGCAAACATATTGTATATTTTCCTACGTACCAATAGGCCATACAATGAATTATCTAGCATGCAAACAAATTTACCGTTGCGGTCTTGAATACCCCCTTTTGGTTGTTCCATACATAAAATATCTATGTCAATGATGACCTTGTGAAAAGTAGGATCCCATGCACAACATCCCTTTATACCATCATCATAACTTGCAGAGATATAAAACACGAAAGAATTCAGAAACAAATATTTTATGTCTGGAAATGATTTATCGCTTACTAGTACCTGCAATTTTTTCTTTCTCTTATGACCTTGATGCTTCTGCCATAAACAAGAAGATACATCTATCACTTTAGATGCTACTTCAGTACTTTCTTCTATCTTATAAAGGTTATCAACCTTTGTTGCCTTCATCACTACTAAATTACCTTTCGACAATGTGAGTGCTCCACCTTGACCTGTATACTTATATCCACAAGAATCCAACACTCCCAATGAAATCAAATTTGATTTAATCTTAGGTACATATCTAACATCCGTTAATTCCCTAACAATACCATAGAACATCCTGATTCTAATACTGCCAACCCCAACAGTTTTACAACGAATACCATTTCCCATAAACACTACACACTCATCAACAAATTGGTAAGAAATGAACTAATTTCTATGTGAGAACATGTGGTGGGAGGCATCTGAATCTAACTTCCATTCTTCTTAATATTTTAAACTACTAGAAACGGATAAAACTTGATCAGGCAGACTTGAATTTGTTACAACCAAATTTGCTTCCTTTGTAGAGTTTTCCTCGGACTCCTTTCTCTACCACCAATCTTTCTTGATATGTCTTGTTTTTCCACAGTATCGACATTTTGATTTACCCTTTCTGTGTCTTGACTTAGATCAAGAAAAACTTCTCTCATTCTTCTCTTTAGTTCGACCTTTGACCAGTATCGCTTCTGAAGTTGAGGTTTCTTTACTAGATTTTCTCCTCATCTCCTCAGCCAACAAAGCTCCCACAACAGAGTCATAATCTAAAACATCTGCTGAGATAAAGCTAATAGAGTTGACTAGATTATCCCAAGACTTAGGCAATGAACACAATAGTGTAATATCCTTATCCCCATATTCGAATTTAACTTCCATACTAGTCAATTGAACTATAAGGGTATTGAAGGTATTTAAATGGTAAACAACTTTTGTACCTTCTTTCATCTGCAAATTGTACAATCGTCTCTTCAAGTATATTCTTCTTGTCAAGGACTTCGTCATATATAGAATTTCAAACTTGCTCCATAAGCCTGATGTTGTATCCTCTCCTACTATATTAAACATAACCTCATATGTCAGACACAAACAAATGGTACTAAGAGCTTTCACATCCAGATCTTCCCATTCCCATTCTATCATGGTTGTTGGTTTCTTTGACTTGCCCGCCAATGATTTTTGCAACCCCTATTGCACCAGTAAATCCCGCATCTTATGCTTCCAAATAATAAAGTTATATTTACCACTGAACTTTTCAACTTCAAACTTTGAACTCTGCATCTTAGCCATTAGCGAAAAATATCTCCTAATGTCTACTACTTATAAAATCCTTTTAAATGTGGAGGAATGATAAATAAGGTTAAATTTGTATCCTTAATAAATAAGGTTAAAGGTTAACCACAAAATGTTTATAATAATAAAAATTTATATATTTTCGATAAAACCATTTAATAATATCTGAAAAGTTTTAATAAAAACTTTTATAAATAAAATTTTTACTCCATAAACATTCACCTTTTTAACTTATCCACCCACGTGACTCTTTAATTAAAAAAAATACTTTTTACTTTAATTAAATCCTCCACCTTTAGTTTTCCAAAGAACCATACCTTAAAATTTCCAAGAAGCAAATCATGCACATTTCCACACCTCACACTACCATTGGATTGCGGCCAGTCCACACCTCACGATTCAGTTGGAGTGTGGCGATTCCACACCTCATGATTCACTTGGAGTGCAACTATCTTTAAAAATTTACGCATTGTAATACATAGTTGGACTGCATAAATTCCAGGTTTTCAAATGTGTGTAAAGTGTGAGTAGTATGTCGTCAAACCCTTCCATAGGAGGGACCTGCGATGATGTATAAATCGATGCACCTCACACAGATTTCACTTATGCGGCTCATCTGATAATTTGAAGCTCCTCCAACCAGCTTTGATACCACTTTTTATAATTGTCAATGTGGAAAACACAATTCACATATGATAATTAACAATCATACAAATAAGGACACCGGATTTCACGTGGTTCATCGAAACATTGGGCTATGTCCACCAAGCATAGGCATCAGTTGTCTTATTATTCAGATCACGAAGATTACATCAGATTGGCAAGTTCTCACTTTGTCTCTCACACTTAGTAATTTTCCTCTACGGGCTTACATGAATTTATACATTCACAAAAGAAACTGATTATTAAATGCAATCTGTATCCATATTCTATCTTGGTCTATTTGGTTGTAACCAACGCAAAATAATAGAATCCAAATCCCTCCTTAGAAGAATTTGTTGTCACCAAATCCCAACATTACATTGGGTAGTAATACATCGGTCCTGGTGTCAATGAAAAGTTTCTCACAACTACTCAAATGGGGTGATAAAATAGGCAAGGTGATGACCCACTAAGCATGTTTGAACTAGTGGAACTCTAAAATAGCGTTTTAAACAAGATGGGGTCTTTTTGCAGAATCTAGAAGACCTTGTGAAGCCAAGCAAAAGTATAATATTTTATCTAGAAGGAAACATAAGTTGTTCCAAGTTTTTCATCCCAACTTCATGTGGATGTATAGATCCTACAATTATTCCATGCAAATTGACAAGCTAGCATAATTATCTTGATAAGATTCACAAGACATGATATGGACAAAAGAATCAATTAGTTTATCACAATTGAAATAATGTATCTACCTCGATCTATTGAGCTAAAGAACATAAATAATCTCTCATTCAAAGGTTGTGGTAGCCAGGGAATCAAGGAGTACACATTTATCTCATAAGAGATATTCATTTTACTTCATGAAATACAATCATGTAATGAAGGGGTAGATGTTCTTGCATCATTCACTAGGAATGCTAAGATAGCCTTAGCGTGCATTGTATGTTGTAATATACCAGATATAAAAAGTATGTTGAACAGAAATAAAATGCTAGAAATGGAAGAATAATAACAATATAACTAGAACTAACACCACAATAGCACTAGAATGATATAAGAATAACAACAGAATTAACACTTTGAGTCAGAAAGCAATGTTCATGGGCCTCTTCGAGGGGGAAACCTCTTGTTGAGCAGAGCTCTGTTACAATAATATCCAAGATAGAGTTCTCATACCCTCGACTCATATCTATACTAAATATATCTATCAAAAGTAGCATCTAGAGGAATATCCTTCTAGAAGCAGAAGCTTCTATTAGGTCTTCTTACATTCGAATTATTGTATTTTATTGCAAGGCCTTATTAATATTGACCTTTATTACATCCAAATATATTGTTCTACCTATGTGCGGGTTAGGAACCTAACATTTCCTCCCCCTTAAAAGAAACCTTGTCCTCAAGGCTTGAGATGTGGAAATTGTTGCAGAATGGTAGTTGGTTCCCAAGTGGAATCTGCTGGAGTTGTATCTTTCCACTGGACTAACACCTTCTTGATGGTTCTCTAACACAGGCGATGCTCATATTGGTCCAAAACTGCTTGTGGTTGTATCCAAATAGATGCTTCTTCGGCTAACTTGGAAAGGTTGGTTTGAATTTGGCACTTATCTCCAACCACCTTCTTTAAGCATGAAACATGAAAAACAAGATGTAGCCTCGAATGACTGGGCAAAGCTAACTGATAGGCCACTTGTCCCACACGCTTGAGAATGGTATAACGACCATAAAATTTGGGTGTTAGCTTCTGAAAATGCTCATCCTTGAGGGAAGTTTGCTTGTAAAGTTGCAGTCGAAGAAACACCTGATCCCCTTCTGCAAATTAACGTTTAGATCAACCTTGATCTACTTGTTGCTTCATGTGATTCTGTGCCATGACCAAATTATTTTTGAGGGTATTGAGAATAGCCTCTCGAACTGTAAGTGTTTGGTCAACTGCCTGGACCTTCGAGACACCAGGTAAGTATGAGAGAACTGAAGGTGGTTTTTGTCCATATATCGCTTCAAAAGGAGTTGTGCGCGTAGCTGTATGGTATGAAGTGTTGTACAACAATTCAGTTAGGGGTAACCATTGATCCCACTAATTTTTATTTTCCGAGGCAAAACACCTCAAATATGTTTCCAAACACTTGTTGACAACTTTTGTTTTACCATCAGTCTGGGGATGATAAGTTGTGCTGAGATGCAATTGGGTACCTTGTAGCTTGAACAATTCTTGCCAAAAATTCCTTGTGAAAGTTGGGTCGCGATCAGAAATAATAGAGTGCAACATGCCATAAAGCTTGAAGACTTGATCCATGAAAATTTGAGCCATCGTGGATGTTGTAAATGGGTGTTGAAGAGCACATAAATGAGCATACTTGGAAATATGATCCATGATGAATGATTTATTTCCCAGTGTGGGTAAGCCAGTAATAAAATCCATAGAGATATCCTTCCAAATAACAGGTGGAATCGGGAGAGTTTGTAGTGTGCCCAGAGATTTAACTGTTTCTCCCTTGTTGTGTTGAAACACATCACATTCAATGACAAAATTATGAATGTCCTATTTCATACCATCCCAGAAAAAAGAACGTTTGACCCTGTCATAGGTTTGGGTGAACCCGGAGTGCCCCGCTGTGGGTGTAGCATGAAGCTCAGAAAGTACCATGGATTTACGCTTTGATTGTCTACTTAAATAAAAACGTCCTTTCTATCAAAGCTCATCATGGAGCCAAGAGTACCCTGGGGAAGCTGGAGCATTGGCCTACAATTGTTGGATCAGATGCGAACTTTTGGGATCTTGTATCCATTCCTAGCGAACGACTTTGAGCCAATCTAGTACAATGAAGGAAAGAGAAAAAAGGGATCCTTCATCTTCATATTCTTCAAGAAAGTGCATCCACAACCACATTCTCTTTGCCTTTCTTGTAAATTATCTCATAATCATATCCAAAGAGCTTAGTCACCCAATTTTGGTGCTCCAGGGAGGAAATGTGTTGTTCTAGAAAACACTTGAGGCTTTGATGGTCTATCTTAATTTGGAAACATTTCCCCAATAGATAAGGGCACCACAGATCAATGGAATCTAGAATAGACAACATTTCCTTTTCATAGATTGATTTGCCCAGATTTATTTCAAATAGTTGCTTGTTTGTAAATGCCAAAGGCCGACCCTCTTGCATAAGGAAAGCACCAATTCCTTTCCCTGAGGCATCACATTCCAAGACAAAGGTCTTTGTGAAATCAGAAAAGGATAGGACTAGAGTGGTGTACATGGCCATATTCAATGTTTGAAAATATTGAGTAGTTGGTGGAGTCCAAGTGAAAGAGTTATTTTTTAGGAGAGCAGTGAGAGGTGCTGCAATCTTTCCATAATTCTTAACAAACTTGCGATAATAGCTTTTTAAGACCATAAATCCACACAATCTTTTGAGAGTCTTTGGGTGAGGCCATTATTTCATAGCTTCAATATTTTTAGGATAGACTCTGACGCCATCCTTTCTAACCAAATGACCCGAGTATTCTACTTCTGAGGTGCCAAAAGCACATTTAGACTATTTCAAGAAAAGTTGGTCCTGAGAGAGTATATGGAGAACTCAATCCACATGAGCAAGATGGTCTATGCAGATTTTTTTATAGATGAGGATATCATCAAAGAAAACTAAGACAAAATGATGGAGAAAAGGACAGAAGACATGATTCATGAGGCTTTGGAAGGTGGAGGGGGCATTACACAAGCCAAAGGGCATGACCAAAAACTCATAGTGGCTCTCATGATTTCTAAAGGAAGTCTTGGGAATGTCTGCCTCTTTCATATGTATCTAGTGGTAACCCAAATGAAGATCAAGTTTAGTAAAGAATTGGGTGTGACTCAATTCATCCAGGAGGTCATCAATGACACTAATGAGAAATTTGTCTTTAATAGTAAGTTTGTTGAGGGCATGAAAGTTAAAACACATTTGCCAAGAACCTTATTTCTTCAGGACAATGACCACAGGAGAAGAGTAGGGGCTCATACTAGGGCGGATAATGCTTGAATTAAGGAGTTCCTGGACCATTTTCTCAATTTCATTTTTTTGGGAAAAGGGGTGACGATACGGACGAATATTGGGAGGAAGGATTTCGGGTACAAGGGGAATGTAATGATCATGAACACCATGGGAAGGAGGGAGTCCTTGGGGATTTGAAAAGACCATTTGATATTTATAAAGGATGGCTTGGAGGTCTTGCGGCATCGAGGGTGTCTATGTTGCTTGTATGGTGTGGAGTTGGGCAATAACACCACAATAAAAATTTTTTAGCAGCTTTTCCATGCGATGGGAAATAATAATCTCAGGTGAACCAACGATGATGACTTGGAACTTATATTGGTGTTCCTCTTGGTCTAATTGCATGGTTAATTCCTTAAAATCCATGAGAATGGGACCCAAAGTCCTTAGCCAGTTTGCACCCAACACAATGTCACAACCACCCATGTCGATAGAAAACATATGAGATTTCAGGTGGTAGTCACCAATTTGGAGATGCACATTTTCACAACGCCCTACACATTTCATGAGCCACCATTGGCAATCATGATTTGGAAATTATTGACGGCATGGATGTAGCAACGAGTTTCTTGGGCAATGCAACGATGAATAAAATTATGGGTTCTTCCACTATCAACCAGAATGATGACCTTTTGATGGTTGATGTAACTGATTAGCTTGAGGGTTTGGGGAGTTGAGAAGCCAGTGAGAGCATTGAGGGAAATGATTGGTTCTAGTTTGGGAGGGTTTGAGGGAGGGGTTATGTTAGTGGTTTCAGGTGACTCAGAAAAAAAGGGGAGTTTTAACATCCTCTTCCGAAATATCCTCGGAGATGGCCATAAAAATCTTTTGTTCCTTACACTTGTGGCCCGAGAAATATTTGTCATCATAATTATAACAAAGGTCTTTAAGTTGGTATTCATCCATTTCTGCCCTGGTCAATTTTTGGATCTTTAGTGGAGGAGAGGGAGTAGTGGGATTTAGTGGTTTAGGGCGAGGGATAAAGGAGGGTTTTTGGTTTTGGGAAGATTCAACCTATTGTGCTTCTTTAGATTTCTTAGTATCCTCCACCCAACTCTGAGGCCAAGCCATGAGTACATGGGCCCAAATCTCATCTTTAAGACTATTGATAAAACACTCTCCGAAAAAGGCATCAGACATGCCCTCTGTCCGAAAAGGCAGGCGCTCAAAGGCAGCTATAAAGTCTTCCACTGTTCCTGATTGTTTCAACTTTGTCAAATGGTCCAAATGGTTGGTGTCAGTGTAAAAGCATTCATAAAGCTCTGTCACAATGTGTGTCCAAGCAATATACCCTTGACAGAAAGTTTTTCTCCATTGCCACCATTTCCAACATTCTTGATCTAGATGGAGAACACCATACCAAAGTTTTTCAAAGTCATATGTAATGTCGTATAAAGATAAAAAATGTTCCATTTGGTTTACCCAACCAGTGGGGTTTGAGCCATAAAATTTGGTCACATCCACCCGCGAGAGGTGTAGGTCACGTTGAAAGTGAAGGTGCTGAAAGTTATGGGAATGAGAGGAATGTTCACCTTCAGTATGTGGAGTTCAGTCAGAGGAAGGGTTATTTATAGGGATACGAAGCTTGGTGCAGAGTGACGAAAAGACCGATTCAAGTTGGGTGGTTAGGTCTTGTTTGATTTCCTCCGTTGAGGACTGTATGGTTGTATTGATGGTGGCAACATTGGAACTGATTTGTTTCACTTCTTGTTGTGTCTCAATGAGACTATATTGCAAGCTATTGAAGCGAGCATCCAAGTCTTGGCTACAGGTATGGGCCATGAGGACGAGGGAACCGAAAAGGGGTGGGTGGGGTAAAACATATTGCTGGAAAATGATATGTATGAATGTGATAAGGGAGAAGAGATGAATCCAATGGAATAGGTCTCAAGTAATGTTGAAAAATTTTACAGACTCGTTTTTTTTTTTTTTACACGTGCGGAGTTATACTCTGGTCTGAAGATTACTGTAGTGATGAAATGCCCAAATTCTTAACCAGGAAGAAATGTGTAGTGATTTGGCAACCTAAACACCGTTGCATGACAATAGATCTTGTTTGTTTTAATTTTTTTATGTTTTTGTCCCCAAGGGTTAGGTATTCAAGGATTCTACAGACAAGGGTTTTCCCGGTGCTATAGCTCTCTGATATACGTTCGGGGTCCAACAATACTACTCAGTCCAATATCTTAGGGCACTAACTAAGGAGGATAGACCGTACCCTTAGCCGTACTACCCGACTACCCAGATACTAGAGAGTATCTTCCCGAGTGTTGTTCTCAGTGGCACTATAAAATTTAGGCTTAAGGTAATCTAGGTCGATCCGTACATAGGTTTTTTTTTATGCGCTACCACTCGAAGGGGTACCAATAGGGTTTCAAGGGTGGCCAAAAGATGTGTGCTTAAGTACCACTTGTATTTCCTGCATGTATGAATCCCTCAACCACGGGTTTATGCACGTAACGATAGATCTCTGTGGCTAAGAGACGCCATAATACATCTCTACCCAGAAAAAAAATTTAACCCACACTTTCTACCGAAGAAAGTGCTCTAATACCACTTGTAAAATAACATATATAAAAAGTATGTTGAACATAAATAAAATGCTAGAAATGGCAGAATAACAACAATATAACCAGAACTATCATAACAATAGCATTGAAATGATATAAGAATAACAACATAAATAACACTTTGATTCAGAAAGCAATGTTCACGGGCCTCTTCGAGGGGGAAACCTCTAGTTGAGAAGAGCTCTATTACAATAATATTCAAGCTAGGGTTCTCATACCCTCGACTCCTATTTATACTAAATATGTCTATCAAAAGAAACATCTAGAGGAAGATCCTTGTAGAAGCAGAAGCTTCTATTAGGTATTCTTACATTCAAATTATTCTATTTTATTGCAAGACCTTATTAATATTGACCTTTGTTACATCCGAATATATTTCTCTACCTATGTGCGGGTTAGGACCCTAACATATGCAATGAGATAGTGTTGTCTGGCTAGTTCTATGAGGTGGTTCTTATTAAGTTTTTGATGGAGAATCCATTGTAAAAAATGGAATTGAGTGCATAAGTAATTGTTTGATGGGTAAAAAGAGAAAAAGAACCCACTTGGAAGACATTATCTACCACATTTTAGAAAATGCAACTAGGTTGAAAAAGTGAGTAAGTGGAAAAAAGGGTTCTTAGGTTGAAAGAATGGAAAAGCGGTTCATCATCTAACACCTAAAATGTGGTTAACCGTTATATTGCATTCAAGGGAATCACATGACCAAGTAAGAAAATGAGAATTGGAATGACAACTTTTGGACAACATAACCATTGTTTTAGGTAAAATTACTATATTGTGCTATTTTAAATCATTATTAGTGTGTCATTACAACTTAAAAACATACAATAAAAAAATATTGTACTATCACAACATAACCACTACTATAATATCACGACATAATCATCGTTGTATGAAAATTAATTATTATAGGTCACTACAACATGAAATCATAGAGTAAATAAATATTATAATCTCAAATAAAAATTATAATATTGCATAAACATAAAACAGCATGATAAAGGAGAATAATAACCAAATATAAAACACATTTTTTCAATTCGTTAACATAAATTAAAGAAATTACTATTAATGATAACAACATTTCAAAATTCTATTTCTCTCTCTTATTTATCTAACGACACATAGATACACACCATCCATAACTTAGTTTAAAAATTCTTTCTCTCTTCCTTGTTTATTTAACAAGAATAAGACATAGATACACACAATAACACATAATACATATACACATTTTTTTATTATAATCACGATTCTATACTAGTTATATGTAGAGCATGCAAACTTCTACTGACACAATTACAATATGCTTAGACAATCCATGTGAATCAAAATATCCATGCCTATTGATAGAGAAATATGCATGTATGCTTAGGTGACTCTTTCATTATAGCATTGATTTCTCTAATTAAAACTGGGAAACCAATATTTTTAACAAATAAGATCTAGAGTGACAATCAAGGGTGATATTTTGCACATCAATATTTTTATAAACTTTACTAAGTAGATATATGAGATGATGATACAGATTTGTGATCAACTTGACAAGATAGTGTTAATTAATTTCATACATTAATTAATATTGATTACCAATTTTCTACATAATTATTAAATTATGACCCAATAAACATATACTTTCTATTATTATTATTCATAGTTAATAAATAAAAAGATTAAAAATAAAGCAATTTATTTTTAATTAAATTAGTGATTTAATTAATTAATTAATTAATTTTTAATTGTATAGTGATTTAATAATACAATTTTTATAATCAAATAATATGTCTTTAAACAAATAAAATATAAATAATATATCTATTAATATAGTTATTGTTAAAATAATTAAAATTATTGATTTGTTTTTATAGATTTTTACTTATTTTTATTAAAATATTAAAGCTAAATAAAATTTATCACTTTCAGTATCAAAATGCTCTACAGTATAACATGGAAGAGATGTTGTCAATTAAAAATAAAATAAAATAATAAATAATATATATATATATATATATATATATATATATATCTATATATATATATATATATATATATATATATAATCAAATAAAATAAATTTAAAATTAAATAACTAAATATGTCTCAACATCATTCTTTATTTAACAATTATATTATTTGTTATATCTACTCATATAAATAACATACGAAAATAACCAATAAAATGGTACACTTTTTGATAACTACAAATTATTTTATATATTTACTTATTTGTGGAAAAAATATAATAATTTAAAAAAACATAATTAGGAAAGATTATTATTTTTAAACAATATGTCAAAGAAAATATTGTTTGTTTATTTCCTTAAATTATTATAATCAAAATATTGTAGATTTTTTTTTTTTTTTAAATTATTAGAATCAAACTATTGTTAAGGTTTTAAATTTTTTATTACATATAATGTATTAATTCTATATTATTAAGTTTATGAACGTGTTTCTCATATACTACATGTGCTTCTACTTAAATTTAATTTAATTTTGATTTTTTTTTTTCAATTTAACTTTAAAATATAAAATATTTTAAAATAAAATAGTTTTTCTTTTATTTATTAATAATTAAAATTTAATTTTGAATTAAAGGTAAAATATTTTTTAATTTGCTAAATATTGGATAATTACAATAATATGTTACATCTATTGAAAATGGTCATAATTAATCAATATGGTACATCTATTAAAAATGGTCATAATTAATCATCTTTTAATCTCAACTGAATAAAATCATAAGAATTAATAATCTTTTAATCACAAATGGATTTTTAATGGACACCATCTTATATGCTTAGAATATTCTTAATCTTCACAGTAAATGAAAAAATGTAATTTAAAAAAATTAACTTCCTTGACAAAAAATGTCAGTTCATCGTTTTAAAAAAGGCGATTAAGAAGATTAGACTAGCCAATGACGATTCAGTTTGAATATTGAGTTTAAATTTTCACTTAATGGACATGATCTTATATGCTTGGAATATTCTTAATCTTCACAGTAAATGAAAAAATGTAATTTTAAGAATTAACTTTCTTGACAAAAGATGTTAATTCATCGTTTTAAAAAAGGTGATTAAGAAGATTAGACTAGCCAATGATGATTCAGTTTGAATACTGAGTTTAAATTTTCACTACTATTTTGATTTTTATGATTTTTATTGTATTTAGTTTTTTTTGTATTTAGTTTGTGGGGGCGCAAGGGACCCCCTTCTGCTCAGGGATTTGACTGACTGGTAAACTTTACGGAAGTATACATACCCTACCTCTCTCTCGATTTGAATTTGTGACCTCTTAAGAGGAAACACATGTTCTTAACCATTAAGCCCACTCAGATATATAATTAAGCCCACTCAGATATATAATACTATTGACATATGAAATCTAAAACAACCATGTTAATTGAATCGACTACTACTACTGACTACTACTACTGATCATATCATCACAAACTTGTGTCGCCTTTCTGTTTTCCAAATGGCCTTCGTCAGTTATCACATCACATCCAAAGGCTTTTCAGTGCATAAAATCTAAATACCTGGAAAAGCAACATTATGATAAACGAAGTAATAACGAGGGGAATCGTACTGGGAAAGGAACATTATGATTAAAGAATTAGTAACTAAGGTAATCCTAAAAAGAGGAGGATCCAAATTCAGTATTGTTTTTTATTCAATGTACAACTGATAAGCTCCAAACAACCGGTCCTTCAGTATTGTTTTTGTTTCAATGTACAACTGTCTGTGCAACTCCAAAGTTTCTTTGATTCATCGCATCTTTGTCAAGAATCGCATAATAACTTTCTATTTTAAAGACTGCGATATCGAGTCCTTAAGGGAACAGAATATCAACATACGGGGAAATTTTCTTTGTGAACCTTTGAACTGATTTTTAATGAGTGAAATTTTTCCCAGGAATTAATCTTCATGAATACGCTTTAACGGCAAATGCAATCAACAAGGGAAAAGTGCTACTTGTATACTTATGGTTTCCCAAAAATGAGAGTAATTGTTGATTTTTTTACTATATTAAATTATTAATTAAAAAGAAGTTATAAAGTGAATTTATGAATATGATTTATTAAAGTTTATTATTTCCTTTTTTAAATAATTAAATTGATTGTTTAATATAAATTAATTTTTATTTCTAATTTAATTTGTAATAAAAGAATTTTTTTAAACAATTATATTGATTGTTTGATATAAATTAATTTCTATTTATAATTTTAATTTGTAATAAAATAAATGTTTAGTAAGAATTTTGATAATTATTTACTTATAATTTTTGTGAATTTTTTATGTCACATTATTATTTTTATAATATGTATTAAAAATGCAAATGCAAGAATTAATTACAAAGTCGTTTCAGGACTGTATAGTTTGGGATAGAAATATTCTAAATGCAAGTATTAATTATGAAGTGGTTTCAGGATTTTATAGTTTGAGATACAGATATTCTATAATATGTATAAAAATGCAAAAGCAAGAATTAATTACAAAGTCTTTTTAAGATTGTATAGTTTGGGATAGAAATATTCGAAATGCAAATATCAATTATGAAGTGGTTTCAGGATTCTATAGTTCGAGATACAAATATTCTAAAAATGGAAGAAATATTCTATAGTGTTTTTAATTAAGGTTTGAAATACTCCTTGCGATTTCAAAGAATTTCATTTAAAACATGAAAAAGCCTATTTTTCAATATAAAAAAATTAGTATTTACGATTTTTTAAATAATTTTATTCAATTTATTTCTTATTTTAATTTTTGAAAAAAAATATTTTAATTAAAAAAATTAAAATAAACAAAATAATTTATTTTTATTTAAATTTCTTAGAGTTATTAGTTATAAAAAAATTTTCCTTATTTTTTTTTAATTTAAAATTTAAATAAAAATAAAAATAATAATAAAAATCATTGATAATGATCAATGAAAAGTTTTTTATTTCAACTTTAGGGATTCAAAACTTAAAGTTAATACACTCACCTGTATTACATAGAACATACACTTAGAACCTATTACTACAACATACCAAAAAAATACATTCAAGCTTCTTGCCTACATGTTGCCACTTTGTCAAAAATACTTTTAATACATGAAAACGTTCTTACAATTTGACTATGAAGTGAAATATAAAAATAGCAACCTACAAAAAAATACATTCAAGCTTATGGGGGCGTTGTCACTTTGTCAAAAAAAAATTTCAAGTTTCTTGGGGATGTTGTCACTTTCCCAAAAATAAAATCAAGGTTTTTCGGGATGTTGTTACTTTGTTAAAAATACTTTTAGTACATGAATAAATTCTTAAAAATGGTTTAAAGTGAAATAGAGAAAGAAAGCATGATTATGTCAACACCAAGTTGATGGTTTTGTAATGTATGTGAACCCTGAATAAATTTTTAAAAATGGTTTAAAGTGAAATATAAGAAAGCATGATTATCTCAACACCAAGGTGATGGTTTTGTAATGTATGTGAAACCTGAATAAATTTTTAAAAATGGTTTAAAGTGAAATATAGAAAGAAAACATGATTATCTCAACACCAAGTTGATGGTTTTGTAATGTATGTGAAACCTTAGAGTTATCCTTTCCCAATTTGATTTCTTAGTATTGGGAAACTCCCACTAAGGAAATGATTTCTACACCAAAGTGTGAAATAAAAATGTGTAATTGAATTTTTAATAAGAAAATGATAATCTTATATAGATTTACAAGAGAAGAAGTAACTCAAGAAATCTACAAGAGAAATACTCACTACATACTAGAAATTAGCAACAAATCAGAATAATAGAGATATTTGGAAAAATGCTTCCAACCACTCCATCATATTTGGAAATCCATAATAATAATAATCAGCTACACATAATAATGTGATATAAATAAACTCAATATGTTAAGACTAAGTACTAAAATCCCTATCATTCCTTCTAAGAAGAGAAGCATTGGCCTCCAATGCTCTCACGAGAGAGCATAAATGTTGTTGTAGTTAATGTTGAATGAGAATTTTACAAATTCCCTATCATTCCTTCGAAGAAGAGAAGCGTTGGCCTCCAATGCTTTCACGAGAGAGAGGAAATGCTGTTGTAGTTAATGTTGAATGAGAATGTTACCAATGTTGACCTTGCTTAAGGATAAGTTAAGAAGTGGTATACCCTTTATGAATCCGATGAGACAAAGACCCGCAAGTGAAATTTTGGAAGACAAACTATGTCTAAGTGATGTGGATCAACATGATTGAATCTAAATACATAAGACTAATGTGGATCAATGTGATATAGCTATTAAAAAATGCTTGAGAAAAAATCATAAAGGAGTGGGAAGAATTATAACTGAAAGTACTATTATAGAGAATCCCAAACTTATTGGTATTGAACACAAGGAATACATACAAGAGAATACTTGTGCAAAAATCATAAAGGAGTGGGAATAATTATAACTAAAAGTAGTGTTATAGAGAACCCCAAACTTATTGGTATTGAACACAATTAATTATCCCTGGAATCTTGCAATTAAAGTATGAATTAATATAAATATGGTAAAATAACTCCCCATTGCCAACCAAGATGCATAAAAAAACATTGATGTGAGATTACAATCATTTCACAATTAAATTCACTATAATACATGTGCACTACCTTCTTGAAAGAAGCACCATTTGAAGAGAATTTGTTGTGATATGTCATTTGGTAGATGCAATGAAAAATAGATAGTGACCTCCCAAGGACACTGGCATAGCGATTATAATCTCAACACCACTATACTATTTCATGAATTGAGGTTGTCACTCTTGTGATGTAAGAAACACTCATTAATATCATGAAAGAAGTTGGGATATGTGTTATTGGGGTAGACTTGGAAATATTAGGCCTTTTCAACCAAATATTATTTTACTTGAAATTATCTTCCACCTTCATGGGTCATTTCCATGCATTCCTTATGTTGGGGATTTGTTGATGGGCATAAGTGACACGCCATCAACTGGAAGGTCAAATATGGACTAGGGTTGTCCAAATAACCCAAGCCGTTTGGAATGAAATAACCTGACGGGTTTAATGGCTCTGTTTGCCAACTAAAGTCCTAAAAATAATAAAAGAAATGAAACTAATCTAAAATCTATGATTCTAACAAATGATATATTACTTACTAATGTTTATTAAAAAGAAATGTGAATATACAAATGATCATAAACAATCTAGATACAGTTTACAAGGTTTACTTGAAATCTCGAGGAAATGAATGTTTATAATAATGTTTCAAAATAAGATAAAGTAAGAACATAAATCTTTTTGTTTTTTCTAATGTTTAAATATTTTAAATTAATAAATACTAAGTAAATACAATTGAAATAATGACACAAAAACAGTCAAATCTAACTAATGCAATCATCGTCTCATTCATATATACACAAATCTGAATAAAAAAAAACAATGCACTTACTAATCTCTCATTGATCAACAGTACTAAGCTAAATTCATCTCTGTGTATTTGTATGAGCTCCTCTTAACTTGTGTCAAGTGTAAACCTATGACAAAATAAAGAATAATACTTCCTGAAGAAATTCAAGGAAGTGTTTCATATTCTAGAGCGAGTTTATAATGACAGAAAGACAAATACTTATATATCTTTTGACCTTGAAATGTCCAATAACTGAAAATGAAAGAAATTTCAATTCTCAAGAATGGTGTTACCAGCTATCTAGCATCAGATGTACACTGAAAATACTTGAATAGATGATCAGTCACAGATATAACCAAACAAAAAGATAATGAACAACATAAAAAAAAGCATGACATAAAAAATTATATGCAGAGTAGTCTAAAGCTAATTCAATACAAATAAAGTTTCATATTAAAAAATTATATGAGAAACAATACTAACATATCACAATCTAGAAAAGAACAAAATCCAAAGAGTAAATTGTTTTCTCATGTAGTTTCAACAAAATATGTTCATCATATGGTCCAGGAAGAACTTTTGGGATAATAGATTCTTAAATATTGAAAAAATTAATATATAAATGATAGCAATTAACCATCTATTGATAAAAAAAAACTAAAGCTAATTTAAATCAATGCATATTCAATTATTCAAAGAATATAAAGATATTATAATAAAAATAAAACCATTTTACTCACAGGACAAAAGCCATTAAGCAACCTGGAATTTCATATTCTTCTTTGAAAATACTCATCCATTCTCCCAAAGATTCCAACCATACGTTACTCCATTTGAAAAGAAGAAAAGTTTACAAAATAAATAATATACAAAAGAGAAATGATACGAATCTTCTTCTCATTTTTTTGGCTCTCCATGGCTCTGAAATTTCTCATATATTTATACAATGAATGAATAGTCTAGGCGTCACTAATAATTTTTGTCACCTGAAATTTTCCTTGTACAGAGACACAAATATCTCTCAAATTGTGAATTTGTTTGAGAAAATTTCTACGCGAAAGCTAAATGGGTCCATTTTGGAGATGGGTTTTCAACCATTTCTTCAAATTCCTCATGGTTTGGCTGCAATCAATCCCGCAAAATCATGTCTTTGTTCTTGACGCATTTCCAAAATTTATCTGTTGTTCCTCATATATTTATTTGCAACAATCCAATATTGTTTTTGGATCAATCATCTTGAACGTATTTAGATAGTAAAATCAAGCCATGATTAGATCCGTACGAAATAATTGATAATAGAAACCTGTGAAACAAAAAGAAACCTAAATTAATAACCTAAAAAATTGTGAATAAAACAACATCTAGAACAATAAAATAAAAAATGAATTTAAACTAGCTATAAGTTTTAAACAAACATTGTTTATAATTTCCTTTCAAATATGATCTTAAAATTCTAGAAGCTTCAAGTTAATGGAGAAGAGAAAAATATTATTTTTATTTTTTTTACAAAATCAAACAAATGACATAAAATTCTTTTTATTATTATTATTTTTATTTTGAAATGAGATGCAAAATGAAAAAATAATTTAATTAATTAATATCACCAAATGATTTTATGAAAATGAGAAACCAACCAAGATATTATTTGATGAAGTACTGAACTCGTTATTCAAAATAGTAAAACTTGCTAATGAGCAAAAGAAAGATCACATAATCATAATTTAAACGAAAGTAAATAGTTGATAAAAATGAATGTTTTTGTTTAAATTGAGATTTCTATACTCGTTTCTAAATTTTGACATATACTCTTGAATGAATGTCTCATACTATAGTGAATGTCTTAATATTGTCTCAAAGCATACCAATGTATGGAACTATTTGAAAAGGTTGATTATGTAGCTCATTATAATTATGAAGATTCTAATGGGGCCCTTTAAATTTTGTAAAAAAATAGGGGGAGTTGTTAGGGTGCAACAAATGACGACTTACTGGGTGAAACAATTATCTATGTTCTAGTAATATTTCATCTCAGGAAAAAATTAATAAGACTTGAAAAATGATTTAAGCTCCCTGAAATAAATTCACTCTGAGACCATATAGTATTAGGATAAGCTCAATGTTATAACCAGACAATAGAATTTTCTTTGCAGGGGATTATAACTTGAAATAATATCTTAATCAAAGAGTCATGATGTTTATAAAAGAACATCAATACCATTGACAGAGTCACTGCTGCGAGTAGACGTCCATAGCCTCGACAGGGATGTCATTTAACCCACTCAAATGATTTAATCCCATCTAATAGTTGTATCCACATGATGTATACTTCCATAAAATTTAATTTAAAAAGATATACCTACTACCTCTCAACCCAACATTATTTCACTGCCAACATGCCTATTCAGTACCCTGACGAAGTTACACATAAGACTTATTTCGCTGCCAAGGAGCCTGTTCAGTACCTCAACGGGTTTACACACACTTCCCACACTTAAGTGCTTCCAACCTTCTTATGCCACTTTTAAATACTAACACAATTATAGATTTCTTGATAACAAAGAGAGCGGGGTGATACAGGGGGTTTGTAACATCCTGCTCTGGGGCACTAAGTGAACTTATTCTTTGAGGACACTTGCTCTCAAGTGGTCTGGATTATTATGCTATTAAAACTTTTGATTTTGATTATGAGGCATTATGGGTTGACGACATGTTGTTTTACTACATTGACATAGACAGGTGCCATTGACTTGGTTTACTGAGTGTGCTGGAATTTTGACCTCAAGGATGCAGAGGAATCAATGGAAACCCTTGGACTCCGGATCAAGTCAAGGAGTGTACCATTGGGGTTTGATTGTTTTACTATGATATTAGTGCATTTGATTAGATGACATGATATGGATATATTCTGACATGATTTGTTGATGATGCAGGCTGACGATAGTTTGCCGAACAGACTCACATATGGAGTAAAGGGGTCACGCACGACTACCAGAGATGTTGAAGGAGAGGTGAGGACAACAACCTTGTCACAACCTACTAGCACTCCTGTCATGGCTCGAACTGTAGGTTAACGATTACCTAGTTCAAGAGGACCCACGATGTCGTGAGGGAAGATTGTGACAGTCCCTCACGATGATTCTAAGGGGGAGGAAATAAGGCAGGGGCCTTATTCCTTAGAGGCCCTTAGTCTCTCACAAGTTCACCTAGCGGAGTATTGACTCCAGGGGTTATTGATGTCTACCAAGTCAGTCAAGAGGCAAGTGGCACCCTTCGAGCACGTGGTGCGTCCTGAAGGGCATGTCGCACAAGAAAAATGAAAAGAGGTGAGTGACATCCTTGGAGCACGTAGTGCGTCCTGAAGGGAAAGTCGCATAAGGGGACAGATGAGGCAAGTGGCACCGTTGGAGCACCTAGTGCGTCCTGAAGGGCACGTCATGTTGGTATTGATAAATGAATGAACCTATATGACCTTAGGATGAACATTGTGATAAGAATTTTTAAAAAAAAATTCCCTAATAAAATGTCACCCATCACGAAAATTAAGGTCTAGTCTAAATTACGCTAGTGGTAAAATTTTGTCTACCTTTAAAAAAATAAAATAATAATAATAAAAATTAAACTAAAAACAACTTAACTAATAGTTATGATCTTCATAAAATCTTGTAACATGAAGGGAGTAAGAAATTTAAATTATTCATAAAAAAATCTATTGGAATTAATTGTTTTATCTTTTTGATAATTTAAAATATACTAATCAAATGATAAAAAGGAAAAAGGGTTAAAATTTCACACCTGCCTTTTTGAGTTCTAATTAAAAATGGGAAAGATGGAAAATCTAAAATTTTAGGAAACTAGGAAAAGAGGTAAAAATAAAAAGGGAAAAAGGGGAACTTAAGGGAAAAAGCGGAAAGTCAAACTTAGTAAAGCATTTACCATTTAAGAGCTTTCTAATTTAAACTAAACTAGCAATTTAATAAAAAGGAAAGCTATTAAAACCTGTAAGAGAATTTGGGGACACCTAGGAGTGATTCTAGGAGTAACTCTAGGTGGGTGAGGGAAATAAAGATAATTAATTAATTAAAGAAGTTGACTTATGGAGGAAGGAAGGGGATGGGTGACACTTGTACAGGGAGGAAATTTTAGGAATTTAATTATAAAAACTTAACTAAAAGAGAATTTTTGGAAGGTAAGGAACAACAAAACTCTATATAATGAAGGGAGGTGATGGAGGTTGAGGGGATCTTTTGTTTTCGTAAAGTTACATTGCAAAAATATCTAGTTGACTAATTTACTTGTGGGAGTTGGGATACCCAGCTCGGAGAGGAGTGGTAGCTTGGCCTTGCAAGGCGAGCTGGGAGCTACTTGAAATCTCTGGATAGTGTGTGTGGCCCCTTTGTGGCTCAGGGGGCTAAGGGGGAGGAAGATTACCCCTAGCATTGGCTGGGAGGTACCAGTGAAGTCTCAACGGTCGATGAGCGGGAGTTGCACGGAGCGTACAGGACATCATTCGAAGCGAGCTATCAGGCAACACTATGCTCTCTTCATTTTTGTATGGTAGAATGTATTAGGACTTATGCTTGGATCTGCTTATTTAATTGAAAAGTAAAATGATGTTTTTTTTTTAAATTGGTGACTGAAACTTTCCTTAGCCTAGCTCGATAGTTGTTGACTCCCATGACCTTCGTTTTCCCGCCTATCTTGACCACCTTGTTGTGTTGATTGTGACCTTTGTGGTTATTTAGCCTTCATCCGTAGCTCACTAGTCCTCACTTGAGCAGTTGGCCAGGAGCCCGATCTACGGTCGTCGCCTTAGCGTTAAAATACCTATGGATCTCAACGCCCTATTTTTCAGTGCGAGGATGATGAGCGAAGGATGACCGTGTTATCCGTCTACGATCTTGATTGTTCTTGGTTGATTGTTTGTCTCCGCGCCTTCTTGCGATTGAAATGCCCTCTGCGTTGTTGACACGACCCCTATTTATTTTTATAAATCGAACTTTGCATTCTAATGACCTCTGTGAAGTGATCTCTATAACTTCTTGGATAGATCTTCTCCGCAAATGCTTGGGGTGAGTTTCTCTTCGTTTTAAATTCTTCCATTTGGTACAATCCCGACGTTTAATGTGATTTTCCCTACGGATGCTTATGTCTTACCCTATGATTCAAAATTCATAGAAGAACTGTCCTTTAAAAGATTTTTGTGTCTATTCCCTTTCATTCAACGATTTGTTGATGTTAAATTTTATATAACAATTTGTTGTACCTTCTGGTTTCATTACAGAATTGCCGATGTTAAGTTTTATTGAAGCGTTTTGTTGTACCTTCTGGTGTCATTCAACGATTGCGGTAAGTTCTACTCTGTTCTTACTTGTTATTTGATTACAGTGTTGCAACGTGTGGACAGAATAGTTTTAGCTCAACTTCAGTCAAATGATTCCATCAATGTTGCTCTGAAAATAGTGTTAAACACAGGCGTGCACGAATTGAATGACTCCCGATGAAACCTTGTAAATTTTTGGTTGTTTTTATCTTTATTTATGTTGGATTCTCTCCATGATTTGAGGTTAACCCTTAATGAAAATTTTGGTTGTTTAACCCTTGCCGAATAGATCCTTCTTGTGTACGTGTGGCTCCTGAATGGTGGTTGTGTAACGTCTGGCGAATTACTGTTTAGAACTGTTCCTTAAACGATAGCAACGTAGATTTATCTCTGTTTACCTAGATGCATTTTAAAATTTTATTTTACTAGTACACAAACTTTACAACACAAAAACTAGTACCTTGAAATTCAGTTACTACCTCATATCTTTTTATTGCCTTGACTTTATTTATTACTTCACCGGAATTTGATTATTGGTTGGGTTGCAGATACTACTAAGCGTAAGCGGATGCTTGAATTCTAGTTATCTGATGTCCTCCATATTCGATACTGATTCTAATCTCAATTGAGATTTGATTTAGGAAGAAGGGCCTCCTAGTCTCTAGGTGGGATGCTCTAACTATTATCTAATACTGGAACCACTACAATACTATACATTCCAGTCTGGCGTGCACTTGGGATGATCTCTTCTCTCAGTGTCCGGGCTGTGCGAAGTATTGCGAATGGTTTTGTTGCGCACCCCTTTTTTCAAAGTGCAATAGACACGTCTAAGCATCTACAATCAGGTGGCATCATTTCCCAATGACGAAGAATCTACTGCCTTCAAATTTTTAATTGAATTCCAACCAGAGATATTAATTACAACGAATCATCGCTGGAGGTTGTTGAAATTCTTTAGCTTGATTTTTACCCCCTTTAGTAGTGATACCATTATTTTTTCTTACAAAAATAACTTACCCTCATCTTAGCCAGTGATTTACCATTGGTTCCGAGCCACCACGTTTTACCCAGCCCTTGGACAGTGTTGAGCCTGTCAGGATTTCCAACAATGATTTAGTTATCTGTGCTTAATGTCTATAGGGGTAACAGATCCCTAAATTCTATGGTATGGTTAATTTTTAATTGTTCCAATATTTGTTGATAATCTATTTCAATCTTGCTCCATTTATTTGCATTAATTTTAATTTACATGGTAATTGTAGTTTAGGTCTCTAATATGGATTAATTAGATTAGTCAATTAGATTGTGATGATGGACATGGTATTTAAACTTGCTAAATTGGTTGTACCTAATGTCTATTTGATTGTTAATGAATGACTAGTTTATAATTTAGACACGCTAGTTAGATTATAATTAATGATTATTTATATTTTTAATTATTAATCCAGTAGAAGTTCAAACTTGCTTAGTGATGTCCATTTAATGTGGAATTATATGGTACCTCGATGACACTTGGTAATTTAAAATTGCGCAAATGAATTTGTTTTAAGGCTAATTTAGATTGTACCTTAATGTCATTTTGCATTTTAGACATGCTAAGTTGGGCTCGTAATAGATAATTAAAACAAACTGTAATTATTGACTAGTTGGACTCGACGATTGATCAAGATTTTGGTGAAGTTGTTTTTAGCCTACACTTCCCATTGAGGGTGTTGATGTTCATTTTTTAATTAATGTTTGTACTTGGTTTGTAAACATTTAATCTGCTTGTTTGCTCACTGTAAGAAATTCTAATTACTTGTGTAATTGTTTTGGGTGCATGGGGTTGTTAGGATGATTTCCTTAGCTTAGTAGGCTTGGTATTCTTGTGTTGGGTGGGATGTAGACACCTCCTTGTTCCTCAAAACAGTTGCTAGCCCTGAGACCTTAAATGGTCAAAATCGATGGGAACCTGGGCTTGAGTGTTGCTTATGTGTCTTGGAGGTCCTAACCATTGCAGGGTAGGACAGGGTGGGTAGTCATTCTTTCTTCATCGGTTGAATATCGTACGTTGCTTATGGGGGCTTGATGGGCTTTTATGTCTGGTCGTTATGTTGTTGTTGTGTCAGTTTCTTGCGTTGTGCTGCGATGTTGAGTATAATATCATTATTATCTTCCTACACACACAAAAAAAATAAAAATAAATTAAGGGTGCTTTTACTGGTTGTACATCGTAGGAGTTGTACTAGATGGGGTTGTTACACCACATCGTAGGAGTCATATCAGATGGGGTTGTTACACGTGGTATCATAGTGGGTTCAACCCGCGGCTTGGGATCACTACGGATTTCATTGATATGATTTGATTATAATGTCACTAATTGAGTTGACTTGTGTTCGTACAGGTAATAATGGTTAGAGGACATCGCAGAGGCAGCCAACGGGGTGCTAGGGGAGGAAGCGCAATGCCTCTAGTATCATCCATGCCTGAGGGATCTAACCCCCAGGGAGACGAGCAAGTTCTCAGACAGGAGAAGAGAGAAGTTGGTGATTTAGTAGGAATGATGAGATCTTTTCAACGCATGTCTGAGGCGTTGATCAGTCATTTGGACAGAGATGAGGCTAGGGCACTGACATGCACTGAGGTTCCACTACGTGCTCCGGTCGGTACTAGTAGTATTCACCGTGAACTCGAGAAGGTCAAATTTCATGAGTTCTTTGGTGCCCCAGATGACGCAGCCGCCGAGGCATGCTTAGAGAACATGGTGATGTGCTTCATACTTCACGATTATACCTCCAACATGAAGGTGTGGATTGTGGTCTTTCAACTGAAGGGGAGTTCTCCTCTATGGTGGAAGATGCTTCTACCATAGCTAAACGTGGCCATGGAAGACGTGTCATGGGAACTGTTTGAGGAATGGTTTCGAGAAAGGTACCTTTCAGAGGAATTCATTGAGCGTGAGCTCAATGAGTTCAACGCCTTATGACAGGGTGATCGTACGGTGCCCAAGTATGAGGCCCATTTTATGGAGCTGCTCCGGTATGCTCCGCACCTTATCACAGAGAAACTTAAGGTCAACAGGTTCGTGTTCATCCTTATCGGAAACATACATGCAAGGGTCAGGATTTTGATGCCTCAAACCTTGCATGATGTCATCAAGAAGGCCCTCATAGTAGATGAGGATATTATTAATGAGGGTAAGACTAGGACTCCAGCGAGATCAGCAGGGAAGGTATCATCTGCAGCACAACAACATCAAACATCAGTCAGACGTGTGCTGGGATATCATGGCTTCCAGAGGGGATCCACTTTCACTACACCTCGATGACCAACGCCTCAGTAGCGGACACCTTACCAGGCACCATAACATCAGTAGTAGCGTCAACCGTAGTAGCAACAGTTTGGGCCAGTTTAGCAGAAGAGACCCGGATTCCAGGACAGTGGGTTGTCATCTTCTACTTCAACTACCAGAACTACTAGGTCGAAGAAGGGTTGTTGGACATGTGGGGAGCCACACTACCAGCGCGACTGCCCTATGGAGAGGACTAGAGCATATGGATCAGCTGGACCCACTACCGTGGGAGATATGGGCAAGGCCCATCGGATTCATGAAGCAGTGAATAACTGCCAGGAAGAGCATCATTCGACTGTGCTTGAGATGACAGGTACCGTCGCTGACCAAACCCTTAGTATTTTGATAGATCCCGGTCCTATCGAGAGTTTCATTTTTTCTGCAACACTAAAAAGGATTAAGGTAAAGGCAGTCGAACAGGATGAGTTTATCTTCGTAGAGATGGCTTTGGGAGCCAAACAAAAGGTTGGAGGAAAGGTTACGGGCTGTGTCCTTAACCTGGGTGAGTTTTTCACAAGGGCCAACATGTACGTCACGATCCTAGGATCTTATGATGTCGTCATTGGTATGGATTGGTTGGAATCGCATGAGGAGATACTCAACTGTAGAATGAAATGGTTGAGCTTGGTCGATGAAGAGGGACAGAGACGTGTGATAGTAGGTCAGAACCAGGGAGTTTCCCTGAGGTTTATCTCTTCCTTGCAACTTCGGAAGAGCATGCGCAAGGGGTGCAAGTTCTATGCAATCCTTGCGTTAAACGAGAAGGGAGTAGTGGAAGGTCTAGAACACCTTCCAGTGGTGAGATAGTTTGCAGACATGTTTTTGGAGGAGTTTCCTGGGATGCTGCTAGAGAGGGAATTGCAGTTTACCATAGACCTAAAACTGGGGACTGAACCGATAGAAAGAATGCCTTATCAGATGTCGAACCCAGAGTTACAAGAGTTGAAAATGCAACTAAAGGAGTTGTTGGACCTGGGACTGATGCGTCCTAGTGTGTTAGCATGGGGTGCACCTATTATTTTCGTACGAAATAAGGATGGGTCATGGAGGCTCTGCATTGACTACTGTCAACTGAACAAGGCAACAATAAAAAATCAGTATCCGTTGCTGAGGATTGATGATCTATTTGATCAAATGAAGGGTGTGACGGTGTTCTCAAATATCGACTTACGATCAAGATACCACCAGTTATAGATTAAGGAAGATGACGTCCCTAAGAGCGCCTTTAAGATGAGGTTTGGACATTACGAGTTTATTGTTTACCGTTTGGACTGACAAACACCCCAAAAGTATTTATGATTTTGATGAATGGGGTGTTCCACAAGTACTTGGACAAGTTTGTCCAAGTATTCATTAACTATATTTTGATTTACTCTCAGATGATGGAGGAGCATGATGAGCACTTGCACTTGGTACTACAGTGTCTTCAAGAGCACAAATTGTATGGGAAGTTGTCCAAATGCTCATTTTATCAATCGAAGATTCACTACTTAGGGCATGTCATCTCTGGCAAAGGCATCGTCGTGGATCCAACCAAGGTCAAGGCTATCATGGAATGGTATGCGCCAATGAATGTCCCAGAAGTGCATAGCTTCATGGGTTTAGCATGATACTATCGAGAGTTCATTGAGGGGTTTTCGAAGATAGCATATCCGATCACAAAATTGCAGAAGAAAAACAAGAAGTTTGTTTAGACCGAGAAATGTGCAGAAACATTTCGGAGGCTCAAGAAGTTGTTGGCAACAACATCAATACTAAAGGTCCCTGACATGGATGAAAACTTCTTGGTATGCATTGACACATCCAAGGAAGTCTTAGGCGGAGTCTTGATGCAAGATGGATGAGTGATCTCTTACATCTCGAGGAAACTGAGAAGGCATGAGGAGAACTACGCGACGCACAATTTGGAGTTGTTAGCCATCGTATATGCCTTGAAGGTTTGGAGACACTACCTTGTTGGACAAAAATTTGAACTAAACACTGAATATTGTGGACTACAACACATATTTATGCAAAGTGACCTAAATGCGTGACAACGACGTTGGTTAGAATTGCTTAGCGAGTACGACTTTGAGATTACTTACATAAAAGGAACAATGAACTGAGTGGCAAATGCATTGAGTCAGAGACCACACATATTTTTGGTGTTGCCTCTTCAGATGAATCTGTGTGAAAGGATTCTAACTTTAAAGCATAATGATGACTGGTACAAAGAGGTTGAGGGTTTTATCGAGCAAAACACAATGATGGTACCATGATTTGAAGGGTTTTTGTTTGATAGCAATGGATTATTGAGGTTTAAAAATTGAATCTACGTACCGCCAAAAGACGAGTCGAGAATGTTGATACCGAGCGAGGCTCATAGAGCAATTTACATGGCTCACCCGGGAGTCACGAAGATGAGGGTAGACCTTAAAACCTTATTCTTCTAGAAGGGAATTAAGGTAGACATAGTCAACTATGTGGCCAGATGTCTAGAATGTCAGTAGGTAAAGGTTGAACATAGATACCCAGCAGGATTACTACAACCACACGCTATTCCAGAATCAAAATGGGAGGTTATTTCGATGGATTTTATTGTTGGATTTCCACTGACCGGAAGAAGACATCACTCGATTTTCGTAGTAGTAGACACTCTAACGAAGAGTTCTCACTTTATTCCTGTGCGTATGACATATCAGGAACCTAACATAGCTAGAGTTTTCATCAGTGAGATTGTGAGGCTGAATGGCATGCCTAAAAGGATTATATTCGATTGAGGATCGATGTTTAATGGACGATTTTGGACGAGTTTCCAAGAGGCCTTGTGAACCAAACTTAAATTTAGTACTTCTTATCACCCAGATACTAACGGGTAGACTGAACGAATGAACCAAATCTTAAAGGACATGTTTCATATGTACGTGATGGACCAACAAAAGCGTTGGGAAGAATTGTTGCCACTAGTGGAGTTTGCTTACAACAATAGTTACCAGAGCACAGTAAGATGGTACCTTTCAAGTTTCTTTACGGGCGACCGTTTCAGATGCCTTTGAGTTGGGATCGTCTTGACGACAGGGTCCTGGAAGAACCATAAGCGATCCAAGAAATGGAAGAGAAAATGAAAATAATAAGACAAAGGATTAAAGAAGCGCAGGATTGATAGAAGAGTTATGCCGATGCGCACCATGTTGACCATAGTTACAAGGTCGATGATCGCATTTTTTTGCGGGTTAAACCGCATAAAAGTTCGATCAAGTTTGGGAAGGGAGCTAAACTCTCTCCTAGGTTCGTGGGACCTTTCAAGATTGTGGAGAGAAAGGGGTTCGTGGCCTATTAACTAGCCTTGCCGAATTCTTTGAGGCATATGCACAATGTTTTTCATGTATCTATTTTGAGACATTATATTAGTGATCCTACACATGTTATTGACATGAGTTCCTTGCAGGTATCGGATGAGGGGGCGCTCACAGCTGAGTCGGTCCACATATTGGATCATTGCGTTCGATAGCTACGACGTCGAACGATAGATCAGGTCAGGGTCTAGTGGGATAGCTATAGTCCACACTCGGTGACCTGGGAAGACGCATATGATATGCACCAACAATTTCCATTTTTTCTTGATAGATATACATATGATACTCTGATACACTTTATTTCGGCATATATATACTGTGAAACTTCGGGATGAAGTTTAGACCAAGAGGGGGTGTATGTAACATCCTTCTCTAGCACACTGAGTGAACTTATTCTTTGAGGACACTTGCTCGCAAGTGATCAGGATTATTATGCTATTAAAACTTCTGATTTTGATTATGAACCGTTATGGGTTGATGACATGTTGTGTTACTGCATTGACATAGACAGGTGCTATTGATTCGGTTTACTGAGTGTGTAGGAATTTGGACCTCAAGGATGAAGATGCATCGATGGAAACCCTTGGAGTCCAGATCGAGTCACGGAGTGTACCATTGGGGTTTGATTATTTTACTATGATATTAGTGCATCTGATTAGATGACATGATATGGATATATTCTGACATGATTTTTTGATGATGTAGGCTGACGATAGCTTGCCAACCAGACTCACATATTTAGTAAAGGGGCCATGCATGACTACCAGAGATGTTGAGGGAGAGGTGAGGACAACAACCTTGCCACAACCTACTAGCACTCTTGTCGTGGCTCGAACTATAGGTTAATCATTACCTAGTTTGAGAGGACCCATGATTCCATGAGGGCAGACTGCGACAGTCGGTCAGGATGATTCTAAGGGGCGCGTAATAAGGCGGGGGCCTTATTCCTTAGAGGCCCTTAGTCTCTAACAATTTCACCTGGTGGAGTATTGACTCTAGGGGCTATTGATGCCTACCAAGTCAGTCAAGAGGCAAGTGGCACCCTTGGAGCATGTGGTGCATCCTGAAGGGCACGTCGCGCAAGAAAAATTGAAAGAGGCGAGTGGCACCCTTGGAGCACGTAGTGCGTCCTAAAGGGCACGTCGTGCAAGGATAAAGATGAGGCGAGTATCACCCTTGGAGCACCTAGTGCATCCGGAAGGGCACTTCGCGCTGTTATTGATAAATGAATGAACCTAGACAACCTTAGGATCAACATTGTGATAAGAATTTTTAAAAAAAAATTCCCTAATAAAATGTCGCCCATCAGGAAAATTAGGGTCTAGTCTAAATTATGCTAGCGGTAAAATTTTGTCTACCTTTAAAAATAATAATAATAATAATAATAATAATTAAAATAAAAACAACTTAAATAATAATTATGATCTTCGTAAAATCTTGTAAAACGAAGGAAGTAAGAAATTTAAATTATTCATAAAAAATCTATTGGAATTAATTGTTTTATCTTTTTGACAATTTAAAATATACTAATCAAATGATAAAGGGGAAAAGGGTTAAAATTTCACACCTGCCTTTTTGAGTTCTAATTAAAAAGGGGAAAGAGGGAAAATCTAAAATTTTAGGAAAGTAGGAAAAGAGGTAAAAAAAAAAAGGGAAAAAGGGGAACTTAAGGGAAAAAGTGGAAGGTCAAACTTAGTAAAACATCTACCATTTAAGTTCTTTCTAATTTAAATTGAACTATCAATTTAATAAAAAAGAAAGTTATTAAAACCTATAAGAGAATTTGGGGACACCTAGGAGTGATTCTAGGAGTAACTCTAGGTGGGTGAGAGAAATAAAGATAATTAATTAATTAAAGAAGTTAACTTATGGAGGAAGGAAGGGGATGGGTGACACTTTTACGGGGAGGAATTTTTAGAAATTTAATTATAAAAACTTAACTAAAAGAGATTTTTTGGAAGGTAAGGAACAATGAAACAATATATAATGAAGGGAGGTGATGGAGGTTGAGGGGATCTTTTGTTTGCATAACGTTATGTTGCAGAAATATCTACTTGAATAATTTACTTGTGGGAGTTGGGATACCCAGCTCGGAGAGAAGTGGTATCTCGGCCTTGCGAGGCGAGATCATAGCTAGTTGAAATCTCTGGATAGTGTGTGTGGCCCCTTTGCGGCTCGAGGGCTAAGGGGGAAGAAGAGTACCCCTAGAATTGGCTGGGAGGTACCAGTGAAGTCTCGACATTCGGTGAGCGAGAGTTGCATAGAGAGCACGGGATGTCATTTGGAGAGGGAAATCAGGCAACGATATGCTCTCTTCATTTTTGTATGGTAGAATGTATTCGGACTTATGCTGCTTATTTAATGGAAAAGTAAAATGATGTTTTTTTTTTAAATTGGTGACTCAAACTTTCCTTAGCCTAGGTCGATGGTTGTTGACTCCCATGGCCTTCGTTTTCCCACCTGTATTGACCACCTTTGTGGTTGTTTAGCCTTCATCCCTAGCTCACCAGTCCTCGCCTGAGAAGTCGGCTAGGAGCCTCATCTACGGTCATCGCCTTAGCATTAAAAGACCTATGGATCTCAACGCCCTAATTTTTTGTGCGAGGATGATGAGTGAAGTATGATTGTGTTAGTCGTCTACCCTCTTGATTGTTCTTGGTTGATTGTTTGTCTCCGTGCCTTCCTGCGATTGAAATGACCTCTGCATTGTTGACACAACCTCTATCTTTTTTTATAAATCGAACTCTACATTCTAATGACCACTGCGAAGTGATCTCCATACCTTCTTGGATAGATCTTCTCCACAAATACTTGGGGCTAGTTTCTCTTTGTTTTAAATGATTCCATTTGGTACAATCCTGACTTTTAATGTGATTTTCCCTACAGATGCTTATATCTTACCTTGTGATTCAGCATTCATAGAAGAACTTTCCTTTAAAATATTTTTATGTGTATTCCCCTTCATTCAACGATTTGCTAATGTTAAATTTTATATAACGATTTGTTGTACCTTCTGGTTTCATTCCTCGATTGCCGATGTTAAATTTTATTGAAGCATTTTGTTGTACCTTCTGGTGTCATTCAACGATTGCGGTAAGTTCTACTCCTGTTCTTACTTGTTAGTTGATTGCAGTGTTGCAACGTGTGGACAGAACAATTTTAGCTTAACTTCATTCAAACGATTCGATCAATGTTGTTCTAAAAATAGTGTTAAACATAGGCGCGCACGAATTGAATGACTCCCGGTGAAACCCTAGAAATTTTTGGTTGTTTTCATTTTTATTTATGCTAGATTCTCTCCACTATTTGAGGGTTAACCCTTAATGAAAAGCATAGTTGTTTAACGCTTTCCAAATAGCGCCTTGTTGTGTACACGTGGCTCCTGAATGGTGGTTCTATAACGTCTAGCGAATTGTTGTTTAGAAATGTTCCTTAAACGATAGCAGTGTAGATTTGTCTCCTTTTACCTAGATGCATTTTAAAATTTTATTTTACTATTACACAGACTTTACAACACAAAAACTACTACCCTGAAATTCAGTTACTGCCTTACAACTTTTTATTGCCTCGAGTTTATTTATTACTTCACCGAAACTTAATTTTTGGTTGGGTTGCGGATACTACTAAGCGTAAGCGAATTCTTGACTTCTAGTTATCTGATGTCCTCCCTATTCGACATCGATTATGATATCAACTGTGATTTGATTTAGGAAGAAGGGCCTCCCAGTCTCTAGGTGGGACGTTCCAACTGTTATCTAATATTGGAACCACTACAATACTATACAGTCCAGTCTGGCGTGCACTTGGGATGATGTCTTCTCTCGGTGTTCGGGTTGTGAGAATTATTGTGAATGGTTTTGTTGCACCCCCATTTTTTCAGAGTGCAATAGACACCATCTAAGCATCTACAATTAGGTGGCGTCATTTCACAATGACAGAGAATCTAATGCCTTCAATTTTTTAATTGAATTCCAACCAGAGATATTATTTACAGTGAATCATCGTTGGAGGTTGTTGAAATTATTTATCTTGAGTTTTACCCCCTTTAGTAGTGATACCATTATTTTCTTTTACAACAATAACTTACCCTCATCTTAGCCAACGATTTACCATTGGCTGCGAGCCAACGCCTTTTACCCAGCTCTTGGACATTGCTGAGGTTGTCAGGATTGACAAAAATGATTTAGTTATCCATGCTTAATCTTTGTAGGGGTAACAGATCCCTAAATGCCATGGTATGGTTAATTTTTAATTGTTCCAGTATTTGTTGATAATCTATTCCAGACTTGCTCCATTTATTTGCATTAATGTTAATTTAGATGGTAATTGTAGTTTAGGTCTCTAATATGGCTTAATTAGATTAGTCAATTAGATTGTGATGATGGACATGGTATTTAAACTTGCTAAATTGGTTGTACCTAATGTCTATTTGATTGTTAATGAATGGCTAGTTTATAATTTAGACACACTAGTTAGATTATAATTAATGATTATTTATATTTTTAATTATTAATCTAGTTGAAGTTCAAACTTGCTTAGTGATGTCCATTTAATGTGGAATTATATGGTACCTCGATGACACTTGGTAATTTAAAATTGCGCAAATGAATTTGTTTTAAGGCTAATTTAGATTGTACCTTAATGTCATTTTGCATTTTACACATGCTAAGTTGGGACCATAATAGATGATTAAAACACACTGTAATTATTGACTAGCTTGACTCGACGATTGATTGGGATTTTGGTGAGGTCATTTTTAGCCTGTGCTTCCCGTTGAGGGTGTTGATGTTAATTTTTTAATTAATGTTTGTACTTGGTTTGTAAACATTTAATGTGCTTGTTTGCTCACTGTAAGAGATTCTAGTTACTTGTGTAATTTTTTTGGGTGAGTGGGGTTGTTAGGATGATTTCCTTAGCTTAGTAGGCTTGGTCTTCTTGTGTCCGACAGGATGTAGACACCTCCTTGTTCCTCAGAACAGTTGCTAGCACTGAAACCTTAAATAGTCAAAATTGATGGGAACCTGGGCTTGAGCGTTGCTTATGTGTCTTGGAGGTCCTAACCATTGCAGGGTAGGATAGGGCGGGTAGTGATTCTTTCTTCATCGGTTGAATGTCGTACGTTGCTTCTGGGGGCTTGATGGGATTTTATGTTTGGTCGTTATGTTGTTGTTGTGTGATTTTTTTGCATTTTGTTTTTCGTCGTGCTGCGATGTTGAGTATAATATCATTATTATCTTCCTACACACAAAAAAAAATTAAAAAATTTAAGGGTTCTTTTATCGGTTGTACATCATAGGAGTCGTACCAGATGGGGTTGTTACACCACATTGTAGGATTCATACCAGATGGGGTTGTTCCAATATTAATGGAAATATAGGTGAATAGTGGATCATGTTATTTATTTGCTTTCAAAACTGGAATTTTTATCATGGTTTAGAGATTTTAGATTTCCTTTAAGAAATCATCTAGAGAATGGGGAAGCACTTAAAAGTTATTCCTTAAGACTATGGACGACATAAATTTTTTAAAGATCATCGTAATTCTTAAAGATTTAAACCATATCTCTGGTGTAATACTCTGGAAAAGACAATTTGAGGACAAAATGAAAGGGACAATTGACTAAAAAATCAATTGCCTGAGCTATATCTTAGTATCGGGACCTCTTTGAACTATTTCAATTTTCTTGAAAAACACAAGTCTTAAAATAAATGCTTCCTTCGACAATATCTCTTTGATCATAAATATATCGATTCAAAAATACATATAAGAAGAAATCTCATTCAAAGCAATCAAAGAAAAAAAAAAACACACAAGAAACCAAATCAAAATTTATTAATGGGATTCTAAATGAGAAGTACACAAAATCAAAATAGCAAAACAAAACTTTTCAGGAAATGATTTTGGCCAAAGATAAACTTGAGCTTTTAGATCCACTATCATCTCACTGTAAAATAAAGGAAGAACTAAATCATATAAAATATCATGTGCGAACAAGTTCTTTTCTTAAGATAGTGATGCATGAGATGCTACTTTGACCAAGCATTATTATTAACAATAAAAGAGACTAAAAGAAAATAGAAAAATACTTATTAAGATGAATGTTGTCCTACTCGTAGTACCTTGGGTCAGGGTTGAATTGACAGTTCAAATTTACTTATCTCTTTACCTTCCATTTGAAATTTTCATGATGATACTGCGTTTTTGAAAAGAAATATTCAACGAAAAACAGAGAGAAAAAGATTTAAAGTGGACTTCCCTGACAACATTCATATTATGGTTCTCTTGGTGTAGCCACTTGTGTTCATAACTGCATTATTACACAAAGAAATATTCATAAATAAAACTAAATGAAACCTACTCTAAACTACTAAATAGATTAAAACGCTAAGTAAAATCGTATTGCCAATGCAACCACAAGAGCATCTTCAATCCTGCAAGGCATAGAAAGTCGAAAATCAACATAAAAGAATGTAGTATTTGCAGATACAAAGGAAACATGTCATGCTTACCTCTTATATATTCTTTTAAAAACAAAACAAGCACAACCTTACCATTCTTTTGAAACTTCTTGATGTATGAATCCTCCAACCATTCTGTAATCTGGTCGTGTTATGGGTCATAATGGCATGGAAGAGTGTAAGTAAGTTTCAAAAACTTGTCAATATTATGGGGAACTAACATAACCATCAACTAAGGCTGGAGTTCCACATTCTCCTTAAAATTATCCAAGTTTTCATCAATTTATTTAGATGGGGGATCTAAAAAAATCATGTAATTCTTACTTCCTAGATATTTAGGTAGAAACAAAGCAAGCAGAACTTTATCTTTATTATGAGATTTTTTAGATACGAATCTTCAAGCCATTCTAAGATCCTGTCATAAAAATTAGGATGGAAACTATGACTTTGATGAAATGGATATATCAATGGGGAACACATCATAAGAGGATTCATTACATCAATTAGATTATTGGTTTCACCACTTCCTTTGATGATATTTATTCTTTCAAAATGTGAAGCATAAACATTAAAATTCGAGCTAATCAAAGAACGAATAGAATATTTGATTCCCATAAGAATAAGTTCATTGTATTTTTCAACAATAAATAGTGTAAAATCATCTTGCAACATGTCATTTTTCCATGTGAGTGACAAAAGTGAATGAGCATCAAATCCAACTTCATAAATTTTATGTTTGGAATTAATTTCACCAAATTTTGGCATATCAAAAAGATTTGATTGTGATGGAAAAGAGTAAGATACCATGGGTAAAGTATCAAGTCCACCAGAATCTAAGAAGATATCGGGATATAAAGAGTAAAATTAATTAGAAATGAGCACATGAAAAGAATATCTTGAGCTATGATATTTAACAATGGTATTCTCAAGACATTCCTCTTTACTTTCCTAAAAACTTTCACTTTGTTTTGGTGATAAATTATTCAACAAATATGATCATCGAAATTTGTCTCATGTATGATAGATAATTCAAAACTTTCATGACAAACATCCGATCTTTCTTGTGTATAAGTTATGATTTGTAATGAGGGCTTAAGGTTTTGTCTTCTAATTTCATATTTACATCTCTAATCAATTTCATTGTAATGTTAGAATTCTTAAGATCGTTTTCATCACCTAAGTGTTCTTCAATAATTGAATTTAAGTACTGATTAGAGAAAGGGTTAGAAGAATATGGACATTCATCTTGACCCAACATCAAATCTTCTTCCACGATGGTCGAGGACTATGTATACAATGATTCAAAGGAAAAACCAATTTGATTGTTAGTAATAACCTTTTCAATAGATTCTACCTCCCTTGCTTGTTCAAAATTTTTAGATGGATTCCTCTCATCCTGCGAATAAAATTCTTCTCACAATTGAGTGATAGGATTTGCAACCGATTCATCATTCACGATTGAATGTGACTGGATGAAAGGGACACAAGCATCATAGAGGAGATTTAGTACAAATGACATGTCATCAAGATTAAATTTACATAGAACATGATGGATTCTTGTTGAAAAACCTTCTGGAGATGAATTTCCATTGATTAGTAAAGTCTGAAATTCTTCACATAATTGATTGTAATTATATTTTTCAAAAGCATTAAAAATTCATCTACAAATTGAAACTAGTCAATAATGTGATATGCTGGAAAAGAATCAAACCAATGTTTAATCTGCCCCTTGATAGTAAAAGAAAACAATATTCATAAAACGTTTAAATCATAAATATCATGTTTGATGCATTTAAATGAAAACTTGTTAAGATAGTCTTTTGCAAATACATCCCCCCCACCATCAAAGGTGATTTTGGACAAGAGAGAGACTCTCTCGTTGGGAATATCAAGTAATGAGAAGTGGAAAGCATGTTCCAACACAGTGATTTGGGAAGCCATGTAGAATTAAATACATTCAAAATAAAGACTCTTACAAGGCCAGCTTGTCAGTTTGGCTTGCCTTTTAGTGCATTTCAAGATGACACAGAAGAAAATTTTATAAATCTGGAATTATGATAGGCTGAGGGGTAAAACATTTAATCATTAAATTTAACTTTGCCCTCCTTCTAGTGCCATTTCTTGACGGACGTAGGTGAGACACCGTCAACTGAAAGTTCAAATCTAGACCGAGGTTGTCTAAATAACCCAAGATGTTTCGAATGAAATGACCTGATGGGTTTAATGGCTCCGTTGACCAACTAAAGTCCAAAAATAATAAAATAAATGAAAATAATCTAAAATCTATGATTCTAACAGATGATATATTACTTACTAATGTTTATTAAAAAGAAACGTGAATATACAAATGATTATAAACAATCTATATATAGTTTACAAGGTTTACTTGAAATCTTGCAAAAATGAATGTTTATAATAATGTTTCAAAATAAGATAAAGTAAAAACATAAATATTTTTGTTTTTTTTAATGTTTAAATATTTTAAACTAACAAATACTAAGTAAATGCAATTGAAAAATTGACACAGAAATAGTCAAAGATAATTAATGCAATCATTGTCTCACTCATATATACACAAATCTGAATAAAAAAAAACAATGCACTTACTAACCTCTGATTGATCAACTGTACTAAGCTAAATTCATCTCTTTGTTTTGTATGATCTCCTCTTAACCTATGTCAAGAGTAAACCTATGACAAAACAAAACATAATACTTCCTGAAGAAATTCAAGGAAGTGTTTCATATTCTGGAGCGAGTTTATAATGATAGAAAGACAAATAATTATATATCTTGTGACCTTAAAATGTTCAATAACTGAAAATGAAAGAAATTTAAATTCTCAAGAATGGTGTTACCAAGTATCTAGCATTAGATGTAAACTCAAAATAATTGAATAGATGATCAGTCACGGATATAAACTAAACCAAAAGATAATGAACAACATAAAGAAAAACATGATATAAAAAATTACATGCAGAATAGTCTAAAGCTAATTCAATACAAATAAAGTTTCATATTAAAAAATTATATGAGAAATAATATTAACATTACACAATGTACAAAATCACAAAAGTCAAAGAGTAAATTGTTTTCTCATATAGTTTCAACAAAATATGTTCATCATATGGTCCAGGAAGAACTTTTGGGATAATAGATTCTTAAATATTGAAAAAATTAATATATAAATGATAGCAATTAACCATGTATTGATAAAAAATACTAAAGCTATGTTGGATCATGTTGTCATTGATGCCAATGGTTTGATTGATTGATGTCATTGATTGATGTCAAAGGATTGATTGACTGATGATTTATGTAATATAATATGTATTGTCCTTGATGAGAATTCATAGATGAAGATGGATCAATGAGTTGTCATTGATACATGATGAAGATGGATCGATGTGGTTCCATTGGTATATGATGCATTGTTGGAAAAATGCATAGATGACTCATTATTGTCTTATCACGATTGGTAAGGTGCAAAAATGGATGAACTCCAAAGTAGTCCCCTTATGGTGAAAGCGCTTATAGGAAGACACTTTACGGATTGATTTATTCTAGAAGAAATGTTGGAGGACCCATGCTTGTATGAGGAATAACGAGATGAAGATCAAGGAAATTGTTGGTGAAACTATCCTAGATGGATAGTGCTTGTCATGCCATTTCTGGTGGTATGTGAAATGTCACATAAC
>ML776806.1:48319-60940 GCA_009831015.1 Picea engelmannii
TAACTGGTTATAAATGACAACAATGGGTAATGAATAAATGTTGAATGTTAATTGATGAGTTTTTGTGCAAGAGGGAAGTTTTGGGAAAAAGAGCCCCACACTCATTCACCCCCCCTCTAAGTGTGGTAGGTGTGTCCAACAAGCTAATTTAAATCAATGCATAATCAATTATTCAAAGAATATGAAAATATTATAAAGAAAATAAAACCATTTTACTCATAGGAAAAAAGCCATTAAACAACCTAGAATTTCATATTCTTCTTTGAAAATACTTGTCCATTCTCCCAAATATTCCAACCATCCATTACTCCATTTGAAAAGAAGAAAAGTTTACAAAATAAATAGTATACAAAAGAGAAAGGATAGAAATCCTCCTCTCAATTTTCTGGCTCTCCATGGCTTCGAACTTTCTCATATATTTATACAATGAATAGTCTAGGCGTCACTAATAATTTCCGCCACCTGAAATTTACCTCATAAAGAGACACAAATATCTCTCAAATCGTGCATTTGTTTGGGAAAATTTCCACGCTGAAGCTAAATAGGTTCATTTGGGAAATGAGCTTTAAAATATTTCTTCAAATTCCTCACTGTTTGGCTGCAATCAGTCACACAAAATTGTGTCTCTGTTCTTGATGCATTTCCAAAATTTATCTGTTGTTCCTCATAAATTTATTTGCAGCAATCCAATATTATTTTTGGATCAATCATCTTGAACATATTTATATAATAAAATCAAGACATGATCAGATCCGTACCAAATAACTGATAATAAAAACCTATGAAACAAAAAGAAACCTAAATTAATAACCTAAAAATTGAGAATAAAAAAAATCTAGAGCAAAAAAATAAAAAATGTATTTAAACTAACTATAAGTTCTAAACAAACATTGTTTAGAATTTCCTTTCAAATATGATCTTAAAATTCTAGAAGCTTCAAGTTAGTGCAGAAGAGAAAAATATTAATTTTGGTTTTTTATAAAATCAAACAAATGATAGATAATTATTTATTATTATTATTTTTATTTTGAAATGAGATGCAAAATGAAAAAGGAATTTAATTAATTAATATCACCAAATGATTTTATGAAAATGAGAAACCAACCAAGATATTATTTGATGAAGTATTGAACCCCTTATTCAAAATAGTCAAACTTGCTAATGACCAAAAGAAAGAACACATAATCATAATTTAAACGAAAGTAAATAGTTGATAAAAATTAATGTTTTTGTTTAAATTGAGATTTCTATGCTCATTTCTAAATTTTGACATATGCGCCTGTAATGAATGTCTCATACTATAGTGAATGTCTTAAGTTTGTCTCAAAGCAAGCCAAGGTATGGAACTATTTGAAAATGTTGATTCTGTATCTCATTATAATTATCAAGATTCTAATTGTGGCCCTTTAAATTTTGTAAAAATTTAGGGAGATTTGTTGGCGCCCAATAGGATTCGATGCAACCTAATACAAAATAGATAGAAAAAATTGTAGATAATCGAAGAGGAAAATATTTTCTAAGATAAGAGGTAGTGTCTAAAGACATTATTACAACACTTAAGCACAATGTATTGTGATCAAAACATCACAATACATATTGGACATCTCATACATCAACAAGAATTTCATGATGATAATGACCCATCAGGTATACTATTTCTAGCTTCAATATCTAACAAAATCCCTTGGAATCGGAAAGATGTTGTCCGCATATAACCATCGATGGTTGGAGTTGAAATTGTTGAATCTGCATTCTCTAGTCAACTCAACAAGGATACTTGACCCAACCATCCATGAATCGAACTCATTGTTTATTTCTCGGTTGATTGATCCATCGATCGACTATCTTTGAGTAATATTCATTTGTTTGATTGATATGCTTATCAACTACTCAATATACTAATGTAGATATTTTTTCAATCGCCGAACCGATTGTTTCTAGATGTAGCTCGACTCCACTTCTAAATAATTCTAGGAGAAGTGTGAGGAACCATCAGAATTAGATATTCTGAAACCTCCCCATAAACAAACAACTTTGTAAATTTAGTAAGTGAAATTACATCATTAGGACACCCTTCCATAACTACAACTTCATGAATCCCAAGCATTGTACAAACCTTGATAAAATTGGATTCAGATAATGAGTCAATGAAGGTATCAACAACCTAATCGTTTGTTCTGTAATAGAAAAGAAAGATAACATTCTCATGAACCAACTGTCTCAGATAGTGAGCATGGATCTCAACATGCTTCATCTTATTATGGAAAACATGCTTTTCAACAACTTAAAAAATACTATGATTGTCACACTAGAGACTGGTCAAAGTCTGAGGAGGAAATCAAACTTCACCAAGAAATTGTGAATCCAGACTGCCTTTTCATCTACATGAACGATGACAATGTATTTTTCTTCTATAGTAAACAAGGAGACTACCTTTTATTTCTTTCACAACCAGACCAACGAGCCAATGTTGAAGTGAAACATGTAGCCAAAAGTGGACTTTCTATAATCACTATCACCAACCTAGTCACATTCAATGAAGTCGATGAACAAATTTGAACTTCGACAATACTTGATACCAAAATGAGTGTTAAATTTGAGATAGTGGACAACTCATTTGACTGCTCTTTAGTGGCATTTGATAGGATTCTTCATAAACCGAGAAACCAAAATAATAGAAAAGGAAATTTCAGGTCAACTATGAGTGAGATAAATAAGATTGTCAACTAGTTGTTGATATAGTGTAGCATCTAATTCGGTATTTTAATAATTTTTATATATCTTTAATCAATATTTAAAAGGAGTAGCACAAGGATTACAATCATCCATCTTTAAATGCGTGAAAAATATTATTACGTATTTAGATTAAGAAATAAAAAAACCATCACATAACGGAAATACTTGAAGACCCAAAAAATAATGCAAAGTACCAAGATCTATCATGTCAAAGCAATTAACAAGTGTATTCTTCAATATAAGAATGAGATCACTAGTATTGCTAGATATAAAAAGGTCATCAACATAGAGAACAACAATCAAAGTGTTTCCATGAGTAAGGAGTACACACAAGCTATGATCATATTCAAAACTTTTGAAACCAAGTCAAAGAAAGAAACTATCGATATTAGCATCCAAGCTCTGGGAGCTTACTTTAAAAAACAAAGATACTTCTTGAGTCAACAAACTAGGTTAGAATCTATCACAATTCCATGAGGTTATTCCATGGAAATTTCTTTAGATAGTTCACCATGAAGAAAAGCATTGTTCACATCCATCTCATGGATTTTCCATCAAAATCTAGAAGAAAGAGAAAGAATAAGTCCAACATATTTCATCTTCACAATAGGGGAAAATCTCTTAGCGTAGTTGATTCCTTCTTGTTGAAAAAATCCATTTTCAACCAAGAGAGATTTAGGATTCTCAAAAATACCTTAAGAGGTAAATTTGGTCTGATAGAACCCTCCAAATTTCACAACATTCCTTCCTTGTGGTAAGGGAACCATTTCCAAAGTTTGATTCTTGGACGCACAATTCAATTTGGTCTACATAGCATGTTCCGATTCAGGTCATCCTTGGGCATCTAAGAAGGTGACATCATCAAAAGTTTTAATTACACGAGTCATCAAGGAAAAACTGGCATGGTGCTTCTAACTTCAAGTTTATAGTCCTGAAGAAACATCACCAAGATCAAGTCCAACAGCTTCAAAAGTCTTGGCATCTGATCAGGGTAGACAAGAAAGCGATGAATTGTTCTGTACAACAGAAGGTCGATAGGAAATCAAAACAATTTCATTCGATGGAGATGGAAGGCTAGTCGAACTACATATTGACTAACCAGTCAACTCTAAGGTCGATGGTCTAGTCAAAACATGAACACAATTCAAATTTTTAGTCGAGCAACTCCAAATGTTTAACCTTCTCCTCTAAGTCATATCGCTTCTTCTAGTAGACCTTCTCTATACGTCTAGTATTTTCATAGTACTGACATGTCTTCTTCTTTATATTTTGACAGGGTGCATCTATTTTCCCTTTAGGGTTTTGTTCAAGGAAAATAGGTCTCTATATAGGGATATCAAAGCTTCCTCTTTCCTTGTGATTCGAATTTTCCTTTCCCTTGAGCAAGTGGGTTTAATGTTTACCACCAATATTTCCTTCATGAAGAAATATGTGCTGATCAATGATCAAAATACAATAGAAATTTTCAAATGTGTAATCCTTACCATCTTTCTTGTGTTCCTACCAATTGGTGCTAAAAGTTGAAATGAATACGTCAAATGGCGTAATAAAATTAATAATGAATAACTCAATGATTTGTTTATCTTTCTTCTAGTATTTCTTTCAACATTATTCAAATTTTAACTGCAATTCCTTCACATGCACTAAATTGTCCTCTATTATGTCAAAATAATGAGGATCAAGAGAGATAAAATATTTATCAAATTGCATGACATGGCTTTCATCAACTCTATCGAATAGTGATTTAATATTCTTCCAGACTTGATGAGGGAAGTTGATTCCATTTATGTGAAACCAAATATCTCATGCGATACAGATTTTGATGACCCTTATAGCCTCATCCTTCTTTCCATGAAAAACAAACTTTTCCTAACCATATATTGGATTTAGAATCACAATATTCATATATTTCCACATCACTTTAATTCTTAGTAGGGTTTCCATGTTTGAAGCCCATATTGGATAATTTGATTTGTTGAAGAATGGGGTGGAACTCAATATGAAACAAAGAAAACAGTGTTGCAAATACAAGAGGAGCTAAAAAATTCAAAGAAGGCACGTCTTGTCTAAATACACCATTACAACACTTAAGCACATCAAACTATGATAAGAACATCGCAATGCATATTCCACACCTTGGTCTCCATGATATTATGCAATATAAAATCACTTCATATCGTAATGATCCAAGGGGTCTTCTCTTATCGCCTCAAGAGCCAACCGATTTGCATAGTATCTGATATATCTTGTCCACACACAATGACCGATGGTTAGAGATAGTCCCAAAAATATGCATTGGTGTGTCTCCTCGTCATAACAATACCTGACCGACTATCCGAAAAACTTGTAATCGAATGCAAAGTTGTTCGATCTATCGCTCAAATATCTTCGATTGTTGGTCGACTATATGCCCGATAGGCATATTGACTACTTGACCGACTATGTCCATATGTAGGTCGACCTGTCGAGAAACTAAACCTAGAAAATGTGTGATGAACCATTAATGGTTGATATTCCAACAACCCCCCATCAACACACAACTTTGGAGGTTCAGGTGGTAAAATTACATCACTAAAACACCCCTCCATAATTACATCTTCCTTAAGCCCAAGAAAAGTGAGGAGCTTGATGAATTTGGATTCAACTAAAGGTCAACTTGATCTTTAGTATGACAATATTCAAGAGAAAAAACATCATCATGACCGAGTTGTTATAAATAGTAAGAATGTGTCTAAAAATATTATTTTTTTATTTTTTTAAATTATTATAATCAATTATAATCAAAATATTGTAAAAAATATTTTTTTTAAATTATTATAATCAACTATAATCAAAATATTGTTTCTTTATTTTTTTTTAAATTATTATAATCAAAATATTGTTAAGGTTTTGAAATTTTTATTATATATAATGTATTAATTCTATATTATTAAGTTTATGAACGTGTTTCTCATATACTACATGTGCTTCTATTTAAATTTAATTTAATTTTGAATTATTTATTTATTTTTTAATTTAATTTTAAAATATAAAATATTTTAAAATAAAACAATTTTTTTTTTATTTATAAATAATTATAATTCAATTTTGAATTAAATTTAAAATATTTTTTAATTTGCTATGATAGATCTATTGAAAATGGTCATAATTAGTCATTTTTTAATCACAAATGAATAAAATCATCAGAATTAATAATTTTTTAATCTCAAATGAATTTTTAATAGACACGATCTTATACGCTTGGAATATTCTTAATCTTCACAGTAAATGAAAAAATGTAATTTCAAGAATTAACTTACTTGACAAAAGATGTCAGTTCATGGTATTAAAAAAGGTAATTAAGAAGATTAGATCGTTTTAAAAAAGGTGATTAAGAAGATTAGACTAGCCAATGACAATTCAGCTTGAATACTGACTTTAAATTTTTGCTGCATTTGGATTTGGATTTCTATGATTTGACTGGTAAACTTTACGGAAGTATACATACCCTACCCCCTACCTGTTTCTGGATTTGAACTTGTTACCTCTTAAGAGGAAACACATGTTCTTAACCATTAGACCCACTCAGATATATAATACTATTAGCATATGACATCAAAAACAGTTATATTAATTGAATCGACTGCTGATCATATCATCACAAACTTTTTTCACCTTTCTGTTTTCCAAATGGCCTTCGTCAGTTCTCACATCACATCCAAAGGCTTTTCAGTGCATAAAATCCAAATACCTGGAAAAGCAACATTATGATTAACGAAGTAATAACGAGGGGAATCGTACTGGGAAAGGAACATTATGATTAAAGAATTAGTAACTAAGGTAATCCTAAAAAGAGGAGGATCCAAACTCAGTATTATTTTTGATTCAATGTACAACTGATAAGCTCTAAACAACTGGTCCTTCAGTATTGTTTTTCTTTCAATGTACAACTGTCTGTGCAACTTCAAAGTTTCTTTGATTCGTCAAGAATCGTTATGGCATAATAGCTTTCTAATTTAAAGACTGCGATATCGAGTCCTTAAGGGAACAGAATATCAACATACAGGCAAATTTTCTTTGTGAACCTTTGAACTTATTTTTAATGAGTGAGATTTTTCCCAGGAATTATTCTTCATGAATACGCTTTAACGGCAAATGCAATCAGCAAGGGGGAAAAGTGCTACTTGTATACTTATGATTTTCCAAAAATGAGAATTATTATGTAAAATTTTATAGCATTGTAATTGTTGATTTATTCACTATATTAAATTATTAATTAAAAAGAAGTTATAAAGTGAATTTATGAAGATGATTTATTAAAGTTTGTTATTTCCTATTTTACATATTGATTGTTTCATATAAATTAATTTTAATTTGTAATAAAATTTATAATTTTAATTTGTAATAAAAAAAATGTTTAGTAAGAATTTTGATAATTATTTATTTACAATTTTTGTGAATTTTTTATTGTTATTATTATTTTTATAATATGTATTAAAAATGCAAATACAAGAATTAATTACAAAGTCGTTTCAGGACTGTATAGTTTGGGATATAAATATTCTAAATGTAAGTATTAATTATTAAGTGGTTTCAGGATTCTATAATTTGAGATATAGATATTCTATAATATGTATTAAAAATGCAAATGCAAGAATTAATTACAAAGTCTTTTCAAGATTGTATAGTTTGGGATAGAAATATTCTAAATGCAAATATCAATTATGAAGTGGTTTCAGGATTCTATAGTTTGAGATACAAATATTCTAAAAATGGAAGAAATATTCTATAGTGTTTTTAGTTAAGGTTTGAAATATTCCTTACTATCTCAAAAAAATCTCATTTAAAACATGGAAAGCTTATTTTTCAATATCAAAAATTGGTATTTACATTTTTTTAAATAATTTTATTCAAATTATTTAATATTTTAATTTTTGAAAAAAAAAAATTTAATTAAAAAAATTAAAATAAATAAAATAGTTTATTTTCATTTAAAATTATTAAAATTATTAGTTATAATTTTTTTTTTAATTTAAAATTTAAATAAACATAAAAATAATACTAGTAAAAAATTATCAATATGGTAAAAATAAAATCAATCATTGATAATGATCAATGCAAATTTTGAATTTCAAAATTAGTGATTCAAAACCTAAAGTTAATACACTCACTTGTATTACATAGAACGTCAATACACTTAGAACGTATTACTGCGACATACAAAAAAATACATTCAAGCTTCTTGCCTACGTGTTGCCACTTTGTCAAAAATACTTTTAATACATGAAAACGTTCTTACAAATTGACTATGAAGTGAAATATAAAAACAGCAACCTACAAAAAAAATTAAAAAAATACATTGAAGCTTATGGGGCGTTGTCACTTTGTCAAAAAAATTCAAGTTTCTTGGGGATGTTGTCACTTTGTCAAAAAAAAATTCAAGTTTCTATCGGATGTTGTTACTTTGTAAAAATAGCTAAATATTTTTAGTACATAAAGAAATTTTTAAAAATGGTTATAAAGTGAAATATAGAAAGAAAGCATGATTATCTCAACACTAAGATGATGGTTTTCTAATGTATGTTGATATTTTTTAAATCCTTGAGTTATCCTTTTCAGATTTGATTTCTTATTGTTGGGAAACTCTTACTCAGGAAAAGACTTTTACACGAAAGTGTGAAAAAAGAATGTGTGATTGAATTTTTATTAAACAAATGATAAACATATATAGATTTACAAGAGAAGAAGTAACTCAAAAAATTTAAAAGAGAAATACTCACTACATACTAAAAAATAGCAACAAATCACAATAATAGAGATATTTGAAAAAATGCTTCCAACCACTCCACCTTTGAAAATCCATAATAATAATAGGCTACTACTAATAATGTTATATAAATAAACTTGTTAAGACTAAGTACTAAAATCCCTATCATTCCTTTCAGGAAGAGAGCCGAAATGTTGTTGTAGTTAATGTTGAATGAGAATGTTACATATGTTGACCTTGCTTAGGGATAAGTGAAGAAGTGATAGATTCCTTATGCATCAGATAAGACAAAGCCCTGCAAGTGAAATTGTGGAAACCAAACTATGTCTAAGTGATGTGGATCAACATGAGTGAATCTAAATACATATGAGTGATGTGGATCAACGTGATAGAGATATTGAATTAGAATGGATCAATTGTGAGCCTCCGAAAGATAATCCAACAAAAACCCCAATCATGGGATTTAAGTCAAGTAATTTCCAAAACAAGGCATGTAAATAACCAAAGGAATGAATGCAAAATAATACTTGTGAAAAAATCATAAACGAGTGGGAAAAATTATAACTGAAAGTAGTGTTATAGAGAATCCCAAACTTATTGGTATTTAGCACAATTAATGATCCTTGGAATCTTGAAAACCAAGTATGAATTAATATAAATATGGGAGAATAACTCCCCCATGCCCACCAAGATGCATAAAAAACACTCTTGTGAGATTACAATCATTTCACAATTAAATCCATTATAATAAATGTGCGCTACCTTCTTGAAAGAAGCACCATTTGAAGAGGATTTGTTATGATATTTCATTGGGTAGATGCAATGAAAAATAGATAATGACCTCCCAAGGACACTGACATAGTGATTATAATCTCAACACCACTAGACTATTTCATGAATTGGGGTTATCACTCTTGTGGGGTAGGAAAAACTCATTAATATCATGCAAGAAGTTGGGATATGTGTTATTAAGGTGGACTTGGAAATATTAGAACTTTTCAACCAAAAATTCTTATCATCAAAATTATCTTCCACCATCATGGGTTATTTCCATCCATTCCTTCTGTTGGGGATTCGATGCAACCTAATATGAAATAGATAAACAAAACTGCAGATAATCGAAGAGGGAAATATTTTCTAAGATAAGAGGTAGTGTCTAAAGACATTATTACAAAATTTAAGAACAATTTATTATGATCAAAACATCACAATGCACATTGGACATCTTTTACACCAACAATAATTTCATGATGATAATGACCCATCGGGTCTACTATTTCTATCTTCATATCTAACAAAATTTCTTGGAATCGAGAAGATATTGTTCACATATAATTGTTGGTGGTTGAAGTTGACTCTGTTGAATCTGTGTTCTCTAGTCAAATCAACAAGGATACTTGACCGAACCATCCATGAATGCAACTCATTTTCGATTGCTCGGTTGATTGATCCACCGACTGACTATCTTTGACTAATAGTCATTTGTTTGACTGATATGCTTGTCAACTAATCGATCTACTAATGTAGATATTTTTTCGATCTCCAGACTGATTGTTTCCATATGTATCTCGACTTCCCTTCTAAATAATTCTAGAAGTGTGAGGAACCATTAGAAATAGATATTCTGACACCTCCCCATAAACACACAACTTTGGAAATTTAGGAGGTTAAATTACATCATTAGGACACTCCTCCATAACTACAGCTTCATGAATTCCAAGTATTGTACAAACCTTGATAAATTTGGCTTCAGATAATGACTTAGTGAAGGTATCAACGACCTAATCATTGGTTGTGTAATAGAAAAGAGAGATAAATTATCATCAACCAATTGTCTTATATAATGAGCCTGTATCTCAACATGCTTCATTTTATTATGGGAAACATGGATGATGGTTTTCAACAACTTGAAAAATACTATGATTGTCACACTAGAGACTGGTCAAAGTCTGAAGTGGAAATCAAACTTCACCAAGCAATTGTGAATCCAGACTGCCTTTGCACTTGCATGAGTGGTGCCAATGTATTTTTATGCCATAGTCAACAAGGAGACTAGCTTTTTTTTCTTGCACAACCAGACTAACAAACCAATGTTGAAGTGAAACACATAGCCAAAAGTGGAATTTCTATCGTCACTATCACCACCCTAGTCACATTCAGTGAAGCCAACAAATGAATCTGAACTTCGAAAATACTTGATACCAAAATGAGTGGTAACTTTGAGATAGTGGACAACTCATTTGGATGTTCTGGAGTGGCTTTTGATAGGATTCTTCATAAACTGAGAAAGAAAACTAATAGAAAAGGAAATTTCAGGTCAACTATGAGTGAGATAAATAAGACTATCGATATAGTGTAGCATCTACTTCGAGAGTTTAATAAGTTTTCTTTATCTTTAATCCATATTTAAAAGGAGTAGCACAGGGATTACAATCATCCATATTAAAATGTGTCAAAAAAGCCATTACATATTTAGATTAAGAAATAAAAAAACCATCAGATAATGGAAATACTTGAAGACCCAAAAAATAATGAAAAGAACCAAGATCTGTCATGTCAAATCCATTAACATGTTGCTTCTTCAATCTAATAATGAGATCACTGGTATTGATAGATATAATAAGGTCATCAACATAGAAAAAAACAATCAAAGTGTTTTCATGAGTATGGAGGACACAAGCTATGATCATATTCAAAATTTTTGAAACCAAGTGGAAGAAATAAACTGTCGATATTAGCATACCAAGCTAGAGGAGCTTAGTTAAAAAAATAGAGATACTTCTCGAGTCAACAAACTAGGTTAGAATCTATCACAATGCTATGAGGTTATTCCATGAAAATTTCTTCAGATAGTTCACCATGAAGAAAAGCATTGTTCACATCCATCTCATAGATTTTCCATCAAAATCTAGAAGAAAGATAAATAATAAGTCCAACATATTTCATCTTCACAATAGGCAAAAATGTCTTAGCGTAGTTGATTCCTTCTTGTTGAGAACATATCTTTTGAACCAAGCGAGATTTAGGATTATCAAAAATACCTTAAGAGGTAAATTTGGTTCAATAGAACCCTCCACACTTCACAACATTCCTTATTTGTGGTAAGGGAACTATTTCCAAAGTTTGTCTCTTGGAAACCCAATTCAATTTGGTCTATATATCATGCTCCCATTCAGTTCATCCTTAAGTATCTAACAAGGTGACATCATCAAAAGTTTCAACTACATGATTCATTAATGAAACACTAGCATGGTGATTCTAACTTCAAGTTTATAGTCCTAAAGAAACATCACCAACATCAAGTCCGTCACCTTCAAAAGTCTTGGCATCCGGTCAGGGTAAACAAGAAAGTGGTGAATTGTTGTGTACAACATAAGGTTGATAAGAAATCATAACAATTTCATTCGATGGATATGGAAGGCTAGTCGAAATACATATTGACTAACCAATCAACTCTAAGTTTGATGGTCTACTCGAAACATGAACACAGTTCAAATTTTCAATCGAACAACTCAAAAACTAAATAGGAGAGTGAGATCCAAAAACAACATGAGGCATTCAACAACTTGGTGAATGAAGACTTATCATCAAACCATACATTTTGTTTGATAATGATTTTCTGGTTGACAGGATGAAACAATTGATAGGTTTTAGAATCTTCAAAGTAACCCATCATGATCCAAGAATGACTTTTTGCATCCAACTTATTTATAGAGTCATCAGACATATGAGTCGAGGAAGGTTTCCCTACACACCATCATTAAACTAAAGTAACCAAAGGAATAACACGAGTCAGGATATGATTTATTAGATAATTTTCACAATAGAAATCTTCATCCCAGAAGTAAGGAAGAAAACCTTTTCCTTACAAAATACATCTATCCATTTCGACTAATGTTTGATTCTTGCATTCTGCAATTCCATTCTACAGAGGTGTATGTAGAAATGTCCAATGCCAACCCATACCATATTAAACCAGGTATTATTCAAATGGTCTATTTACATACTCACCGCCATTTTTTGATCTCAGGAACCTAATGGATCAACCATATTGCTTTTCAGTAAAGGATTTGATTTCTTTGAACTTATCAAAGATAAGATTCTTATTTTTCAGAAATAAAACCTAAGTGAAATAAGAG
>ML776806.1:87149-222741 GCA_009831015.1 Picea engelmannii
ATGTGTGAGGATTTGAAGGGATCATATCTTGTAATAATGGGAAAGTAGTTGAGAGTGGTTGAGAGAATAGTGGATCTACAATTATGAGATGGTTATATTCTTCATGTATATAAGAGAGTGCTCTCTCTTCATGAGAATTCAATGAGGATTGAATTAGAGTTAGAATTCAATTAGGATGTGATTGTAATTGGGATGAAGGGAATTCTTAGCTTTGTTATTCTTTCATGTTTTTCATTTGACTATTGCAATATGATTTGAGAGTGATATGTTGTATGAGCTCATTGTTGTTAACTCTTCACATGTTGTATTTCCCTTAGGCAATTTCATGCTTTCCTAGTTAGTGTTTCAATGCTTTCTTAGATTAGTTTGATTTCAGCAACATAGATTAGATTAGATTAGTTCTACTTCAGTCCTGCATATACAGTGCATGTTCTTCGTCAGTCTACGTACCCCGGGTTGACAATTAAATGGTTGGGAAAGTACTACAACGTTATTATAACGACATATATTTCGCCTGACAATAATCAACCTGTACCATAAACAAGTGCATCAACCATGTACCAATCTGTACCAAACAATCTGTAATCAACCTATACCATAAATAAGTGAAACCAACCATGTACCAAGTATGTACCAATCATGCTTCAACTACCCATCAACTATGACTCATCAATATGTACCAACATCATCAACTATACACCTCATGTATGTGCCAACTCATCAACTACTTGTCTCAACCATGTACCCAACTTGTACCTCAACCAAAATCCCTCATCAATTTAATCATCTAAATATGATTTGTAACTCTATAATATACCTAGTGTATATGATCACATATCTGCAAACCTTCCTTAACTTTAAACAACAAGAGACTAGCATTTACATCAAACTTTTATTTAGTCTCACATGACTAGGTTTGGATTAGTCAACATCCCTAACTTGAAATAATCATAACTTTGTACTTGTAATAAATAAAGATCTAAAACTGGTACACAATTTTCTTAAGTGTGTTTCATGGAATTCCTCTAGTTTTCACTACTTGGAACCTCTCCTAAAAGTAGTTATAGCAAAAATGGCATACCTTTCGAAATTTTGGCTTATTCTAGAGAGTGGCCTTGTAGAGCGTGCCCCACAGGGAATTTTTATTGAATCGATATGAAACTTTTACAAAGAATAATATAGACTGGTATCTAACCCACACATTTTGTATTACTGAATTTGGATCTGTTATGAAGAAGTTATGACGTTTTTACCTGAAACACGTGTTTTTGACTAGTTTCAGGACTAGCCACAAACCCTATTTTCCACGGAGTGTAACTACAAAAATACAATGACCCGCTAGCTCAATTGTTTACCACATATACTTGAATATGTTTCCTCGATGAAATATCAATTTTATGGTCAGAATCATTCTATAAAATAAGTTATTGCGAAAATGGTGAGATGACCTGTAAATAACATACCTTAGAAAGCATCATCAAAAGAATTTATCCTTCCTTGAATTATGACCTTCTTTTCTTCACCTTCCCTCAGGAATTAGGATTAGATATCCTTTTCTTACCTCATATATCTATATCTATTCAAGATTCTCAAGTGTGATTTAAATGAGAGAGATTTGCCTCTTATTTATACTCTCCAAGTAGCTTCTTTAAAAACATCTTCTAGGTCACTTTACCCACTTTCTTTATTTTAGGGTTAACCCACTTCTAATTTTGTAGTTAAATTTATTATTTAAATAATTGATTTTGTATTCACTTTGAGTTATAGTGAAATCATCACTTTACTTTATTATTTACCTTTAAAAACTCTCAAACCACTTTGACTACTTCGACCTTTTGGGGCTTCTAGATGACATATGAGGGTCCTCCAACCTCGTAAGGCCATAAATCTCAAACCGTGAGGAGTTATGTGACGTTCCACATACCACTAGAAATGGAATGACATGTAATATCCATATATAATAGTATCACTTGAAAATATATCAAAACTCATACCGTTATCCATCAAACAAACTTGGGTCCATTACCCAAACCCGGGTTCTCCAACTTCTCATGGCCATAACTCTCTAACTGTGAGGAGTTATGTGACGTTCCACATATGGTGCAAGTCGACACCCTTACATTCCAACCACTCTCACCAGGACCTTCTTCCACTCAGGCCTGAAGAGTCAAAGACTCTTCCGACTCCTTACGGGAGTTCTCACTACCCACATAAACTCTCCACTGATCTTCCCTTCCAAATCGAGAAATCGGAATTCACGATATCGCGGATTCTATGCTCACATGTGTTATACCTTACAAGTCCCCGAACCCCGATATGGTCAATCGTTGACTTTCTCCCCTTCTATCGTCGGAGATTTCCCTATCGGGATATCTCTACTCGCGATGTCAACATATTGGATTCCCAAACTCTGAATCCCGATGTGTCGATTCTTCGATGGCACTTGTCCTCAGTACTGACGCCTGGACCCTACACACCTGTAGCGATCAGGAAATCACCGATCGAGAATTCACAATTTCTATTGCCACGATCCACAGGACCTTTCAAGTCCCAAACCCCGATATGCGGCGACACCTGTCAATACTAAATGATACCACGGTGGGACCCATCGCAACTCAGAGTTTCGTGAGTTCTCCGTGATTCTTTCAACGTCAAGAATTTCAAAGTGCCGAACCCCGACTCTCCGGGATCTCGCGCCACCTGTCCTCCTAACGATCAACGACTCTAATTAGATTGGGAAATTGCTAATCACAATTTTGTTCCATACGAATCCCTCGACCACGGAAAACCCGATATCCCGATGAGTCGAGTCCCGATGACTCTCCTTCCTACGTGTCCACATGTAAACCCTGTGCAATTCTCTTCACGATCTGACGGTCGGTGGGACTTCTTGATTCTCCTCTGCGAGCCCTGGCCGCCGTTTCTTCCCCTTTGAGGAATCCTTCCGCTCCAAAGCTTTCTCCTGCTCGAGGCTTCTCCTGGGTCCCTCTCCCACAGTATCAATAAGGAACTATTCCTCCTGAGCTTGTCAACTCTGCTCCCTCAGAGACTTCGCGCGCGCTTTACACGCTCAACCCTCAACAATTATCAAAGTGTTGAGTCTTCTAGAACCTGTGCACTTCCTGCAACAGCAGTCCCTAGTTCTCTCTCTGCTCAGATTCACAACTTAGACTAATTATTTCCTGTGCACGCCTTGCACGGCTCTCCCAACCCAAATCAACTTCTGTGTGAATGAGAATAAGAGTTTAACTATTGAGCCTCATCAACGCACTCTATGCAGATGAATTCGACTGCATTCTATGCAGGAATCTCCTGGCTCAAACAGAGAAACAATTGAAACTCATTCTCTTCTCTCTCAGACTTCAGTTAAACCTCTAAAATCACATGCACATCATATTCAAAAGCAAATGCATACAAGGAAAACAAAACATTCATGAGCACATAAGCAACATACCCACAGAGAAACAACACTAGACATGAATTTGAATCAAAGACTCTCCTCTATTAACTCAAATCTGTACATGGGTGTTATTCACAAGTTCTCTGCCTGCTCTTCTCTTCTTGCTCCTATTTCTTAATCCAGAAAAATGTTACAATGTACAAAGGAGGGTGCCTATATTTGGTTTTCCCTCTCGAATTCTACAACTATCAAATCTACAATTAAATTCCTACCTAATAGCATTAAATCTATTAAATGCCTTCCTATATACTAAGGACGAGAGCTTAAAGGCTCAAGGTCCCCTTTAAAATACAAGCGCGCTTCTTTATGAATGCCTTCATCAAAGAGTGGCGCAACAATTTCCAAAGCATTTCAAAATTTGTAGGCACGGTCCAGTTGTCTTTCTGCTCCACGTGCTGGCTGGCTTGATGAGTGAGCGATGCTCCTGTATCATACTCCTCGGCTTGATAATTGTCATGGGCTCCTATCCATGAGCTCCTACACGGTTTGTCCATGCCTCTGTATCACTGCATCTATCTCCCATCTGGCATCCTCCACTGGGTGATTCTTCCATTTCACCAGGTATTCAAAGTACTGCTTCTGCCTAGTCTTCTTGCCCAATCGCTTTTCCAGTATGTACTCCATATGTGACTTTTCTGCTACTGGTAATTGTTTCTGCCACTGGATCACTGGATCCTCAATTCCAGTTTCTATTGCTCCAGCCCTGTATGGGTATAAATCCGAAGCATTGAATGTCGGAGATATCCTGATGCCCTCTAGCAACTCAATTTCATAATCATTTTCCCTGAACTTCTTTAGGACTCTGCATGGCCCAATCTTCTTCATCTCCAGCTTGTTATATGTTCCCCTTGGGAACCTTTCTTTTCTCAAGTGCACTAGAACCATATCACCAACTTCTAACTGAAGTTGTCTCTTCCGCTGATCAGCTCTGCACTTGTACTCTTGATTTGATTTCATCAGCCGCTGCTTCACTTGACTGTGAAATTCCTGCAATGCCTCAGTGAATTCCTCAATGCTAGCACTGCTAGTCGCAGCCTGTTCTGACTCCCTGAGTTCAGAAACTCCCCTTGGTTGTGTTCCATACACAATCTGGAATGGACTTTTGCCTGTACTCTGATTCACCGAATCATTGTACGCGAACAATGCCCATGGAAATATCTGGTCCCAACTACTATGGTGCTCTGTCACCAAGATTCTCAATAGATCTCCCAGACTTATGTTCACCACCTCTGTTTTCCCGTCCGTTAGTTCCCAACGCTAAGTTAGTTCCCAACTTCTTCCATAACGTCCTCCAAAAATGACCTATGAATTTCGTATCCCTGTCCGAGACTATACTTCTCAGTAATCCATGTAGTCGCACAATCTCTTTGAAAAATAAGTTTTCAATGTGGGTCGCATCGTTGGTCTTTTGACACGGAATAAAATGTGCCATCTTCGAGAACCTATCCACCACTACAAAGATGGAATCAACCCCTCTCTGTGTTCTCAGAAATCCTAACACAAAGTCCATGCTTATCGCCTCCCATGGTCTCTCGGGTATGGGCAATGGCTGATAAAACCCTCCATTCTTCTTTCGGCCCTTCGAGTGTTGAAAAATTCGGCACCTATCAACAAACCTCTTTACATCTGCTCACATGCCCGGCCAAAAATATGATTCTCTCATCTTTGCAAATGTTTTTTCATGTCCAAAATGACTTGCTAATCCTCCATTGTGCTTCTCTTTCAGCAGATTCTCCCTCATGGAGCAATTTGGAATGCACAATTGATTGCCCCTGAACAGCAATCCCCCCTGGATCATGTAATCAATCCATGGGCTCCGATCGCTGAGAACTGGATTCTCAACTACTTCATAAACTTCTCTGAAGTCTGCATCTCCAGCATACATGTCCTTCAGATTTTCAAAACCCAACGTCTTGACTCTGAACTCCTGCAACAACAAACATTTCCTACTCAAAGCATTAGCCACTTTGTTAGCAGTCCCTAAAATGTGTTTAATCACAAATGTGAAGTTCTGCATGTACTCTACCCATTTCACATGCTTTTGGTTCAACTTCTCCTGTTGACTTACAAACTGCAATGGATGATTATCACTATACAATACAAATTCCTTGGGTATCAAGTAATGCCTCCACTTCTTCAATGCCTGTATGATGGCATAAAATTCCTTATCATGCGTGGAGTATTTCAATTTTGCGTCATCCAGCTTCTCGCTGAAATATGCCATTGGCCTGTCATCCTAACTCAAGATCCCTCCTACGGCATACCCGCTTGCATCACACTTCACCTGAAATGTCTTCTGAAAGTCAGGCAACACCAACACTGGTTTCTCTGTTATTTTCTGCTTCAATAGATTGAAGCTCTTCTCAGCCTCTGCTGTCCAATGAAAAGTCTTGTGCCTCTTCTTCACTGTGTCCATCATTGCGGCACTAATTCCACTGAAATTCCTGATGAATTTTCGGTAGAAACTAGCCAATCCATGGAAACTCCTCACCTCAAAAACATTTCTTGGTGATGGCCAATTCTTGATCACGTCCACTTTCTCAGGATCCATCTTCAACTCATTTGCTGAATTAACAAAACCCAAATAAATGATCTCTGTCTTCATGAAGGAACACTTCTTCATGTTGACCAACAACTTCTCTTGCTGCAGTCTTCTCATCATAATGGCCAAATGCTTTAGATGCTCATCCTTTGTGTTACTGAAGATCAGTATGTCATCCAGATATACAATAATGAATTTTCCGATGAATTCCCTCGAGACTTCATTCATTAGCCTCATGAATGTGCTCGGCGCGTTCGTCAAACCAAACGGCATGACCAACCATTCGTACAAACCTTCATTTGTCTTGAATGCTGTCTTCCATTCATTACCCTCTCTCATGCGAATCTAGTGATATCCGCTCTTGAGATCAATATTTGAAAAATAATTTTCCCCACTCAGGAAATCCATCTGATCATCCATTATCGGCAGTGGAAATCTGTACCTAATGGTGATTTTGTTTATCGCTCTGGATTCTGTACACATTCTCCAACCTCCATCCTTCTTCGGAATTAGTACTGTCGAAACAACACACAGACTCAGACTCTCTCTGACCAGTCCTTTATCCAGCAGATCCTGTACCTACCTTTTGACTTCCTCGTTCTCCTGAGGCATCAACCTATATGCATCTTTATTTGGCAAACTTGCTCTTGGTATGAGGTCAATATGATGACTCACACTCCTCATCAGTGGCAACGAACGAGGTAGTTCGTCCACGATGATATCAGCGAACTCTCGCAGCAGTTCCTGAATCTCATCTGGCAAGTCGTCCACTCTTGTGCTAGTCAGGACAATTCTCGATTTCCTGACAACAAATAATTGTGGATCTTCCTTCTTCTCCATCTCTGTGAGAAGTTCCTTCCCACTCATGAGAAGTATTGCATTTCTTACTTTCGGATTTACCTTCTTATCCTTTATCGGAAGCAATCTGTGTGTTCTCCCATCCTTCTCCAAGGTGTATGTGTTCATCCTCCCATCATGAACCACATTTATGTCATATTGCCATGGTCTACCCAACAATATATGACATACATCCATGGGAATAACATCACACAGAATTTTATCATTATATCCACCTATTTTAAATTCAACCAAGCATTGTTTTTTTACACTCACCCGATGTCCTTTCTGTAGCCACGAGACTTTTTATGGACTAGGGTGATCTGTTGTCTCCAGCTCTATCTTTTCTACCATCTCGGTCGAAACGAGATTATCAGTGCTTCCACTGTCCATGATGACCTTGCATTTTCTGTCCCTGGCTGTGCAAGCTGTCCTGAACAATCTGCTTCTTTGAGCTGCGTTCTCCACCTCCTTCTCAGGTGTTAAGAGAACTTTATGCATCCCAAGCGATCTTCTGCTATCTGCATCTTCATTCTCAGCATCACGCCTCTATGCCTCAGTGATGTGAGCTTCTTCTGATTCTTTCTTCTTTTCTGGACACTCAAATGACCCGTGCCCATTCTTCCCACATGTAAAACATGTGATTACTCCTCCTCTTCCTCTACCTCGACCTCTAGTACGAGGAAGAGTGTTTGCATCAACATATTCTCCTCGCTGATCATTCTGTTGCCTTCTCGGCTCAACATATGGCTACCTCTGTGAGGTTCTGCCTCTTTAAATCTTACCCTGAGGTTTCTGCCATTCCTCCTTGGGCTTCTGATATTTCTCTTGGGCAACCGCTTTGCCTCTGGGTTGACTTTTGCCTCGCCCTCATTGTCCTTATTTGCAGCTCATCTTCTCCTTGACTTTCAGAGCCAATTGGTAGGCATCTTCCACCATTCTGATGGTCAGCATGCTTAACTCATCCTGAATGTCATACCTTAGACCATTCAGATATCTCGCCACCTTTTCATCATTGCTCTCCCGATGACTTGCTCTTATATTGATCCAGTAAAACTCTTCGGTTTACTCCTTCACCGTCATCAACTTCTACCTCATGTTCTGCATTCACCTAAATAGTGTGATCTGATAATCTCTGGGGATGAATTTTTCTTTCATCTTAGCAATCATCCTGTCCCAGCTCTTAATTTTCTGTTTTCCTTTTGAACATCTGTCTGCTTGCAGCTCGTCCCACCATAAGGCTGCATGTCCCTTCAGCTTGGTAACAGCATGCCTCACCTTTTATCCTCTTCGATATCCTCATAGTCTAAGTAGGTGTCAAGAGCTCAGATCCAATCTAGCAACTCTTTTGCATCCAGGATTCCTTCGTAAGCTGGAATGCCCATCTTGGTCTTGGAACTCATTCTAGCAATGGCCTTGATCAACCGCTCGGTTGAAGAATCCTTTGTTCTAACTTATTCTGCATGTCCAGCTTCCTCTTCCACCTCAGAATCACTGAAATCTCCAGTGCCGACTCCGCGTCTCTGCGCTATCTCCATCTCCTCAAGCCTTGCTCGAAGATCTCTCATTTGGCACTCTATTTCTGGGTTTCCTGCTGGCCTACCCCTTCTTTACGCATCCCTGTCTTCTCGATCAGGTGACTGCCTTTCTCTTCTCGGTGGCATGTTGAATTCTTCTCCCTCTCTGCTACTGAAAGAAAATATGTCTTCCCGCTCTGATACCACTCTGGCACAAGTCAAGACCCTCGCAGTCCAACCTCTCTCACCAGGACCTTCTTCCCCTCAGGCCCGAAGAGTCGAAGACTCTTCCGCCTCCTTACGGGAGTTCTCACTACCCACATAAACTCTCCACTGAGTTTTCACGGATTCTATGCTCGTGTGTCTTATACCTTATGAGTCCCTCAACCCCGATATGTTCAATCGCTGACTTTCTCCCCTTCTATCGTCGGAGATTTCCCTATTGGGATATCGCTACTCACGATGTCAACATATTGGATTCCCAAACTCCGAATCCTGATGTGCCAAGTCTCCGATGGCACTTGTCCTTGGTACTGACGCCTGGACCCTACACAACTGTAGTGATCGAGAAATCGCCAATCGAGAATTCGCGATTTCTATTTCCACGATCCACATGACCTTTCAAGTCTTGAACCCCGATATGCAGTGACACCTGTCAATACTAAATGATACCACGGTGGGACCTGTCGCAACTCAGAGTTTCGCGAGTTCTTCGTGATTCTTTCAACGCTAAGAATTGTGAAGTGCCGAACCCCGACTCTCCAGGATCTCGCGCCACCTGTCTTCCTAACGATCAATGACTCCAATTAGATCATGAAATCGCTAATCGTGATTTTGTTCCATACGAATCCCTCGACCACGAAAAACCTGATATCCCGATGAGTCGAGTCCCGATGACTCTCCTTCCTGCGCATCCACACGTAAACCCTGCGCAATTCTCTTCACGATCTGACGATCGGCGGGACTTCGCAATTCTCCTCTGCAAACCCTAGCCGTTGCTTCTTCCCCTTTGAGGAATCCTTCTGCTCCAAAGCTCTGTCCTGCTCGAGCCTTCTCCTGGGTCCCTCTCCCATAGTATTAAGAAGGAACTATTCCTCCTGAGCTTGTCAACTCTGCTCCCTCAGAGACTTTGCGCGCGCTTTCCACGCTCAACCCTCAACAATTCTCGAAGTGTTGAGTCTTCTAGAACCTGTGCACTTCATGCAATAGTAGTCCCTAGCTCTCTCTCTGCTCAGATTCACAACTCAGACTAATTCTTGCCTGCACACACCTTGCGAGGCTCTGCCAACCCAAATCAACTTCTGGGTGAACGAGAATAAGAGTTTAATTGTTGAGCCTCATCAACGCACTCTATGAGGATGAATTCGACTGCACTTTGTGCAAGAATCTCCTGGCTCAAACAGAGGAACAATTGAAACTCATTCTCTTCTCTCTCAAACTTCAGTTAAACCTCTGAAATCACATGCACAACATATTCAAAAGCAAATACATACAAGGAAAACAAAACAATCATGAGCACATAAGCAACATACCCACAGAGAAACAACACCAGACATGGATTTGAATCAAAGACTCTCCTTTATTAACTCAAATCTGTACATGGGTGTTCTTCACAAGTTCTCTGCCTGCTCTTCTCTTCTTGCTCCTGTTTCTTAATCCAGAATAATGTTACAATGTACAAAGGAGGGTTCCTATATTTGGTTTTCCCTCTCAAATTCTACAACTATCAAATCTACAATTAAATTCCTACCTAATAGCATTAAATCTATTAAATGCCTTCCTATCTACTAAGGACAAGAGCTTAAAGGCTCAAGGTCCCCTTTACAATACAAGTGTGCTTCTTTATGAATGCCTTCATCAAAGAGCAGCGCAACAATTTCCAAAGCATTTCAAATTTTGTAGGCGCATTCCAGCTGTCTTTCTGCTCCATGTGTTGGCTTGCTTGATGAGTGAGTGATGCTCCTACATCAACATACCACCAGAAATGGCATGAAAAGAAATATCCATATAGGATATTTTCACTGACAAATTAACTAGCATTCATCTCATTATTCCATAAATAAGAATGGGTTCTCTAACAATACTTCTAGGATAACTCAATACACAAAGCATCTTCCTGTGAGGGATTTCACCATAAGGGGACCACTTTGGAGTTCATCCATTTATACTTATTATCAACCATGGAAAGAAAATAACAAGTCATCTTTACATCAAACAATATTGGGTCCATTACCCAACCTTTGTGCTACGAGGCTTTCCTCAAGGGTTGACATCAATGACAACCAACCTTAATCAACAATCTCCTCCTCTAGCATTGATGGAAACAGTCTGATGCAATACTGAAATCATATCACTCATGCTCTACTTGGAACCATGCCTCTATCCTCTACATATGATAAATATGCTCCCCCTGGAACCATGCCTCTGTGCTCTACCTTGATAAATCTCTCCCACTTTATTGTCTTCTTATGATGCTTCCTCTTGTACATCTAAGACATATAAGATAAGAATTCAAAATTATTCATTTAGGGTAGAAATAAATCCGAGTATCTAGCGAAGATACTCAAAGGCTTTTTGTGGAAGTGGTTTTGTAAAGATGTATGCCACTTGTTCTTTTGTGTCCACATACTCAAATCTGATGTTTTCTTCTGCAACCTGTTCCCGTAAAAAGTGATACTTTATTGGAATGTGCTTCATCTTGGAGTGCATCGTCGTATTCTTTGAGATATTGATGGTTCTTGTATTATCACAATAGATTGGAATGGGGTCATCAAACTCAACCTATATATCTTCCAAATTTTGTTTCATCCAAATAACCTATGTACAACATGATGTTGTTGTAATGTACTCTGCCTCAACTGTAGTTAAGGATACTGATGATTTTTTCTTTCTTAGCCATGATACTAAACACTCACCCAAATAGAATGGTTCTCCACTGGTTCTCGTCGGTCATCAATACAACCTACCCAATCTGCATCTGTGTAGGCACTAAGTGATATATCCGTTTCTTTTGGATACCATAATCCAAACTCTTTCATTCCTTTGAGATATCTGAAAATCCTCTTCACTGCTAATACATGTGATTCCTTTGGTGCTGCTCAAAATCATGTCACCTGTCCAACTACCTACATTACATCTAGTCTGGATGCTATCACATATGGTAGGATGCCAATCATTGAGCTGTATTGCCTCTGATCTATAGACTTTGAATCATCATTGTTTCTCATCTTGCAACTAGTTTGCAATCTTCCATACCAAACCTTTTTAGAATTTCTCTGATATACATGGTTTTAGAAATAAAAATTCCTTGGTTGATTTGGCATATCTGAAGTCCCATAAAGAAGGATAGTTCTCCAAGTAACGACATTTCAAATTCATTTTGCATATCTTTTGCAAATTTCAGGCTTAACCTGTCATCATCACTACCAAAACTAATATCATCAACATAAACTTCAATTAATAAAATATTACCTTGACTTACCTTGATGTTGAGGTTTTTGTCTGCACTTCCTTCTCTAAATCCTACCTGTTGTATATACTTATCCAGTCTAGAGTACCATGCTCTAGGATCATGTTTTAGACCATACAAGGCCTTCTTTAATTTGCACACATAATATGTATTTTTCGACAATTTAAATTCTTCCGGTTGTTCAATGTAGACTTCTTCTTCAAGTTCCCCATTCAGAATAGCTGATTTTACGTCCATTTGATACATTTTAATATTTTTGGAGCATGCATAAGCTAAAAGCAAACAGATTGCTTCCATTATGGAAACTGGGGAAAATGTCTCTTCAAAGTCAATTCCTTCAACCTGCGCATATCCTTTACATACCAATCTATCTTTGTTTCTTGTAACATGTCCATCTTCATTCAATTTATTCCTAAAGACCTAGTTTGTGCAAATCACATTCTTATTCTTTGGTCTTAGAACCAGTTCCCAAGTGTCATTTTTCTCTCTTTGATCCAATTCTTCATCCATGGCCTTATTCCAGGATTCATCATTGCTGGCTTTTTCAAAACAATTTGGTTCAATTGTATATAAGAGTGCTAGGTGTGTTTGTTCTGATGAACAGATTATTCTTCTAGTCTCAACTCATGCATCTTTGTTTCTGATAATCTGATCTGAAGGATGATTCTTATGTACTCGTTTACTAGGTGTATTTGGAGACACTTGTTGAACTTTCTCTTCTGCTTCTCTCAGATTCTCTTCATCTTCCTCTTCTGATTCTCTCATATTCTCTTCATCTTCCTCTTCTACTTATTTTTCATCTTCTTCTTCTTCTTCTAAGGGTTGTTTCATTGATTCATTTTTTTCCTTTGATTCTAGTCTACATGTTTCATCAATTGTTACGTTGATGATTTTCACAACTTTGTTCAATCTTAGATTGTAACACCTATATTATTTCCTTGTACTTGAGTAACCAACAAGTACTCCTTTGTCCATATGACAGTCAAACTTTCCCATTCTGCTATCTTCTCTTTTGATATAGTATTTGCTTCCAAAAACTTTGAAGTTCTTTACATTTGTTGGTCTTCCTTTCCATAGTTCGTAAGGCATTTTGTCTGTGTTTTTTATGAGAATTACTCTGTTTTGAATGTGAACTATTCTATGCATTTACTATGTCCAAAAACATATCTGTCAATTTCAAATCCATTAACATTTTTCGATCCATTTCCTGTACTATCTTGTTCTTTCTTTCAACAACTCCATTCAGTTGAGGTGTCCTAGCAACTAAGAATTGCCTTTTTATTCTGTGATTTCTACAGTAGTCCATAAATTACTTTGGGGTGAAATCGCCTCCATTATCATATCTCAAGAATTTGATTTTTGAATCCATTTCATTTTCAACCATTTCCTTATAGATATTGAATTTTTCAAAATCTTTTGACTTATTCTCGAGAAAGCAAACTACATTCATTCTTGTATAATCATCAACTAATAACATGAAGTATTTCTCACCTTTTAATCCCTTTATTTTAGTTGGTCCAACTATATTAGTATGCACAATTTCTAGTGGTCTTTTCGTTGAATATTCCTTTGATTTAAACCTGGCCTTTGTTTTCTTTCCTTGTTGACAATAAAGTGTTGGTTGGTTTCATGATCTGGGGCATTTCTCCGACTGGTTCTCTTTTGCTTGTTAAATTAAATATTAGTTTATAATGCTCAATTAGAAATTATACTTAGGCATTAATAAAGTCAAAGTTACTTTAGCTTAATTTATTTTCTTTTAGGTCAGATATTTGATTTTAGGTTATATTTTCACTTTATCCCACATTCATAAAGTGGTTTGAGTCTACTTGATTGTAACCTATATAAGAAATCTATTTTCTCTCTTATTTCATTGATTGAATAAAGACATATAACATTATTCAAGTTATCTTGGTTTCTGTGTGTGCTCGATTTCTGTTACATGGTATCAGAGTGAGGTTAGGGCCACGGAGTTTGGGAGAGCGTGAAGACCTAGGGACTGCTGTCGGCAATGACGGATCAAGGGATTGCTAGTGTAGCACAGTCAAGTAGCCGAAAGGGTTTCGGATCATTCAGAGCCGGGTTCATTTGATTTTTTAGTTTTAAAAGCCAGAATGGTCTGTTCTTACCCAGATTGGCATCCAACTTTGAAGATCTGGTGTTTTTTTTACTGCTAATTTCTTGAGTTATCATATTTGAGGAGAAATTGGTTGATTTGGAGCTAGTTGAGGGCAGATTGCAGGTATTTTTCCATTATTTATCTGCTAAGTTCAGTATTTTACAATCATCTATGGATACATTGACCAACATCATGTTGGAAGGCAACCAAAATTTCTATGGGAAGAACTACAATACCTAGAAGCAACACATGTTGGCCATTTTTCTGTACCGGTGCCTGTCAGATGTTATGGGCACAAGTCCTCGTCCCATGGTTGCAGGTAAATACCAGGACAAGTTTGATGGCCAAGACAGAGAGGTCATGATGCTAATCAAATTGTCTGTGACAGATGAGATGCTACCTGAGGTTCAGAATGGGAAGACTACTACAGCGATCTGGAAACAGTTGAAAGAGACCCATGAGATTTCAGATAAGGGTCGAGCGTTATTTTTAAAGAGTATGTTGTTCTCAATCAAGATGAGTGAGGGTGCCTCTCTCCAAGAGGAGTTACTCAAGATCAATGACATCTAGGAGCAGTTGGAGGCCATTGGTCGAAAGATCGCAGAAGAGGACATGGTGGTGATCACGCTGAACAACTTTCTAGGGTCCTACGAGCACTTTGTTGAGACCCTGAACATCACAACTATAGATGTTGACCTAAATTTTGGAGAGCTATCCAATAAGCTCTTGCAGTAGGATAGGTGGAAGAGGTAGTTTGGGAGCAGCAGTGAGACAGAGGGTTCAGAGAAGGCCTTTGCAGCCAAAGCTAAAGGCAAAGACAAATGGACAAGGAAACCTAGTCCAGGCAATGATAAGGATGCCACCAAAAGCCTAAAGACCATCACTTGTCATTACTATGGAAAGACTAGCCATATGAAGAAGCACTGCAAAAAGTGGTTGGCAGATCAGAAGCACAGCCATGGAGGGTCTCAGTAGAAGGCACATGTCGCAGAGCACATGGAGGAGAAGGAGGCAACCTTCTATGCCTTTATGGCCTGTACACAAGCAGATCAGTCCAAGTCATCCGCTTAGTTTGTTGATTCAGGCGCATCCAGGCATTTCACCAATCGAAAATATTGGTTCATAGAGTTTACACCTAGTCCATCCAAGGACTCGGTGATCTTCGGTGGAGGCGAGGAGTATAATATAGTCGACAAGGGGAATTTTCATATTTCATTCACAGGAAAGATTCTTATGTTTCTCAACATCCACTATGTGCTAGGTATGGAGCTTAATCTGCTCTCAGTTAGTTGGATTATGAGGCACTCTCCTCACTTGGATGTCAACTTTAGCAATCACAAGTGCTATATCGTTGGCAAGAATACCGAGAAGATCATTGCTCTTGGTGTGGAGGACCATGGTCTGTTTAGATTGGTGGATATTGGGCAGGGAAGACAACATGAACTAGAAGTGAAGAGTGCATCAAACATCTGCACAATATGGCATAAGAGGTATGGGCATCTCAATTTTAACTACCTCTCTCAGTTGGCATGAGAGAAACTAGTAGATGGACTTCCAGACATTCAACAGAAGATTCAGGGAGTTTGTGGAGCTTTCTAGGAAGGGAAGAAACATCGAGCACCATTTGATGAAGGACAAGCTTGGAGAGCACAGAGGGTCCTTTAGCTGGTTCATGCAGACATATGCTGATCGATGAACACGACATCAATCACCGGTGCTAGGTATTTCCTTCTGTTTGTTGATGATTTTAGTAGGAAAATGTGGGTGTATTTTTTGAAGTTGAAGTTTGACATGTTTAAAGAATTTCAAAACTTTAAAGCATTAGTCAAGAATGAGCCAGGTTCTCATATTACCTCTCTTAGATCTGATAATGGTGGAGAATTCTACTCCAAAGAATTCAATAATTTTTGTGTTAAACATGTGATCAAGAGACAATACACCACACCCTATACTCCACAACAGAATGGGTTCGTTGAAAAGTGAAACCACACAATCACAGAGATGTCCAGATGTATGTTGCAGAATAGGTGTGTTCATAACAGGTTTTGCGTAGAGGTAGTGTACTTGCAGAATAGATCTCCCACGATGGTGGTAAAGCAGAAGACTCCAGAGGAGGCATGGTCTGGAAGAAATCCCAAACTAAGTCACTTGAAGGTCTTTGGTTCTACTGCTTACACTTGGATTCCAGCTGCGAAATGAACCAAGTTAGATCCAAAGAGTAAGAAGATGATGCTTATGGGGTACATCGACACCCATAAAGCTTATAGATTAGTTGATGTTGACAATGATAAGATGAGATTTAGCAAAGACGTTGTTTTTGATGAGGAGGTTGGACCCTTCCATACTCCTCCCGCATTTAGAGTTACTGAGTAGCCAAAATTTATTGAAGATTCAGGTGTCAAGCAGGAAACCCAAGTCATGGTCCCAATACTGACTTGACAACCAAGGATTCCAAAATGCCCAAGTGGTGGCACAACACCATTGGAGATGTTCATATAGGAGAGATGATCGAGGGAATATCATCATGAGGTTAGAGTAAACAACAGACTGGCACAGTCAAATTTGCTCTTATGGCCAATATTCAGGAGATCTATGAGCCTTGGTTATTCAAGGAAGAAAAAGGAAGACCTGAATGGGAAAAGGCCATGGAGGCCAAACATGAAAGTTTGATGAAAAATCAGACTTGGGATCTCACAACTCTTCCATCAGGGAAGAAACCCATTGGCTGCAAATGGATGTACAAGGTCAAGTACAAGGCAGATGGTACACTTGACAAGTACAAATCATGGTTAGTTGCAAAAGGATTCTCTCAGCGAGAAGGCATTGACTATGAGGAGACTTTTTCTCCTACAACGAAGATGAGCACTATTCATCTTGTTCTAGCCATGGCGGCACAACAAGGCTAGAAGGTCCACCAGTTGGATGTGAAAAGTGCCTTCCTTAATGGAGATTTGAAGGAAGTGGTATACATGTTCCAATCAGAGGGGTTTTAGGTTGCAGGGAAGGAGCATCTAGTTTGCAGACTAAAGAAGGCTCTATATTGTTTGAAATAGGCATCGAGGGAATGGTACATCAAGATTGACAGGTATTTGGTTCAACAAGGGTTCCAGCGGAGTCCTTTAGATTCCAACTTATATGTCAAAAGAGTTGGTAATGAGATCATTCTTCTGGTTGTTTATGTGGATGATATCATTATTATAGGTAGTGAGGAACATGCAATTACATGGATCAAATACAACATGATCATATCATATGACATGACAGATATAGGCCTCTTGCACTATTGTCTGGGTGTAGAAGTTTGGCAAACAAGGAGCAACATTTTTGTCTCACAAGCAAAGTATGTGAGCAGTTTGTTGGATAAGTTCAGGATGGAGGATTGCAAAATCTCTTCTACACCTATGGAGAAAGGGATGAAACTTTCAGCCAAGACTGACTCAAAGGCAGTCAGTGAGTCACTATACAGAAAACTAGTGGGAAGCTTGATATATATTACAACCACTAGACCTGATTTTCATTTCGTTGTGAGCTTTGTTTCTAGATTTATGACAGTGCCGAAAGTAGAGCACTAGACAGTAGAGAAGAAAGTGTTGAGATATCTGAAAGGGACACTTGACTTTGGTATTCTATATAGTAGGAGAAAATACCTGAGGTTGTGTGGGTATATAGATTCAGATTGGGAAGGTTCTGTTGATGACAAAAAATCCACCTCTGGATATGTCTTCATCCTTGGGATAGGTGCAGTCACATGGACTAGTAATAAATAACATGCGGTTTCCCTTTCATCGATAGAAGCAGAGTATCGAGGAGCATTGAAAGGTGCATGCAAGGAAATTTGGCTCAAGATGATGTTATCAGATATGCAGATGTAGCAGAGAGAGCCTACACCCTTGTTCTGTGATAATCAAGGAGTCATGAAACTTGACAAGAATCCGGTCTTCCACGAGCATACCAAACATGTTGATACACACTGTCACTTCATCAGATAGCTTGTAGAAGATGGAACTATTGAGATGCAGTATTGTCTTACAGAGGACCAAACTGTAGACATTTTCACCAAGTCTTTGAGTCCCGAAAAGCATGTAAAATTTTGAAAGAAACTTGGTGTAGTGAGTAGATTGACCATTAAGGGAGGGTGTTAAATTAAATATTAGTTTATAATGGTCAATTAGAAATTATACTTAGGCATTAATAAAGTCAAAGTGACTTTAGGTTAATTTATTTACTTTTAGGTCGGATATTTTTTTTAGGTTATATTTTCACTTTATCCCACATTCATAAAGTGCTTTGACTCTACTTGATTGTAACCTATATAAGAAAGTTATTTTCTCTCTTATTTCATTGATTGAATAAAGACAGATAACCTTATTCAAGTTATCTTTGTTTCTATGTGTGCTCAATTTCCATTACATTGTTGTCTTTGACAAGGTTATCAAAATGTGTGTGCCCCATTCTTCTATTCCATATCCAACTTTCATCTTCCTTTCCTAGAAAACATTCTTCATTTGCAATTTCACTTCACACATATATGTTTCTTGAAGTTCTTGCAGCTGTAGCGACCAATTTCCCTGAACCTTCTTTTCTTATCTCACGCTTTTTTGAATCGAAAGTAACTTTATGACCTTGGTCACACATTTGACTCACACTTAGAAGATTATGTTTCATATCTTCTACCAGTAGAACATTTCCTGCTTTTTCATTCTTGTTCCCAATTGGGACTATGCCTTTTCCAATGATTTTGGCTGAATCATCATTTCCAAAGGAGACTAATCCATTTATTTCCTTTCTTAATGTAAGAAACTTGTCTCTATCACCTGTCATGATTTTTGAACATCCACTGTCAACATTCCAACCGTGTTTCTTTTGTCTAGTTGTTAGAGAAATTGTGCATTCTTCATTTCAATACTAATATTTCTTTCTTATCCATGTCATTTTTTGAGGTTCATGTCTGTGATTGTTGTTATTCTATTGAGGTTCTTTAGGAAAGACTGTCATTCTGCAATCTTTTTCCACATGTCCAAAATTGTTACATTTGTAACATTCCACTTCAGTTCTCAAAGATTCAAACATGTTGTAACTTCTTCTCTATGTTTCACTAGGTATTCTTGAATAACCCCTTTGTGTATGACTCTCAAACTTGTTATTGCTCCTATTGTTAGATCTGCAATTCACAGCTTTATGTCCAAAATTATTACATGCATAACATAAGCCAAAAAATATAGTTTGATACCTGGGAGTTGAATATCTTCTGAAAGAAGGTGCTCTTATGAATCATTCTTCTTATTGAGGCCTATCTGTATATTTTTTATTCTGAAATTTGAATCTTCTTAGTGGAGGAGTGTCCCTCTAATCTTCCTCATATATCTTCCTATCCCCTTTGATTTTTTCTTCATAAATTTTTGGATATGTTTCTTTCTCTTTTGTTTTGGAGATTGATCCCTTTTCTGTCTAATTATATCCAAGTCCAAACTTGTCAAGATGATATCTTTGACTACTGATAATGTCATCCAGAACTTTTGAGCTATTCTGCATATTTTTCTTTTGAATATCCTTTCTTAGTGTGACAATATCTTCTTCCAAGTTTCCAATGATCCTGCCCTTTTCTTCTATCTTTTCTTTTAGTGATTCATCAATTCTTTTATCTTCTTCTATTTGAACCTTCAATTTTGTGATCATTTGTTCTAGTTCTCAAGTATCCTTTTTCTTGTCGAGTTCTGCTTGTAGTTTCTTGTTTTTCTTCTTTTCTCTTCTAATAACTTCTATGGCACACATTAATTTTTCTCGATAGTCAACTTCTGCTTCTTCAATTTCTTCTTTGACTTCTTCATATTCTTCTTCAACTTCCTCATATTCTTCTTTAGAGTCTTCTTTGTCAGAGTCTTTTACTACCATGAATAGAACTCTTCCTGTCTCACTGTCATTGACTTCATCTTCATTTGATAATGAGATGTCTTCTTTGGTGCATAATATTTTCTTGAAAATTTTCTTTGTACTTCTTTTTCTTTTATATGTGTGTTTTCTTGACTGAGTTTCACTGCTTTTTCATTTGTTGGTGGAACTATTGGTGTTGTGTATCCATCTACAATTGATTTCCAAACTTGAAATCCTTGTGCCTGTATATATGTCTTCATCCTTATGCTCCAAAAAGCATAATTTTTTCCATCAAACTGTGGTATTCCATATTTATACAAGTTGGTACTCTCCATGATCTATCTTTCAGTAGTTAAACTGATTTCTGAAGGAACCTTCTCTGATACCAATTGTTGGATTACTGAGAGGGGGGGTCAATTAGTAATAGTGTAATTATAATCATTTTTCTTCAAATAATCCAAGTGTTATATCAATGTAGAATTATTATCCAATAATGAGAAATAAGAAATGAACAATCACACACATACATAGTACACTAGTGTTTTAAGTAGAAACCCAAATCGGGAGAAAACCAAAGAATGGTTTTTCTTATATGTCTTGAAGAATTACATTCATTGGAAGCACCAACTTCATTTGTTTTCTAGTTGCAACTGAAAGAAGGATCCAACCCCCTAGTTTCTAAGGCTACAACCTAAGGGAAGATCCAACTCCCCAATTCTCTGGCTACAACCCCCTATGTTCTCTAGCTACAACTGGAAGGTGGCTACAACCACCTATCCTTGCCCCATCTAATTGCCATGAAATAGAAGTAGAATGATGGAACCACTATCACACTATCACTGTGAGATATACCATTTTAAACATGTACCAATAAACTTGAACCATGCATCAACCATGCATAAACCTATGCCTCAACCGGTAATCAACCTGTACCATAAACAAGTGCATCAACCATGAACCAACCTGTACCAAACAATATCTAATCAACCTGTAGCATAAAAAAGTGAAACCAACCATGTACCAAGTATGTAACAATAATGTGTCAACTACTCATCAATTATGACTCATCAATATGTACCAACATCATCAACTATACACCTCATGTATGTGCCAACTCATCAACTACTTGTCTCAACCTTGTACCCAACTTGTACCTCAACCAAAATCTCTCATCAATTTCATCATCCAGATATGATTTATAAATCTATAATAGAATTTTTTTATATGATCACATACCTTCAAACATTCCTTAATGTTAAACAACAAGATACTAGCATTTACATCAAACTTTTCTTTATTCTCACATGACTAGTTTTGGATTAGTCAACAACCCTAACCTGAAATAATCATAACTTTGTACCTGTAATGAAAAAAGATTTGAAACTGATATATAATGTTACTCAATGTGTTTTATGCAATTCCTCCAAGCTTCACTACTTGGAACCTCTCATAAGAGTATTCATAGCAAAAATGGAATACCTTGTTGAATTTTGGCTTATTCTAGAGAGAGACCTTATAGAGAGTGCCCCGCACAGAATATTTATTGAATCAATATGAAACTGTTACAAAAAATACTAAAGAATATAATCTAACCAATACATGTTTTTGTACTATATTTGGATCTTTTATGAAGACGTTATGACGTTTTTACCCAACACACCTGGTTTTGACTAGTTTCAGGACTAGCAACAAACCCTATTTTCCACGGAGTGTAACTCCAAAAATACAACCACCCACAAGATGAATTTTTTACCATGGATAATTGGATATGTTTAATCAATGGAATAGAAATTTCAAGTTTCGAATCATTCAATAAAAAAAATTATTGCGAAAATGGTGAGATGACCTGTAAATAACATACCTTAGAAAGCATCATAAAAAAAGGTTATCCTTCCTTGAATTTCGGCGTTCTTTTCTTCACCATCCCTCAAAAATTAGGCTTATATATCCTTTGGTTACCTTATACACTTATAGGTATTCAATATTCTCAAGTGTGATTTAAATGATAGAGCCTTGCCTCTTATTTATACTCTCCAAGTAGCTTCCTTAAAAACATCTTCTAGGTCACTTTGCCCACTTTCTTTATTTTAGGGTTAAGCCACTTCTAATTTCTCCATTAAATTTATTATTTAAATAGTTGATTGTTTATTCACTTTGAATTATAGTGCACTCATAACCTTACTTTATCATTTACCTTTAAAAACTCTTAAACCACTTTGACTACTTTGACCTTTTGGGGCTTCTAGATGACATATGAGGGTCGTCCAACTTCATAAGGCCTTAACTCTCAAACCGTGAGGATTTATGTGACGTTCCACATACCACTAGAAATGTAATGACATGTGATATTCATATATAATAGTATTACTTGAAAATACATCAAAACTCATACTGTTATCCATCAAACAAACTTGGGTCCATTGCCCAAACCTGGGTTCTCCAACTTCTCATGGCCATAACTCTGTAACCGTGAGGAGTTATGTGACATTCCACATACCACCAGAAATGGAATGACAATAACTATCCATATAGAATATTTTAACTCACAAATTCACTAGCGTTCATCTCATTATTCCACAAATAAGCATGGGTTCTCTAACCATACTAATATGATAACTCAATCTGCAAAGCATCTTCCCGTGAGGGATTTCACCATAAGGGGGACAATTTGGAGTTCATACATTTCTACTTATTATCAACCATGACAATACAATAATGATTCATCTTTACATCAAACAATCTTGGGTCCATTACCTAATATTTTTGCTACAGGGCTTTATTTAAGGGTTGACATCAATGACAACCAACCTTAATCAATATACATTCTCTTAGAAACTCCTACATACACCCACATTATATCTCAACTTCAAATTATGTGTTACAGTATCGACCTTATGAACATTTTAACTCATTAAAATTATGGGGATTTAGGAATGCTTCTCTTAAAAACATTTGGATACAAAAATAGAATTTAAAAAAAAAGCCAAGTCATTGCTTACCTTTTCTTAAGGACGATCTAGATTAGAGTGATGAGCATTTGTGTTGGCCCATTATTGTTAGGAATCCTTGAAAGTGTATACTTTTAGAAGGTGACATAGAAATGATATAATTATATTTGTGGGTAAATTGATTTGTTTAACCAAACAAAAAGATGTGGTGTAGTAATATTGAGTGGTTAATATGAACAAAATGGGAAACACATATTGGAGATTACTAATGTTAACTTATTGAATAATTTTTTGGAGATTCGACATGATATAAATATCTTGATCAACATATTTTTTAAGATCAAACCATGATATATTATACTTATCATTGGTCATGACAAGCATTTCTCATTACCATAGAATTTGATTTAGAGTAACACTATAATATACCTAAGGTATATTACATTTATTAAATTTTGGTGAAAAATATTATATAAAAACTATAAAGTTTGCCAAGTCAGATTTAAATTTTAAACAAGAAGGTATTATTTATGTCCTGAAGGGTGGTATCAATTTGAGTTGTGAAAAATATTAAAAAAAAAAAGGATTTTAATAAAGAGAAGGAAGATTCACTAATATAGGTATTTCAATCTATAACTCTCAATTATAATAACTCAAAGAGAATATTATAAGAAAGGATATTATCATTTCTATTTGTTCGTATAGACAGAGAAATTATATTGATGTCCACTCGATGAATCAATTATTAATTCTATAATCTAGTATATTCACAGAGGAAGACATTTTTGGCAAGGGGCAATTTGAAATTCAGGACTTACTATTATTGATTGATGATTAAAAATTTGCATGTCAATTCAATTTTGCAAATTTGACCAATTTTAATACTTATAACATAGTTTTGTATTCCAATTGGATGGAAACATTGGGTCACTTTTCTCTAAATGTGAAAAATAAATGTTTGACAATCTTGTATGAGGGAAATAGGATAAGATTAAAATATTTCATGGAGGATTTGAGAATACAAGTTTCATAAATAGAATATATAGACCACTTACAAAATGATACAATATAATGTGGATAGGAATCAAAATAAAAAGGTAATAGTGATTTATAATGGAAGATTAAATTTGAACAAATCTCTTAATAGTAAAGAAAAAGAAATTGTGCAAACTTGAAGGGAATTGGAGAGCCCAATTACAAAAAATCACAAATTTCAACAAAATATAAAAGATATGCAACAACAAAATAACAAGATAAAAAGCACTCACAAAATAGAGAAATTAGTAAAGATAGATATCATCCAAAAATCATGAAATTTCTCATTTGAGAAACCATAATAAAAGTGTACTTGCAGAAATGAAGAAGCTAAAGATTTAAAGGAAGGTGCAACAAAAATAAAAATCCATGGACAAGGGTACTAACACCAATGAATTATATGTGGAAATACCTAATGTTAATATCATTGAAGTTGTATTAGTGTAAGAGATTCCAGATGTTGAAAACATAGATAAAAAAACCATAGCATGAGGGATAAAGGACATAAAAATTGAAGTGATGCATAAAATTAAAGATCAATTCAAGGAAGATAAATACAAACTTTCTAAGTTATATAAGGATAATGATGAATTAAATGAATATCTTAAGAACAAGGGTGACCAACTATGTAAGGTGCAATCTCCTATTGGATCACTCTTTAAAGAGGCTAAAAACTTAAAAAAGTGAAATGAAAGCAATGGAATGTTGGGAAATTATAAGACAAAGGAAGAATTGAAAAAGAAAGATAAAGAAATCAAAAGGTTACAAAAGAATAGTCAAGAAATTCTTAGTGATGTTAATAATATGAGAGGGAATTTAGATGAGTCTGAATCCAAGAATAGACTTGAATATATTGATAGAAAAATTAAGGAGGTATTTACAGGGAAATATTTGCCTGAAAAAAGTAAGGGGTACTCCCCAGTGCACAATCGCAATTAGACTATACACCATTTGGGTTAGGTGACCCATTCAAAATTTGGCCTAGATACCATTGCTAGTTATGGAGATGAAAGTGGTTGGATATGCAATGAAAATATGTAGATGAATAATATGTATGAAAGGAAATATGATCTACCTCTAATGTATCATATCCTATCCTAGCTAGGATAAAAGTGTAGTAACTGAATGAGATGTAAATGAAACTAAACGTTTTTAGAAACCCCACAAATTTATCTGAAATGAAGGTGAAAATTTAGAAACATGAGCCTACATAGATATAAGCAAAGAAGTCTAAATTATATTTCTTCATACATTTACAATTCATGAGCTCAGGACTTAAAAATAAAAGAAATAATAACAATACTATAACATAACATAGTGTGCATAATATTAGTATATCAACAAACATTGTTCTTATAGCACATGTGATCAACATACATTCTACTTTAAGAATCTCATAGCAAAATCAGCCACACACAAGTTCTTATCCCTTTTGAAAAAACTAGCCATGAGGGCTTCTCAACATTAATCCAGAATATATGTCCTCAAAATAGTTATTGAGTTTGTAAAATGCTTGAAGAGCCCCTTCAAAATGGGTATCTTCGCCTATTTATACTCATTTTCCTAACTGTTTTGTGACTCTTTGTATTACTCTAAAGAAGTTTTTACAAAAATTTTCATCTCCCTCTTCTTGAGGACAAGTGGACAAAGAAAAGAGAAAATTGAGATTAGTTAAGAAAAGACAAAATAAGGGGTAGATAATAGCAATTTCAAATTTTCTACTTTTTCCTCTTATGTATTCTTGTAGCAAAAGTAAAATACCCAAATTTCCAGCTGATCATACAAATCAAAAAGTATACGATATGAAAGTTCTTCAATGATGGTCATGTTCTTCAAGTTCTTCAATGAGCTTTGTTGGTTGGATGAGGTGTTGTTCAATGAGATCCATTGTCACTTAGTTGGTTTCCTTGGTGACAACTCGTCTGTGAATAGTGTTGTCCTGTACCTTATTGACTAGTTCTTCCATTATAAGGTTTTTTTGAATCTCTTCTAGATGAGAAAATTGACACAACTTGATTAGTTCTTGTCTTGCTTTGTGAATGCACGAAAAAATTTCCATCAATCCAATAGTCTCTTTGTTTTCCTTTTTTCCTAAGTTCTAGCACCGATCAAGTGCGTAGATGTCAGTTATCCTTTCTATAGCAAAGGGGATGTAGATATTTTTCTATACATCCAAGTTTTTTGCGATCCATGTATCAATGTTTTTTATTCCCTATCGGATAGTGTTGAATTGTGCAAGATTGGATTGCACCATTTTATGTTGTTCCACGATAGTAGCAGCTAAGTCTTGGAATATCTACAAGTGCACATACATATCGATTAAGGCCTCCTTTAGCTCAATTATGAACTTATTTGCGCTGGTTTTCAAACTCTGAAGGTTTCCTTGATCGAAATTTACCTACTAAAGTTTCTCCTCAAGTTCCCTAATCCTTTCCTGATTCATCATATTTTACCGATGCATAATTTGAATGGTATCCTCTATGGCGTTATAAAAAGAGGATCCAACCAAGGCTATAAATACTAGATCTTTGTTGGGGTGTTTGGTTATGGGGGTATGTATAATGACTGAAATCGAGTTTCCCCTATCACTAGTACCCTTGTTTTTGTTCTTGTATAATATGGCCCAATTCTTTGATGTATACGAACTTTCGGAGGTTAGGTACATCATTCGGCCTAAATGGAATATTGAGCCCCAAATTTAGACCAATGGCACTTGTTGTTGATATGTTAGGGAAATCCATGTCAATTGGGATTGTTTAACTATTTTTAGCCTCTTCATCATTATTTCTTTGTTCTTCCTTTGCCACTTTATTTGCAACTTCCTTAGCTACCTTTTTTGCTACTTCTTTCACTGTCACTACTTCTACTCCTTTTTCTACCACTGCCCTTTTCTTTTCTTCTTTTCTGGAAAATGAATTTGTGGTGGATTATTCTTTTTCCTTGGCTTTGAATTCTTCAATTATATTCCTTTTCTTATCTACGTCTTCATTCTTTTTATTTTGAAAATAATCTTTTTTCCTCCCCTTTTTATCTGTCAGTTTCTCGTCTTCCTCCTCTTTTTATGTGCAGAAGTGGAAACAAGAGACATTCTTTTTGTTGCCTCCTCCTTTACTTTATTCCTGGCTTCCTCTCATGCTTTATATTCATCTGGAATGATTCCATTGGACTAGACTCATATATTAAAGATGACTTCATCATAAGTTATTTCCTCAGGATGTAACTCCTCTTCCTCCAAGAATTTCATTGTATATTCCCAAGGAAATCCTACCTTGTTGAAATGTTCTTTTACAATTCCCTTTAGGTCGTGCCTTTTGATCATTTCCTCTCCAAAATGATACAAGAGAAAGGTTTTTATTTTTTCTTGTGCTCTCTTCATGTTCTTGAATGAGTGGAGCCCAACATATAATGGGAGTGGTGGCCATATTTCCTTCTTGCCTCGATATAACATTCCTCCTAGCCCATGGATAATTGTTTGATATGCCACATCTTGGGGTATTAGTTTTTCTGGTACAAACAGATGGAGGAGATGAGGGGATTTAATGGGACCACACACTCTCACATAAGTACCATGCTCCATAAATTAATAATCATTGATTCTATTTATGACAACTATCAGTTTGTCAGTCATACAAGGGGCTAGTGTGCAATATATAAACTCGTATAGAGGAACCAAAAAAAAATCATATATTTTGTAATATTTCATCCTGTATTTGTGCTCCTAGAGAAATTTGAAATATATGCGGATGGCTTCATCTAAAAGTTTCCATTTCCACCCCATATTAGGGTATTTATGGGAAAAACACATGATGTTCAAAAGGTAGGAGGACATGTGGGAACTCGGGAAAGTTCTCGGTTGATATTCTATAATTACAATGATGGAGTTTCTCAAGTTGGATGATATGATTGCATCCCAGTTGAAGGACAGTACTTAATCAATGTAGTAATAGATCAGTTTCATGTATGATACATGAGAACCAAGATGCATATTATTCAACATATATGTTGTATAACATGGAAACCCTATATTGATAAGGTATTCTTAGTGCTATCATAGGATATCTATTATCAATGGAAAATTTCTCACAGGAAATATAGACAATGGTCAAAGAAAATATCAACACAAACAAAACATACTTCCAACATGTATAGAACCTACCTCAACAATATGATAAAACTATATAAAAAGAGCCATGAAGTTCTGCGCATTTCAACCAAACTTACCGTGCTCACATAGTCATGGATAAGCAAAGCGTTGAATGCACACTCTAGGTAGTTGATGTGCATGTTGTTGATTCAACCTGCATGAATGCAGAAACAATGAATTTATGGATTTGGTCGGGCCTCAACCACTTTTAGGCTGAATTGAATAAGGACATGACCCCAAGATCGACCCAAAATTTTGTCTTGGGATGACTAAAATGATGGGATGCACCTCTAAAGGCCTCCCATTCATACTTGAAACATGTTATGAAATATATTTCTATGGTCCTATAAATACATGGCCATTGTATGCTAAAAAGGAAGGAATTCATTGTATTGTTATGTTTCCCATTTTCTCTTAGAGAATACATTTATTCTTTTGACATCCCATTGAGCAATCATACCATTTGGTAATCTTCTCACCTCTTGAGAAGCTTGACCAAGAATTTCTTCACCATTGTTATTCATAGATAGGAGAGTCAATCTCTATTTTTGGGGGACTCGAGAGCACTCCCAAGGAGGAATAGGGGATCCATAGTATCACTTTTCTCCTTTAGTGTTCTCAATTCAAAGATCAATTTCCATTTGGGTAGTTATCTTTTTTGTTAATTTCATGCATCTCTTAGAATTTTCATGTGCTTAGTTTTTGTTGGACAGTTGGTTTGAACAGTTGGTTGTCATTGATGTCAACCCTTGGATAAGTCTGGAAGCCCTAGATATGTGGTTGAGATAGATGGATAGTTATTTTTCATTGATGGAGTGGTTGATGCTATAATATGTGTTGGGTGCATTTGATGAAGTCTACATGTATCCCCGAAGGTATGGTCATGGAACCCACAATTGATCAAGGAATAAAGACATGAAGGCCAGTGTATTTTCAATTAATACTATCATAGATGGATATTACGCATAATTTTGTTTTCAGTGACCAGTGGAATGTGACTTGGTTCCTCACAGTTGAGGCGTTATGGCCTTGTGAATTTGGAATCCCTGAAGAATAGCTAAGAAGAACCTATTTGGTCACAAGTAATTAATGAAAGGGTAAATTGGTTGTAAGAAGAAACCCCTAAAGTAAGAAAATAGGTTATTTAGAAAAAATATAAATACACCTCAAGGAGTCTCGCATAAGGATATTCACACACAACTTTATTGATTATCTATCTTGTGAATAACTTTAGTCTATTGGGGAATCTGAGGTAGTAAGTTTGAGGTTGCAAAGTAGGTTGAAAGGGAAAAGTATGAAGTGATCAAACTAGATTTATGAGGTCATCCATTAGTGACAATGGAGAAAGTAGTGAACATCTGCAGGTCACTGTGGAGAAAGTAGAGGAAATACACGGGTTATAGTGGAGAAAGTAGCGGATATCCACAGGTTACACTGGAGAAAGTGGAGGACATCCACAGGTCATAGTGGAGAAAGAAGCAGACATTTGTGGGTCATAGTGGAGAAAGTAGCGAATGATTTTGAAAAATATTGAATAAGGTTCCATCTTGTTGATTCTGAAGTTGAGGAAGGTTTTTTGGTTTGAGATGATGTGCACCAAGTCCTCTTCATGAGGAAAGGTATGATTTACATGTGTTTGTTTGAGTCTTGTTTCATGGATGGTATGGCCCATGATTAAGGAATGTCTTGGAATCATCATGGTACATGGTACATGGTTTCATATGGTTGAGCTGATATTGATACATGCTTGACACATATTCTTGGTATTTGGTACATGGATGTTATGGTTCATTGTTAGAGGCACATGCATGAGATGCATCTCTTGGTGATGTTAGTACTTGGTTGAGGTACACAATTGATAGTAATTTCTTGATATATCCTATGGTATATGGTGTATGGTATGATTGAGTGATATGGTATATGGTTGAGATACATTGTTCATGCCTAGTATGGTATAGGTGTTGATGTACATGCTTGATACATGGTATGGTACAAGATTGGTACTTGGTATACATAGTTGATGGTTGAGGCATATGGTATAGGTTGAGGTGTATGATTGATGCATGGTTTGGTATAGGTGTTGGTGCATGGTTGATCCACAATTTGGTATAGGTTATGGTGCATGGTTGATACACGATTTTGTACAAGTGTTGATGCATGCTTGATGCAATTATTGTGGTACATGGTTGATGCTTGGTTGGCACATGATTTGATACATGGTTGAGACACATCTATTGTGATGGTATATTGGTTATATTTGTACATTCTTGGTAGAGGCACGTTTTTCTTATGTTGGAAATCTATTTGAGAGGTTCCCTTGGTATATCAAGTATTTAGTTGAGTATCAGTGACAGTGACAGGTTGGACAAGTCGATGTGATAGGTTGGATACAATGACAGGTTGGATACAATGATAGGTTCATAGGTTATAAGTTTATGTGACAGTGATAGTGGTAGTGACAATGACAATGATTGTGGTAGTAAAAATTGGTCTACACTTATATTTCAAGGCAACAAGATGAGGCAAGGAAAGGGGGTTGTAGCCTCCTTTTGGTTGGTGCCAGAGAACTCAGGGAGTTAGAGATTTATTTGGGTTTGAGCCTAAGAATAAGGGGTTGTATCCTCCTTCTAGTTGAGCCAGAGAATTCAAGGAGTTTTATATTCTAATGAATGTATTATTTTTATATATATGAAATCATTCCATTGTTTTCTCCGATTTGGGTTTCCATGTAAATTTGGGTGTACTACATATTTTATGTGATTCTATTGATTTGATTCTTCTTATGTTTATATTATCATGATATATGGATGATACATTGATGATATATTGTTGATAAAGTTGAAGTTTATATGTTGTGGTTAAAAGTGCTCATATTGATTCACCCCCCTTCTCAGTATTCCAACAATTTTCTTTAATTTCCCGCTAATTACTTTTGTTGTTTACTATCCTATGGATTCAATAATCTACTAATCATTCATGAGTTGTCTTTTTGGTCCAACAAGGCAATTAAGGGTCCTCTTTTTTCTCACCCAAGTGACAAAAGGAACCCAACAAATTGACGAACATATAGGGGATTGTGAATGAATTCCTGCCCTTTTGGATTCTTAGAGATTATATTCTCACTCTCTTATGTTTGCAAGGACCAAAAATGGCCCAGACCATCCTTTAGACATTGTAATTCAACCCCTCATTGATAGAACTCATTTAAAATTTTTGGCCTGCCATTTCTCTATGTCTGAGTGGGTTCGAGGTGAATAACCACATGGTCTGTGTAAAAATGTGCACTGTAAACTCTATCTAATCTCATATAATATTCCCTATGTTCCGCTACTGGATAAAAATCCATGTGAAATCTCCTTTTCATGTGATTGTAAGAGATTTTAAAGCTGGTTTCACCAAGTAGTTGTAGGATTATTTTATGCATTTTTTAAGAGCCACAAGAAGTAGAGTATAAATTATTTATTTCATGGGAACTAAGTATCACATAGACATCTAAGAGAATAAAAATAACCAAACCATATTTTCTCTTATTTGTTTCTAGATGAATGGCTTAGTCTAGCATCTTAATTTTAAACTAATGTTTTTTTTTTTTAAATCACCACAGTAATTTGGGACTAGGAGAATATTTTTATAATCTTGGAGTATGCTCTTTCCTCGCACCTTTTTTTTATCTTGGAAATCATAAAAAGGGATTTCATAATAAATCTCCATCTCCGTTCAAAACCAATCATTTTAGGAGAGGCCAATACCTCTTAGTTTGCTCATTTTTGCAACTAAATCAATCATTTTAAGAGAAGTCAATACCTATTTAGTTTTCCTCATTGAAACATATTCTAAAAGGTTTGTAAGAGCCCATACATTCCCACATGTGCACAATCTTAGTATAGTTTCAATGTTTTAAAGAAAACAACCTAGGAAGTATAAAATATTTTTAAGAGCCCATACATGCCCACACACTAACAATCTAGGGATAGTTTCAAAGCTTTCTTAGATTAGATAACATTCAAGGAATATTAAAAGCTCAATATTAAGGACCCACATTTCCACCATGCTAGCTACCTAGGGTTTTTAAATGTTTGCAAAGAATGTTTGTGAAACTAAGTAAATTAGTGATAAACAAGATTTGTAAAGGATCAAGCGATGTCCACATGTTAAACTTTTATCACTAGCATATTCAAAATCATTACAAACTTCCACTTCTTGCACATAACATCACCATTCACTCAAAAAAATATTATTACATACTTGAAACCATAGTATTCTCTTCTCCCCATGCCCATACGTGATCTAGGAGGATCATAAAGGTTCCATCTGTTTAGTGAAAATATTTTTCTCACACCATTTTTAACCAACGAGGTTGGCCCATGACCCCAACCTAATAGCCCATTTTTAAATCCTAAATGAAACTATTAAACAATACATATTTAATCTCCATAGGAGAGAAAAAAACTAAATTGTAGTCTAAGTTATGATTTTGGGGATAAGCATCCAAATAACTCTCCATTATCCTTTTCTCATTGAAACTTAGAAGTTGTGAAAAAGGGTAACAAAATCCTCCAAATCAAGAATTACTACACCATAAGGTAGGGAGACACCCATGAAGGGCCAAAGGGAGAGGTCCAAATTTTTTGTACGTGCCTCCTTAGATCACCCAACCCTTGGAAAGAATCCAACTTGTGACCCATTTTTTAGGCCGAAAATGTAAATGTCCTAGTTGGTCGAGGTAAATTAGTGGTGAAATCTAGGTTTTATCTACTGAGGTGGTGTTTGTGGGTTACAATCGCACTTCAATCATATTTTGAATTCTTTTTGAGAAATATCACCAGTATTTTTAGGATATGCCCCCTTCACCCCTTATTATAAATGATTGTTTGTACCTTCACTAGCTCCTCTTCCAATGGATTCATGCCCCATTTTTGAATGCATTTGGAAGGCCCATTGCTTGTTTAGAGGAAGGGAGATAGGTATATTAGGACACATGCATTTTTTATTCATTCCCCCATGTAGATAAAACCATCAACCATCTCACATTGTTACTTTCTTTATGTATGATTCCCACTTTTTTTATTACATACAGTTTGGAGATACATTGTCAAGATAGTTTACAAAGCACTTGTCCCATTATTTTTTCTCATCACTAACATCACAAATTCATATAAAATCCAGAATCATAAGGGAACCACAACTACCCCTTTGTGCTACATGTTTGAGAAACCTCCCTCCAATTTTGGGAGGCATCCTGAATTTAGTTGACACGTTGACATAACCATCGCATACATTGGTACATGCCAAAGTTCTAGTATCACCTTTGCTTGGATATACCTTTCTTGGCACCAATACCTAGAAAACCTCACCTACTAGTCCTCGACCACAAGGAGGTGGGGGCTGACCTTCATCACAAGCTACAAGCTCCCAACCATCCTCACAAGGGAACACTTATTGAATTCCACACAACATGGAAGGAAACACCCCCGCCATTTCATATTTGGAATCACTCAATAATCCATATTTAACCAAATTAACGAATGATCCCATATTACATGACCCCACTTGGCCAAATATGCCCACCAATATACCTTTTGATACCACTAAGTTCGAAGGAAAGCCCAGAGAATAACCAACTAACCACATAATGTATTTTCATTTGTGGTGCTCTTCCAACAACATTATCGAACATTCCATTCATTTAAGGTTATTTCAAAGAACCCTCACTAGTTCATTGGCAAAATGGTACATAAACGAGAAGTCAAGTTCCCAGGCAACCTTTGAATCATTAAAAAAATCCTTCCTATCATTCTTCTACTTAGTTGTACATCATGACACCAATTTGGAAATTATTTCAGAGTTAAAAAAACAATTTTTATGCATATCACCGACCATATTAGCGAATGGTGTCAACGAAGAAGTAGTTATAAGGATGATACTACCCCTCAACAATGACTAGACCAACTTTTCAAATATCTAGTCCTTTTCATTTCCAAAGACATAACCACAACTTTCCCTAAAACTAAATACGAATCCATCACAAAGGATCAATGGTTTAATATAATTTATTCCCAATTGAGGTAACTCTACTCCATCCTTCCATATGCTCCTTGTCCTCTACCTTTTGGTCAAGACAAAATTTGAACATCGTACATTGCAGATGGGTTGATTGGGTCAATGGTCGATACTATCCAAAAACTCAATCAATACCCACGTTTGGGTCTAATCAATACAAACCACTATATGGTGGAAACCTATACTATCCTCCCCCACCACTTCAATCAACATTTATGACACCTCCTCCTATCTCAATGTGAGCACATGTACCTTCACTTCCCACCAACCTGGTTCAAGTTCTACGCCCAAGTCCTTTGATAAACACCTCATATAACCCATTGAATGGTGGAAACACCTCCACCTCATATAATTATTTTGGACCCCCCCTCCCCCTCCTCAAGGTAACCCATACTACCCCTTCCATGGTCCCCCTCAACCCATTTCCCCATCACACAGACAACAATAGGAATGAGTCAATTTTATTCAACCATCTCCTATTCAACAAGTTCAATATTTTGAATAATTGAATACATTCAACCCCCCTCATTAACCTAAAAATAACATGAGAAAAGGAGAGAACAAAAATCAAGTCCAAGGGGTAAACCCCCAACAACATAACCTCCCAATCGGGGCAAACTAGAATTAGGTTAACCAAAACCCCCAAGGAGGAAATAACATTGGTCAACCACGACAAGGGAGAAACAATAGCCTCTAAACCAATTTGACTTGTGCATTATGTGGTGAATCTAACCATTACACCCATCATCTCCCCAAAATTGTATATTACATACGGATGAAGGAAGCCATGAATCCACCAAGTCCTCCAACCTCTCAAAGGCCACAACAAGTTCCTTCCAACTACCTACCTCACCCACAAACCCTCATTCTTGCAAAAATCAATTCCTCACCAAGGTATCATTTACACACAATTGAAATTTTCCCCTCACCCACACCAGATGGGATACTTCCCATAGCTAGGACAACCACAACCATGTAATTCAATAGACTGTAGTATCCTCCTCACCACCGGTGAGGAAATTCTCTTACAAACTCACAGATGTCAATAAGACATGCCTTTTGACCCCTCCCCAACTACATAATAACCCCCCAATTGCTAGCAGTACAACCTTTAATGTCTCTCCCTAATATTGAAGCCACTACCCTAATTCCCTGATCCCCCTTACATAGGAATGTGCATAAACCTTATGCAATGGTTTCACAAAAATACATGTTTATCAATCATCTATCTAAATCACCAACTATCGTGTTAGTATTATAGATTCCTCATACTTTCCCTTCACAAAGAAAATTATTTCTTTCAAAATTGGGGGCAGTAGACCCCCAAGACAACCATCTAATCACTTTTTATTTGGGAAAATCTGATCGATGCCTTCCTTCACTATTCTCTTTCCAAATCCTAGTTAAAATTAGGAACATCAAAGTCCATATATGTATAATTGATGAAGTAGCATCTACCTGTATCACGTCCAAAACTGTATGGAAATAAATTGGTTCACCAAAGATATTTCCCTCTACCATTACCATCAGAACCTATGATGGATTACCATCCCAACAAGAAGGACTCTACCAAAATGTTCCAGTGGAAGTAGGGGGGGAAATATCCTTATTAACATTGAGGTAATTGACACCCCAATGGATTACAATATCCTCTTTGGACACAACTACATGTATTCCATGCAAGTTGTATCCTCTTCCATATTTTGAACCATGCTCTTCCTCCATAATGGGAAGATCATCACGCTTAACCAGTTAACCCATTATGAGCCTAACTATCCAAGGCACATAGATAACATCCTTCCACTATTCCATGCTATCTTGGACCTTTCACCAATGCTACAAGTTGGACCGATAATCTTTATTAGTATCCAAGGTTTCATTCAACTATTAGAAGTTCAACCAGAATCTTTGTTAGAGCTTAGCTCAACTATTTTATTAGCATCCAAGGTTCCACAAGACCTCCATATGGCCTCACAAAAGAACCAAATTTGTTCCACATCCTAATCCCATTTACTCCATAATTTAGGGTGTCGAATGAGGGATCCGACATGTTGATGCACCATGGAAGGATTTGGCAACCCTATCAAGATAAATCCTAGAGGTTCTGGTTGCGATAAAAATAAATAACTTTTCATACTACTTCTAGTGATAGCACTTAAAATTATTTGACTAGAATGAGGAGAAATGAAATAAATTATGGGAGAGTTTATTGTAGAATTTAACGGATTGGAATATTGCATTGAGGGACTGGGAAATCCAAGGTTGGTTCTTGTGTCTTCAAGATAAAATTATTTCACCTAGGGGGTCTCATTAGGAGGCCATATCATATCAGGTCTTGTAGTATACTTTGCATATTTAGGCATGTAAGCGTTGACTCTCCTGCAGCTTCTTTAGAGGTTATAACTGAGTCTTAATTCTCAGTGGTGACTTTGATCGTAATTATTTCTTCTAATTTTTCTCCATCTCGTGTACTCTTTCTAGAACTCTCATCTTTCTCTCCAAACTTATCCTTCAACCATTTGCTAGCCAACCTTCCACATAACTGCAACTATTTCAAATTCTCTAACTCTCTTGTATGACTCTTCTCAAGGATGATATCCTTGCATAACCGATCAAGCCTCTTCATTAACTTTCACATCTTCTCTTTCCACCACTTTTCAAGCAACATGACACTTTTCTGAGCTAGCTTGGCTCTGGAACTCTTCTCATGATGACCCCCCATACCTCAAGAAATTTTGTAGCTTAACTCATGGATCCTATCCTGCATCACCCACCACTCGTGTGAAAATTGTTTTACTAGCCCATTTCAACCAAAGGAAACGATAACATTCCTTCTTCCACCAACAATATCTTAATCCACAATGGAATTTATCTCAGTAATATCTGTCAAGCTCCCTCATAAAACATTTCTTCTTCCTTTGAGAATTACTATCGATTTTCAGTGGAAAATTCAATGATGCATCCTTCCATGGTATTTTGGGCCCAGAATTCCAAAGATTGATAAATCCGGTGATCCAACTTATTAAGAGGATCAAGCCACTCAATCGTCCAAGAAATATTTTCTTGATGCAATCTTTAAATTATGTCACTTCTTGTAAGAAGTCGAGCCACTACCAAACCTCTTCTGGGATTCGAATACAAAAGATATCATACTAATAAATGGCTGGTTTGGAATGGAATACTGCATCCTTCACAACCCTCAAATATTTCTATCGTAACTCAGGTTCTTGAAATATAAACTTGTCACACATTATTTCCCACCATATTTCAATATTAGACATCAAGTTGTGATGATGCATCCTTTGAAAACTTGGTCAAAATTCAGGTCCCAACAATGGAACCATTTGTTGGCATAGAATTGGACACTGGGGTTCTCAGATATTACCAACAAGGGTGCCAATGTAGTCTAGTTATGTCGGCATATTCAACCTTTTGCAAGGGAAGAGGGTCTCACCCGAAGTGCAGTCGAGACTTTGTGTGAGAAAGTGAATTACAGAGGACACATCATTTGATATAACAGATCGTAACATAGTTCCATACTTATGTGTAAAGATATTATAGCATCATAAGCCTTAGGTCAATAAAGACAATGAACAATTTTTGTTGTGTTATGCTAAAGTAGACACACACGTTACAAAATTTGCTAAAACAAATTGTGATTAGTAAATACACAACACATGAAAAATTACACGAAAAGAAGACCAAGCATTCATTCATAACACAACAAAATTTGTATGCCAGAATGATGCTTTCTATATTATTATATATTATACTGGTGAACATAGGGTTAGTCTTTCATATCGCAACATAAACAACATAACTACAATTAGTTGTTCACTTCGAAAATAGATCCTAGTGAAGTAATCTCAACTAAACTAACACAATGGTGGAATATCAACAAAATAGTAGAGAAAAATACATTTCCATTCTAAAATCCCAACCCTTTCCCATTACATTTCCCCCAATTTAAATCATTTTATGAGTTGTTTCTTGATTTCACTCCTTTGGTTTCTTGATTCTACTTTGTCTCTTCTAGCGCTTGAAGCTTCTAGGATTTTTTTCTTCTTCCTCCATCTCATGCATATCTCTTTTTCCTTGTTGGTGCAATGGAAGTTATCTTTCATCCCCTTGTATCTAATGTCGATGTGCTATGGGGTTCTATGAAACCATTATGCATCCCGAAAATGGGTTCTTCAAAACGAAGGGCCCAACACGTACCACAACCTTTGACTCATCTCTCGAATCAACCTTCTATCTCTTTCCCCTGGCCTTCTACAAATTGAGGGACCAACTATGGAATTATGGAAAGAACCTTCTCACAAAAACTATCATAGTGATTGATGTGGTCCTGTCATTTCCTTATCAAAACTGAAGCTACCATTTTTATTTTGAGTATCATTCATATCGTCCTGCTTCAGTTTTGTAGCCAACAAAGTAGTCCATTATGTGTCAGCAATGGAATCACACTGCTACATATGGACATACTCAACCTGAAGTTTAGGATATAGCTTCTGAAGTTCCTTCTTTATAGCCCTCATATACTCATCCATCACATCAAGTCATTCATACTCAACCTAGATCTTTGGAAGCTTATCTACCTTCTTAATATGGTCAAGGAGAGCTATGTTAGAAAAACAGGACCATGGAGCAATAAAATAAAACAAATGTGGAAACAAAACATAGAAGATACACAATACAATAGAGACACAGATTTACGTGGTTCACCCAGTGTGGGCTATGCCCACCAAATAAATTTCCAGGTTCTTCCTTTATTATTATCCATCATATGAAAGGATACAACCTACAACAAACTACTGTAGCTTCATCTTCTTTCTCTCATAGTCTCCTATCTCAGAATACAATATTCGCCATCAACCATAGTTGCAATACATTTCCCTCATAAAAGAGGGTTGCCTTCTAGGGAAAAACACCCTAACATAATCTCTATCGTTAAATCTGGGACCTTATAATGAACGTCCAGATTTACAATGAAATTACAATATACATTTACAAGGAAATTTTTCCTTTGGGGGCCCGCTTGCCCCTAGACCCCCCATCCGGGGAGATAGCCCCCCCAAACCCCGCAGAGGGGGTATCCCCCCTCTACACTCCCCCACGTGGAAGAGTGTACATACTTCTGGGGTGTAAATACTTCATGGGGTATAAACACAACTGAAAGTAAAAGACCTCTAAATCAGGAAGATAATCAGGCTCCACAACCAACAATCTCCCACTTGGAGACTAATCTCAACAACTCCATCGTTGTCGTATATGATGGAATATAAACTTTCTTAGACCTGGAAAATTCCTCATATTCATCTTCATTCTTGAATACCAACTAAAACTTAGCAGGAACTCAGTTTCTCCCTATTACTCTGTTTGTTAACATGTCTGCAGGATTCTGGCTAGTGTGTATCTTTTCCAACTTCAAATGTTCATCTTCCAAGGTGGATCGTATGACTTGGTACCTCAACTGTACATGCTTAGTCTTCAAATGGAAGGTTGAGTTCTTTGAAATATGCATGACACTCTCACTGTCACAATACAACATGCTATTCTCTTACTTCTTTCCCAATTTCTCCATAAACCTCTGTAACCAAATCATCTCTTTACTAGCCTTTGTAGCAGCAACATACTCTGCCTCTGTTGTTGAAAGTGCAACAACCTTTTTCAGTTTTGAAATCCAACTTACTATTGTTCCACCTATAGTAAACACATACCCTATGGTACTCCTCCTGCTATCTTTATCACCTGCCATATCTAAATCAACATATCCTTGTAGAACAGTTTCTGAACCTCCAAAACATAATGCATGATTAGCAGTACCTCTCAAGTATCTGAGAATCCACTTTACTGCCTCCCAATGTTCTTTACCTAGATTGTTCATATATCTGCTCACAACTCCCACTGCATGTGAAATATCTGGTCTTGTGCAAACCATTGCATACATCAGGCTGCCAACTACTGATGAATATGGGACCCTGGACATGTATTCCATCTCCTCTTGTGTTTTGGGACACATTTCCTTAGTTAATTTGAAATGGCTGGCCAAAGGTGTACTAACTAGTTTTTCATTCTGCATTCTAAACCTCTCCAACACCTTCTCTATGTACTCACTCTGAGATAATGTCAGTTTGCGATTTTTCCTGTCGATTGTTATTCTCATACCAAGGATTTATTTTGCAGCACCCAAATCCTTCATCGCAAATGAATTGGATAATTTCTTCTTGAGCACATTTATATCCTGCATATTAGACCCTGCAACAAACATGTCATTTACATCCAATAGTAAGATAACAAAGCTTCCATTTTCTAGTTTTTTAAAATAAACACAGTGATTATAATGACATCTACTATAACCCTATTATTTCATAAACCTATCAAACTTCAGATACAACTACCTTGGATCTTTCTTTAGGCCATATAAGCTATTTTTCAACCTGCATACCAAATTCTCCTTCCCTTTTACCTCGTACCCCTGTGGTTGTTGCATATAAATATCTTCCTCCAAATCCCCATGGAGAAAAGTTGTTTTTACATCTCGCTGTTCAAGATGCAAATCTTTTACTACCACAAGACTTAAAATAGTTCTAATTGAAGTCATTTTAACAACAGGAGAAAATATTTCATCAAAATCTATACCTTTTTTTTGTGCAAACCCCTTTACAACAAGCCTATCCCTGTACCGTTTTTCTCCTCCATCTTCTTCCTTCAACTTGCAAACCCATTTATTCTGCAATGCTCTTTTTCCTGCAGGAAACTAAACCAAGTCCCAAGTATGGTTATTTACCAAGGAATCCATTTCCTCTTTCATGCCTTGCTCCCACTTCCTTTTGGTGTCTACCTGCATTGCCTCTTCATAACATTTTGGTTCACCATAATCAGTCAACAATAAATAATACAATGAAGGAGAGTATCATTTAGGGGGTATACTTAACCTGGTATATTTTATGACAACACTTGCAGGTGCTTGAGGTACCTGCTGCTCCTATTGTTGTACATTTTGATTTCCTGGTTCCTTTGGAATTTCTTTTTCAGTGATCGCACTGTGTATTCTTGTTTTTCTTTTTTCTGTTTCTTTCCCTACAACTGATCTTTGTACATGACCTTCTCATTGAATATGACATCTCCACTTTCCCATTCCACTTTATTTTTCCCTTTCCCATTCCAACAATTTTGCATGGTGCATCGTCACCCAAATGAACTTGTCCAAAATCACCTCGAACATAATCTAGAAAATGTTTCCTATGGGGTCTGGCATGAAATGAATCCCTTGAATCTACTACCCAAGACTCAGAAATATTATCTACAGAAAGAATCAAAACATCTTGTAACACATCACCTGTTACATTTGCTTCCTGATTTCTCTCTTGTTGTCCATCTCTTTGTTTCTTTGGAGCTCTTCAATCTTTCTTCAGATGTCCTTTCTTCCCACAATTCCAACACTCTATCTTTCCAAGTCTGGATTTTGATCTTCCCTTTCTAGAATTCCCACTGTTCTAGAAACCCTTTCCTCTATCCTTTTTTCTTCCCCTGTTCTCCATGTTCAACACATTTCCTGATGTCTCACCTGTGCTTTTCTGTCGCATTTTCTCACTAAGGATAACACCAACAACATCATCAAATTTTAAAGTATTTGAACCAGAGAAAGATTTACTTACAACCATAACCAAGCCGTTCCATCTTTCTGGCAATGACCACAATATTAGAAGAGCCCTGACCTCATCATCAAAGTCCACTTTTACAGAACTTAGTTGATTACTAACCGTATTAAAATCATTTAAATGATCTGCAATAGACCCATATTTTGATATCTTCATATTAAATAATTTTTTCATTAGAAATACCTGATTGGACGTCGAGGGTTTTTCATACAATTTGGCCAATGCATCCATCAAACCCCGCGCTGTCTTTTCTTTCAAAATATTGAAAGCCACTGACGCTGCCAGGCTCAGTCGTATCGTTCCTAGAGCCTTTCTGTCAAGAATCTCCCATTCTTCATCCTTCGTAGCCACCAACTTCTTTTCTATTCCGCCCAATGGTAAGAATATATCCTTATGATATAAATAGTCTTCCATCTTCATCTTCCATAACTAGTGGTTTTGTCCGTTAACTTTCTCGACCCTAAACTTTCTATCTTCCGACATTGCTCCCACTCGAACCAGGAACCCTCTTTTCCTGCGAGTTGCCTTTCGCTCTGATACCAGTTGTTAGAAAAATAGGACTATTTAGCAATAAAATAAAACAAATGCGAAAACAAAACACAAAAGATACAAAATGCAATAGAGACATAGATTTACGTAGTTGACCTAGTGTGGGCTACGTCCACCAGAGAAATTGCCAGTTCCTTCCTTTATTATTATCCAGCATATGAAGGGATACAACCTACAACAAATAGTTGTAACTTCCTCTTGTTTCTCTCATAGTCTCCTATCTCAAAATACAATATTCTACATCAACCATAGCCACAATACATTTCCCTCATAAAAGAGGGTTTCCTTCTAGGGAAAAAAACCCTAACATAATCTCTACCATTAGATCTGCGACCTTATAATGAATGGTCCAAATTTACAATGAAATTATAATATACATTTACAAGGCAATTTTCCTTCGGGGACTTCACCCCCGAACCTCTATTGGGGGCCCGCTTTCCCCCAAACCCCCCAGCCGAGGGGATATCCCCCCAGACCCCGCAGAGGGGGTACCCCCCATCTACACTCCCCTGCGTGGAAGAGTGTACATACTTCTGGTGTGTAAATACTTCATCAGGTATAAACATAACTGAAAGTAAAAGACCTCTGAATTAGGAATATATTCAGGCTCCACAATCTACAAGCTCAGGCTTCCATGTGCATCCTCTTGAGTTGTGCATGAAATTATTTGATTGGTTGACTATGCCATTCCACTAAGATGACCCAATCATTAACCATGTCAAAGAGATGGCAAAATTCCTTGGCATAGTGATGAACAAAAGACCTGACCTAATTTCCCTCATTAACCACCTATGTAATATTTTGCATCATCTCTTTGGGATGCCCCTATTCTTTCAATTTGATCGCATCAAAATATTTTTGCAGGGTGTGGATTTTTTCTATCAGTTGTGACCAAGCATCAACAATGTGATCATTTCATTATAGAGGCAGAATTGGAGTGATGTACTCAATGATATCAGGAACAACTTGTCTGAAGGTGGTCTAGACATGAAAAACATTATATGACAGAATCACAACTGTGGACTCAGACTACACAAAAAATCCATGTGCATATTTCACAGCTAAAGAGGATACAGATACAACCTCTTGCAATTCTTATGTTTTTTATGTGAGCTCGTTATTTGTTTTCTCATTTTTCATGACCCTTTATTCTAGTTGATCGGTGCAGGCCTAAATAATATGAAAAAATTGAGTTATAGACCAAGTTGAAAGATATCCACTGGTAAGAGATGGAAATAAAGGCCAGCTCGCATCAAGTGTCTAGTTTCTAGCAACATAACATTCTGATAGACCAGGGGTCCCAGTGTCATTTGGAATAACTGAGGGATATCTAAAGATACGTGCAAGATGATCTTGTAGGACTAGGATATCTCCAAGAATAACTCTAGGATATCTCGTCACTCTTGTGGGTCCTGCAACATGGGCACAATCTGTTCCTTAAATGAGGTCATTCTATGAGATGACTTCATGTCATCCTGGGTATCCAACTGATATTGTGGAGGATATTGGTGCATTTTATATTCTGTCTCCGACTCAGTCTTTGGCTTTGAATGAAAAGTATTTTATGGCTCTGTGTCCAGGGGGTCTTAGACCTAGAAAACTTAGGGAAAATTAGATAGTATTGGAGCGATGATACTAATAGTTGTAATAGAAGGGTTGACATACTCTCGCAACATTGTGTTGAAATGGGTGTGATTAGTGGATTCTAGAGTAGTGAGTGTGACATCAATGATAAAACTATGTTGTTGACTAGGATTTTATTTAATGATGAAGGTGTATTTTTGCTTCACTGGGGGGTCATCGATGATGATTATCATAGGGACCGAGGAGGGAATAGGGGTTGTGTTGAGGATTAGAGTGGTATTGGTGTTAATCAGAGGTCTAGTGGAGTGGGACAGAGGTGGAAGGGAAGACAATGGTGTGGCCTCAATGACAATGGGGAGAATAATAGACTTGGAGGGAGTGTTAGTGCGTTGGTTCTTTAAGGGAAATGAAGAAGAAAAAACTTAACGTAATTTATTACCTAAGATGGTGGTGTCATCCAGAATAGAGGAGAGTGGAATTTTCACTATCCCTCGAGGTAGAAATTCCTCTTCGTCTTCATCTTCCCCTTCCTCTAAGCTATAAGGAGTCTAGAATCTCTTTGAGGAGTTGGTGCCTGCGCTATAGTTTTTTGAAGGAGATGAATGCTGTGAAATGATGATCATGGAATATCGATAATTTATTTTCCTTCATAACTCTTGGTCATCTCATGAATTCATTGTCTAGAATTGACTCATCCAAATAAAAAGGAAATGGAGGGGCATGAAAATTGGTTGGAGCTTCTTCTAAGGGCCTCACCAATGTGTATTAATGGTTTATGCCGAACCAGATATTATGGGTATGTTGGTTGAGTAGCACCTATATAATACTTGGGAGTTGTGTGGATGACATCAGGTCATTGTTCCATTCAAAAAATGCGGTGTCGTGTTTAGTCGAGTGAGTAATAGTAGTGCAAATGTGCCAAGGGTTGAAGAGCTTGGCGATTTGACTCTCAGGAGAATCAGAGAGGCATCAACCATACGGAAGTTACCACTTCCACATAGAAAAAGAGACCAAATGGTATCCATATATCAAGTATGTGCCCCTCTCATGTACATCGACGCATGCCTTTAACATATATGTGAGTAGGTATTTGCATAAGTTAAAGGGTGCACCATTTTACTAAACTCCTCCATGATGGTGGCATTGAGTGTACACTTGCCCCTCTTATTTTATTTTCATCAAACTGTGGAAAAGGTTTAGTTTACTAAAATGGTGCACCCTTGAACTGGTACTTGATGATTTTGGTACTTGTTATCATATAAAAAGACTTGGTCTTAATGTTCCTATGATTCCAAGCTCTCTATATGGCCTTTTCCACAGTTTGATGACAATATAATAAGAAACGAGATTCTTTGAGTTCCATCAATTTTGAAACCCTTTAGATAACTGATTCATCATCTATCATCTACGTCACTTACACAATGTACAAACTTGGAGTGATGAACCCAATGGGGATAACTTATTCCCTTGCATAAGCTATTTGCAATGGAGTATGCTTATGCAATCTCTTTATAGTAGTTATGTAAGCCCATAATACAGATGGAACCCACTCATCCCAATTGGTGCAACATACTTTAGTGAAGCCCCTCTCTAATACTTTTTTAAATGCTTCCACTCTTCCATTAGCTTACGGATGGTACATACTACTCTTATGATGTTGAATCAAAATCTCTCTTGTGAAATTCATTAAAGTGTCACTGATAAAGTGGGTCCCTTGATCGGTGGTTGAAATTCGGGGATACCCAAACTTGATAGTGATGTTTGAAAAATTAAACCATGCTAATGCGTCTATAGATAAATCACAAAACTATTCATCTTCATCCCAATGAGTCAAGTAGTCAATTGCAGTAATAATGTATCTATCCTCTAAATGCTTCATAGAGGGATTTATTGCACCGATGATATCAACATCCCACTTTTCAAAGGCTTGGAGTGCTTGAGTATGGTGTAAGGGTAATTCATCGTGGAATGATGGCTTACCAACTTGCTAACAAGCATCAAATTCCCTAGTGTAATCTTTGGCATCCTTTAACATCATTGGCCACCATAATCCTACCTGTAATATCTTTTGGGTAGTTTACTTTCCACCTATGTGTCCTCCCACAATGCCACTATGACACTCCAACAAAATATCATATATTTCATGGTCAAGCAAACAACATCTCAGGATGTTGTCCAATTCTAATTTTTACAAGTTTCCTGTAATTAGTTGATAATATGTTGGACGAACTACTAGGTGTCGCTTTTGGGTTGAGGAATAACCTTCAAGGAAGGCATCCATTGTCATAAATAAGGTGATGTCAAACAAGTAATCATGAATAAATTCAACTTTTAAAACATAATCTACGTCAAGGAGTTGATGATATATATCTCTGCTACTCTATCTTTACTCTAGTTGAGACAAATGGTATGGACCCAAATTTAATTTTCCATGTGTGAAAATGACCTCAAAATAAAATTCCTGAAACAACAACAACGATCAACAAATTCTTCCTTATAATACAACATTATTAACTAGAAACTTCAAATAAGAGTGATCAATAAAGAATTTAAAGTGACTACCTAGGAAATAATATCTAAACTTTGAAAACACATAAACCATTTTGAAACCTTCCCTTTCAGTTGTAGTGTAATTGTGCTCGACCTGGGAAAGCTTCCTGGTGGAAAAGTAGACATGATGATCTAGGTTTCCTTCACAAGGTTATGTAAGTATAGCTCCAAAATAAGTGATGGAAGCATCGATGCGTACATAGAATTCTGATTTCCAATTAGGATAAATGAGGATAGGATAAGTACTTCAATTTTCTTTGAGAGTATCAAAGGCTCAATCACATTCTAGCTTCCAACTAAAAGCCTCATATTTCTTCAACAAATTTTCTAATGGGGCAGTGATGCTAGCATATTTTTTGATAAAATTGCGATAGTATCCCATGTAACCCATCATTGAATATTGTTGAAAGATTAATTATTGAAAGATTGGTTATCATTGAATTCTTGAAAGATTGGTTTTCATTGATTTCAACCCTTGAATAGGAAGTTAACATGTTGAATGTCAAGGTAAAATAGTTGTAAACAAAAGTTAACAAGTTTCATGTCATTTTCATGTTAAAGTAATTGTAAAAAGAATTTAACAAGTTGGATGTGAGTTTCATGTCATCATGAAATCCTCATTAAAACACAAAGAAGAGTCAGTTAGAAAATCACTTTTGTGAATACTAATTGTTAGATATGAGGTAGTGATAGATATGAGGCAGTGAGATGAGGTAAACAAAGTCTATTTAAAAAATCAGTTTGAAGGAGCTGAGCATACGAAGAAAGAGTTACAGATGTAGTTTCTTTGCGTAAATGCATGGGTTTTAGGAGGAAAATCATGAACATGCACATGTTGTAGTGAGGGAAAGCGTGAACATCCACATCCAGACAGTGTAAGTGTCATGAACCTATGAAGAAACATTCTTGAATATAAGCGATCTAAAACTTAGGTCATCTATAGGTTGAAGATATGTGTTCATGTGTATGTTACGTTGTGTATTCTGAAGAAATCAAGAACAAGTATGTCTTAGTGATTCATAATAATTTGATTTGGAGAATTCTCTTGTGTATTTTTGTATTAGGTATCTGTGGTTGTAGTATTGATGAGATATCAAAATGAGTAGTAGAAATTGAAGTGTCAAAAATAGAAACAACAACAGGCTATCAGTTACAATGACATAGGTAGTGAAAGATTGGTCTACTTTTGTATTTTAGGGGGGTTGGATGAGGAAAGGGAAGGGGGAAGTATCCTCCTTCTGATTGGAGCTAGTAAATTAGGGAGTTGGAGATTCCTTTGGGTTGAAGCTTGCATATAGGGGGTTGGATCCACCTTCGAGTTATAGCCGGAGAAATAGGAATTTGATGCTTCCAATGAATGTACTCTTTGAGAAACAAGAAAATACTTCTGTGGTTTTTTCTCGCATTGGGTTTCCATGTAAAATTCTAGTGTATTTTGTTTATGTGTTGTTTATGCATTGAATTATGGTATTTATGATAAAGTGAATGTTATTGAATATTTTATATTGTGGTTAAATAAAGAAAAGTTCTCATATTGATTCACCCCCCTCTCATTATTCCAACAATTGGTATGAGAGCAGGTTCTTTAGGAAGAAGTCTAACTACTAGAAGGAGAAAATGGAATACAATAAGATTGGAGCACCAGTGTTTGATGATCAAAACTATATATTCTAGAATAGAAGGATTAAAACCTTTTTACAAGAACATGGATTTGAAATTTGGCAATCGGCAATAGATGGGTATACAACACTAGCCACTCACCCAACCGACATATATGTAAATAAAATCAACGAAAACAACTCAAAGGCTAAAGGTACCCTTTTGATCAATCTATTTCATTCATTATTTTTCAAGGTTATGTATTATGATACTACAAAGGATAATTGAGATAAACTCCGAAATATTTATGAAGGAAATGAAAAATCTAAGGGAGATAAGATTCAAATATTTAGATCTAAGTTTGAACAATTGAAGATGAAGGAAGATGAAGAAATTGGTTCCTACCTTCTGCAAGTTGATGAGATCTTTACAACTATTAATCGGCTGGGAGTAGAATTTGATGACTCAATGGTTGTTCAAAAGGTATTGAGGTCTCTTCCTATGATATTTTATACTAAAATATCATCCCTAGAAGAAAGAGAATATCTCAGTACATTGAGCATGGATGAGCTACATTGAATATTTACAACCTATGAAATGAGAACAAAAAAAGGAAACCTAGTTACGAAGGAAGTATCTTTCAAGGTATCCAAGAAGAAAAAGAAAACATAAAACTAGGTTGCAACTATACTGATGATTCAGATGAAGATGAAAAGATGGATAACTTCATAATTAAATTAAAGAAAGGAACCAGAAATTATAAACGCATGCTTCCATTGAAATGTTTCAATTGTGGTGGTACTAGTCATTTTGCTTCTAAATGTCCTCATAGTAATAAATATAGTGATGAAGAATACTATTATAAAAGGAAAAGGAAATATCAAAAGGGAAACAAGAGAAGAAGAAAAAGGAAATTCCTCAATAAAACTTTCTACTCAAAGAAGGATAATTCCTCATTAGACAAGGAGGATAATGATAATGACAATGATTCAAAAAGAGTTCTCTTTATGGTAGTAGAATATGATTCTAAAGAATAAGGAGAAGTCGATCTCAGAGTAGAGATAATCAATGCATTAGTAGAAGTTAGGAAATAAAGAAATCAAATAATGTCACTCAAGGCAGCGTTAAAAATGAAAGAGGAATCTCATAATTACAAATATAAAGAAATCGAGAAAATTATCACAAGTCTAAAAATTCAAATAGAATAAGACAAAATATTTGAGGAACTACTTATAAGTTAGTTAGAAGAAAATGAGAAAATGATTGGAATCTTAGAAGAAGAAATAGTCTCTTTAAGGAAAGCTATTTAGAAGAAAGATATGTTGTAGAAGAGCACCAAAATATTGGATCAAATCATCAACAGTCAAAGACCATAAAATGGCAAATCCATGATAGGATACAATCAAGTATAGAATGAGAAAGGATTTAGCTCCAAGACAACATAACAGGAAGCAGAAAAAACAAGCCATGCAGATATTGTCAGGGATTCTCTCAAGAAGGAAGAATGTGAGCCCCCAAAGAAGAAAATACCATAAATAAAGAAGGCTCAATAATATGAATTCGGAAGGAGTGCATCACAAAGAATATAATATGCTCCCAAGTATCAAAGCTTCTTTTATGGTCATTATTTTAATTGTGCTAATTTTGGACATAAAGTTGTAAATTGAAGATTCTATGCCAAGAACGAAGGAAACTATGAAGGGTACTTAAATAATAGTTATCCCAAAAAATATTATGAAGCATACAACAAAAACCAAAATAGTTTTGGATCATTGAGCAATGAAGTAAAATTATACAAATGAAACAATTTTGGACACATAGAGAATAATTGTATATGGACTATTCCACACATGGAACCAAATAAAAACATTAACAGTCATATATCAGAACCACAAGAGATATGGAAAAGAAAGTGGAACCAATGCTCACTTTCTCTACAAGCCCAACATAGACAAAGTGATTAGTATGTTTATAGTGGTTGTTAAAAGCATATGAAAGGTGACATGAACATGTTTCTAACTCTAAATAAATAAAGAGTTGGATCGGTTTCACCTGGAAATAATCATTAAGATAAAATTATACGTAGAGGAACTTTTAATCTTGGGAGGAAAAATGCCATGATAGAAAATGTTCTACTAATCGAAGATATGAAACACAATCTATTGAGTGTAATTCAAATGTGTGATCAAGGACACACACTTCAGTTAGACTCAGAGAAATGTGAAATTAGGAAATTAGGATCAGGAAAGTTAGTGGAGACAATGATAAGGACTCCAAACATCATATATGTTTTGAATGAATATGGAAAACAATTTTGTTTCTTAGGAAAGGAAAATGAAACTTAGCTTTGACATAGAAGAATGGGTCACATGAACTTTGAAAATCTTTTCAAAATAAACATAAAAGAAGCAGTAAAATAAATTTATGAAATTTCAAAGCCAATGAATACTCTATGTAATCATTTTCCACAATTGAACCCAACAATTTTGAAGAATATAGTATTGATGAACACTGGATCAAAGCTATCAAAGAAGAACTGGATCATATAGAGAAGAATGAAACATGGGAACTTTTTCCAAGGCCTAATAATAATAATGTGATTGGCACAAAATGGGTATTCAGAAACAATTTGAACAAGGATGGACAGGTAACCAAGAACAAAGTAAAGGCTAGTATGCAATGGATATGCTCATGTTGAAGGAACATATTTTGAACAAAAAAATTCCCCAGTTGTCAGAACTTAAGAAGTTAGAATAATCTTGTGGTGCCAACCTCCCCTCCAACTCCTTCGAGGCTGATGCGACCTCCCGATCTAGGATCATTCAATTCACGAAGAGAGTGGTTCATCAGGCTCTTGATGGAATCGATTTAAATTGATGCAGGCCCTTTTGTTTCCTCGACACCCACTATGGGACACCTACGGACACTCACCTTAGCATTTTCAACTCTTACGCCAACAAGCACTAGATCTCAATGCTAAGCTCATGCCTTGATGTGACCACGGGCTATGTCCATGGGCCAACTCCATCAGCAACCCCGTGCTTCAAGACTTTCGTGAGACTTGTCCTCCTTCTTTCCCTATTTTCGAATCGGTGAATTCCTAGGGACCAGATCTACGGTCCATGTTCCTCTCACGATCAAGGACTATGATCACTTTGTGAGTTCAGACTTCATCAGTCCTCTTCTTGGGTATTCCCTCCTGTACTTTCCCAAACTACATGGATCTCTACCACGTGTCATCTCGATCCAATGGTCTAGAATGAAATCCCTCTTACTGACTTCGCGAATATATTTGTTTCCTTCCAACAAACCTTTTGAAGCTCCTGTTCTTAAGCTTCTCGATATTATGCCACCTGTCACCTTCTCGACAATTGATGATTTCACTATCTTTGGAACTTCGGCAAGTATTCGACTCTTTTTCACACTTAGCACAATTCTCCTTTCGATACATAGGTTGTTCTCAAAATACCTTCTGCACTCCTTGCAGAGTTCTGTGTAGGCTTCCTTCTATGACTTTTCTTGGCTTGAAAACATTTGAGGTTCCCAGTTCCTCTGTGAGTTTCTCTTTCCCTCCTATAAGTTTCTCTGCCTTCTTCCTGATCTTGTAAGGTGAGCTTACAACACCTTAGGCACACTCCTTGTTCTTGACTCAGTTCTTTGACAGCTTCCCCCTTAACATTAGGGAAAGGTTTACGGAAACTCCTTTCCTTTGTCGTTGCACTTCTTCAAAAGCCTTACTTCACCAAAATGTTCAGTAATTCTAGGGTTCTCCAACACCTTCAACCGTGTTGTTTATGTGCATGCTCACATTATCTCTATGCCCTCCTAGCAGAGTATTTTAGAGTGTTCATTAAGTCTGAATTGTGCTTCTCCCCACACAGTCTTTATGTCCAAGGTACTTAACCACCGTGAAATTTCTCCCTAAGTCTGTAAATTAATCTAGCATGCTCTCCTGGCATCTTCTCTTCTGAATCCAGTGAGTTTAGATACAAACTCCTTGTGTCTGCTCACAGAGTTTCCCTACTCTATCACACACTCCTTGCACTTATACTAGAGAACCAGAATTAACTCAACACACTCTCAGATAGGAAACTGTATCTCTATCCCTGCAGACTATTTCTAACATTCATCTACAATTCAAATGCATGAAAATTAAATTCATAACACAACCTCCATTGAAAAAAAATGTAAAACAGGAAAAACTGTCATTTTATATTAATGGTGGAATGTCAAATTACAATGGTGGAGTCCGAGCTACGAGTCAGTCTCATCTCTCTATATTTCTCCATACAACCTAAAACCAACTAACTCTCTCTTGACAAAAAATACAACAATTTATACAAGAGGGGCTCAATGAGCTTCGCTCACAAGATAAACTAGTGGTGTCAAATCACCATTCAAACACCTATTTAATGGACATATTACAATGATGGAAATATGATCCAAATCAGATGCAGATCCATTCTGTTGTCAGACTATTAATGGCAACCTTATCTCCATCTTGTGCGAAAGCACAATTTGGATTTTTCAGCTTGTATTCAATTAATGCCTAGATCACGCCTTGGATTCTAGAGGAAAAAATGAGAGGAAAGCACCTCTCCTTCCTTGAATGCACACCATGCGTGTAAATGAACTGGAATGTGTTGAGGTGGAGCGATGATCTTGCATCATAATCCACAACGAAAAAAATCAGGAGCTCCTATTCATGAGTTTTCAAACGTGTCTAAAGTCCTCCTGGATCCCAAAATTTCTCCTCGAGCTATCTCTTGGCTCCTCTACTCTACTGCTTCTGCTCCTACATCATCCTCACTACTTGTGCAGGTTTCCTTTTTTCCCTGATCATTTCTTCTACCAAATCCAACATCATCTTCCTTATCTCTTCAATCACCTTGTCTAGCTGCTCCACTGACTGGTTCTTCTGTTGTAGACTAGCTCACTACACTCCCTCCTTGTCAATGGGAAAATCACACCGACTTCCCAAGAAATATTATTTCATTGTGGCCTTAGCTTGCCACTCTACTATAGTGCTCACTTTTGTATTCTCCTCATCACTGAATTTTTGCTTATATACCACTTCTCCTGACAGATTATCTCCTGCCATTCCTTCTGTTGTTCCCATTCCATCTTCCTACACTTGCTCCTCATGCTGGTGTAATCCTTCATCGACTTCCAACTTAGCCCATTGGATATGCATACCTTGCATTTACACTCTCCTCTCAATAGATTCCAATTCCTCACACAAGTCAACAAATTCTATGATGTCTGCTCCCTTTTTTTCTACAGTCTCCATTGTTGCAGTCATCTCCCGTTTAGCTTCCCGGCTGAAAAGGTCAAGTGATTCTGTTGAATTCTCTTCTCCCTCTGTTGGGACTGACTTTAGTATCTATTCCTTCTCCTCCTTCATAGTATCTTCTTGTTGTCTCCCTGTCACATCTGCAATATATGTGCTAGGCTCTCCTCGACCACTTGGTAGGAATATATCGACTCCCCCAATGATCAAAATGCTCCCCTGCTCCTTCTCTTCGATGGTGGAATTTTTCAACTTCTCATCATATTCATTCACATGAATCAAAACTCCACATGAATCTCTATTTGAATGAGGTCCTTCTTTTGCCTCATCTTATTCTATCAATGAATTCTCGACTAAGCTCATCTCTTCTCCCTTTCCCACCTGGAAATATGGTATGTCTCTTCTTCCCACCTAAAAGTTTATGAGATCCACTGATCCCTTCTCATTGCCCACCTGGCACTCTATGAGACTCTTTCCAGATCTCTTTCCCTTATGACTGAGGTTTTCAGCATGCCTCAGTCACCTCTTTAACACTTTTTGCTTCCTCCTAGCCAACAAATTCTAAATAGGCCATCTAACTGTCCTCTTCAAAGGAAATTTGTACCTCTAGTGTACCTTTGATTCCTGCTGAATCTTGAATGCAATCCTCTCCATCTGTGCTCAGATTTCACTGAGCTCCTTGTCCATCTCCACTCTTATCTTCTGCACATGGAGTCCTCCTTGGTCACATTTAAGACCTTCCATGACCATCTTTCTCTGCCTATAGCCCAACTGGTTTCTTACAATCTGTTGCACACCTTGCAATAGCTCCAACAAAGAATCACACCCTATCTCCATGGATTATAGAAATCAATTATGCACCATCTCCTTTGTCTTTTTCTCTTTGCCTGAGAGAAATCAATCTCTGATACAACTTTGGTTCCAACCTCCCCTCCAACTTTTTTAGGTTTGACATGACCTCCCCATCTAGGATCATTCAAGACATCGAAACGACTAGATTGTTGGGCTCCTGATGGAATGAATTTAACTTTACACATGCCCTTTTGCTTCCTCGACACCCACTATGGGACACTTGTGGACTCTCACCTTAGCGTTTTTAACTCTTATGCCAACATGCGCTAGCTCTCAATTCTAAGATCCTCCCTTGATGTGACCATGGGATATGTCTTTCATCCAACTCTCTTTGTGACCCCGCGCTTCAAGACTTTTGTGAGATTTTTCCTCCTTTCTTGATTTTTGAAGCAACGAATTCCCTGGGACGATATCTACGATCCACATTCCTCTCATGGTTAACGGCTCTGATCACTTCGCGAGTCCTCCTATTAGGTATTCCCTCTTGGAATTTCCCAAATTATGTGGATCTCTACCATGTGTCCTCTAGATCCAATGGTCTAGAATGAAATCGTTCTTCGCTACTTCACGAAGATATTTGTTTTCTCCTTGCAAACCTTTCAAATCTCATGTTCCTGAACTTCTCGATCTTCTTCCACCTATCTCCTTCTTGACGATGGATGATTTCACTGTCTTTGGGACTTAGACAAGTCCTCAACTCTTTTGCAAACTTAGCACAATTATCTTTTTGAGACTTAGGTTATTCTCGAAATACCGTTTGCACTCCTTGCAGAGTTTTGCGCGGGCTTCCTTCTGCGACTTTGCTCGGCTTGAAAACCTTCGAGGTTCCCAGTTCCTCTGTGAGTTTCTCTTTCCCTCTTGGCAATTTCTCTCCCTTATTCCTAAGCTTGTAAGTTGAACTTACAACACCTTAGGTGCACTCCTTGTGCTTGTATCAGTTCTTCGATGGATTCCCCCTTAACCTTAGGGAAAGTTTTAAGGCATCGCCTTTCCTTTTTCGGTGCACTTCTTGCAAATCCTTCCTCCATCAACATGTTCATTAATTATGGGGTTCTCCAACACCTTAAACTGTTTTGTTTATGTTCATTCTCACACTAGCTCGATGCCCTCCTGGCAGAGTATTTCAGAGTGTTCAATAACTCTTAACTGTGCTTCTCCCCACATAGTATTTCTTTCCAAGGTACTTAACCGCCTTGGAATTTCTCCCCGAGTCTATAAATTAATCTAGTGTGCCCTCCTGGTAGCTTCTCTTCTGAATCCACTGAGTTCATATACACACTCCTTGTGTCGGCTCACAAAGTTTCCCTACTCTGTCATGCACTGCTTGCACTTAGCCCAGAGAACCAGACTTAAATCAACACACTCTCAGATAGGAAATGATATCTCTATCAATGCAGATGATTTATAACATTCATATACAATTCAAATGCATGCAAATGACATTCATAACACAACATCCATTGAAGAGAAATCTAAAACAGAAAAAAATGTAATTTTCTATTAATGGTGAAATTCCAAATTACAATGGTGGAGTTCGAGATGCAACTGAGTCTCGGCTCTCTATATTTCTCCCTACAACCTACAACCAACTAACTCTCTCTTGGAAGAAAATACAACAATTTATACAAGAGGGGATCAATGAGCTTCCCTCGCAAGCTAAACTAGTAGTGTCCAATCACCATTCAAACACCTATCTAATGGATAGATTACAATGATGGAAATCTTCTCCAAATCGGATGCAGATCCATTTTGTTGTCAACCTATTAATGGTGACCTTATATCTAGCTTGTGCGAAAGCACAATTTGTATTTTCCAGCTTATCTTCAATTAATGCCTAGATCATGCCTTGGATTCTCGAGGAAAAAATGAGAGGGCAACACCTCTCCTTCATTGAATGCGCACCACATGTGTAAATGAGTTAGCGCGTTCTCAGGTGGACCGATGCCCCTGCATCATCTTAGCTTATGCATGTTCTAATAAAATCAAAGTATATCAAATGCATGTAAAATCAACCTTCCTAAACAGATAACTAGAAGAAGAAGTCTACATCGAACAATCAGAAGAATTTGTACTATCAGAAAAAGGAAGATTATGTTTGCAGATTGAAGAAGGAACTGTATGGACTCAAACAAGCCCCAGAGCATGGTATTCAATATTGGACATGTATTTTCAACAATAAGGGCTTAGGAAAGAGAATGAAAACAACAATCACTACATAAAGGTAGATCAATATAGTATATTAATATTTGAAGTTTATGTTGATGATATTATTTGTGGAAGTGATGATGACAAGATGAGTGAGGAATTTCTTAAAGATGTTCAAAATGAATTTGAAATCTCATTACTTGGTGATTTTTCTTTCTTTTTGGGACTCCACATATGTTAGCTAGATAAAGGTATTTTATTCTCCTAGACTAAGTATATAAAATAAATGCTAAAGAAGTTTGGAATGGTAGATTGCAAGCTCATAAGTACTCCCTTGCAGACTAGTTGCAAACAGAGAAATGATGATAAATCCAAGGATGCATATCAGATAATATATAGATCTATGATTGGAAGTTTACACTATGTGAGAACATCACGACCATATTTGATGCAGGTAGTTGGATAGGTTGCATGATTTCAAGAATTACCGAAGGAAACACATGTTATAGCAGTAAATAGAATATTTAGATATCTCAAAGAAAAAAAATACTATGGATTTTGGTATCCAAAAGGGAATGATCTATCTCTAGTTGCATACATAGATGCAAATTGGGAAGGAAGTATTCATGATAAAATAAGTACGAATAGAGCAACGTTCTACTTAGGTGATTTTCGGGTATCCTGGTTGAGAAATAAATAGACTTTAGTATTGTTGTTCATAACAGAAGTAGAGTATATTGCAACAAAAAAATGTTGTACAGAGGTTATGTGGATGAAGCAAACCTTTTAGGACATACAGGTGGAATATGACAAGTCTATTATGGTATTCTATGATAATAATAGTGCTATAAGTTTCTCTACGAGTCTAGTGATCCATTCAAAGACAAAACACATTCCGATCAAGCTTCACTTTCTGCAGTAATAAGTTATAGAGAAGAACATCAAGGTAGAGTATGTTGGGACAAAAGAATAGATTGTAGATATCTTCACCAAACCTCTTTTGATGAAGACTTTTGAGTATTTTCAATAGAAAATAGGAGTAGTTTCATCCCCATAGTGATCTACATGGAAGTTGGAATAGTAAGACAGGGGGAGAGAAACATCAATCACGAAAGAAATGAATGTTTTTAAAATTTGTTTTATTAGATATTTACACAAGGAAGCACCATGAAGAGAAACATCAGTTGAGATAAGAGGCATACAGTCAGGGGGAGCAACCCCAAGGAGAAGTCATCCTTTTCCATTGGTGTTAAAGAGGGAGAGAAAAACATAGGCATGGAAATGAATAAAAGAGGCATGAATGTAGGGGGAGATAGCATGAGCATGAGTGTTTCCTAGGTGTTGTGTCTAAGTTTTTCCATCAGTGGCAAAGGGGGAGATTTTTGAAATATTGGTTGTCATTAAATTGTTGAAATAATGGTTTTCATTGAATTGTTGACATATTGGTTGTCATTGATGTCAATTGTTGAACAGGAAGTTAACAAGCTGCAAGTCAAGGTAAAGTAGTTGTAAATAGAAGTTAACAAGTTGCATGTCAGTTTCATGTTAACGTAAATGTAAACATAAATTAAAAAGTTTCATGTGAGTTGTATGTCATCATGAGATCCTATGTGAGTTGCATGTCATCATGATATCCTCATTAAAAGACAAAGAAGAGTCAATTCGAAAATCACTTATGTGAATTTACTAATTGGCAGTTCTAAGGTAGTATGAGGAGGTAAAAAAAGTCCAGTGAAGGAAGAATTTTGTAGGGTTTTTTTGGCAGTCAATTCAATTTTTTCAATTGCCCTAAAATCTACCTACACCTATGTCTCTTGAACTTCAAATTTCTGTCGCATTTTGCCAACAGACGACATTTTTATTTCATGCGACATTTGCAAATTGGTTTCAATTTAGTTTTCATGACTGAAAGCGTGAAAGTTCCTCCATCGTTATTTGGACTGTCATGATCTTCTCATTGATATTCTGATTGATACTTACCCGAGGTTTATTATTAAGTGGCTGGAATGATTTTTCAAACTATGTCCATTTGCCTATTCTTACTTTGATTGCGCAACTTGATTTTTATTTGATTGAGAAGGTATTGAGCATGTGAATTTATGAGTTATATTTGATTTCATAAGGGTCATGGTTGATCTTGTTTTATATGATGTGATCCTTATAAGCTCTTAACTTGTCAATTTTATAAAATCATTGGTCACAATGTTATAAAATTTGATTACACATTATGCAACAAGCGCATAGGTAACATATGAGTCTGATTTCATTTTGAATGGAAATGGTTTGATTATATATGGCACGTTGGTTAAACATTTGGTTTTTTTATTTAACTTTGCGTTTGATTTAATGTTGAACATTCATGTTTTCAAACAATCCAATGGCATATCGGTATATTATATCCACCGTTTAATCCTTGGGTTGGCCGAATTTTTGGTTATGATTGATGGAACAACGTTGTACTCTACCATTAATGTTTTGCATGGCGGTGAACTAACCCACCACCCTCACAAGCGCATATTAATTTGCCTCCCCTTTCATCGTTCTCAGTTGTTAGCCCAAACGATTTTGCTCCTGTGTGTTTATCCGAACCCTACCATGGGCCCGCACCATGGCTTCGGTCGTAAGGGATGAACCCAATGGTGGCCAAGCATTGTTGATGTTTGATGGTGCTTACAGTGACCTTGAGGAATTCGGATGACTCCCGTTCATACGAAAGTTTGATGGCTATAACCCTAGCGTGGCTCGACAATTTGCATTAACCTTTGATGGCTATCGAGCCAAGGTTGGGGATGTGCAATTGGAAATTGATAAGCAATTTTTCAGTTTAGCTACCGGTCTGCTTGTTGTCAGACAGAGATGGTCAAAAAATTGCAAAATGGAAGATGTCCCATGGACATTGCTCTTCAAGTCACGAAGAGTGAGCTCCTGTGACAAAGGTTTGCCCATGAATATGCTAAAGCAACATTGGCATGACTTGTTGATGATAACCAAGCAGTTCATTACCTGCGAGGGTAGGTATGGTTTCGTTTTCTTGTACCAACTTCGGCTACTTATGGTTTTCATGGGCTATGAGATTAATATGCCTTACTACTTGCATAGGAGTCTGTTTAAAATGTCTAAAAGATACAAATGGAACCAGGCTGATAACAACCTATTTCATTTTGGGTTAATTAAAATGCTTGTGGTTTGTCATCTAGGGTTACGCCGAGACTGTTGGAATGATTTTCTTATTCGCAATAACTTTGAGGACTCAAGCCCACCACAGGTTGAAAAACCTGTGGTGAGCGAGACCAAGTCAGTACCCCCTGTTCCTTACAGTGCTTTGTTACCTAAACCTCTACCCGACTCACCTATTGACCTACCCAATTTTGTTACCCAGGATGTGGAAAATGTTAAACCTGCGGGTAAAAGGCCTAAGGCCAAAGCTATTGCGAATTCCAAAGGCAAGAAGAATGCCTAGTTAATCTCTCGCATGGAAAGAAACAAACCAAAATTTCCTGTCAACCCCGACCCTATTATGGTGAGTGAAGATTCTGACTCAGAGGTTGAACGCTACTTGGTGAGTATCCCTACTCAGAAGGTCTATATGACAAACCCTCATACGATTTTGTCAAAAACCTACCACATTGCTTGCAAAATGATCCTAATTTTCCCAGCATCAAAATGCCTTGTGAAAACCCCAGTGACTCATTAAACCCCCCTTCTGTTCTATCCGAACCAGCTGCTCCACCTTGTTATCAGTGTGGCTCATGGTTAGAAAGGTATTACCTTGATGTGCCAATGTTGCAGTCCAGAATTCATGCTCTGGAGGATCAAGTTGCAAAGCTCACTAATCAAAAGGCAAAGATGCCATCCACTGATAAGAAACAACGAACAACAGGTTCGATTTTGTTTAAGAACATGGATTCGGCTACAACGATCGTCAATTCAAAATTGGCATAGCTCGAGCAACCTCACTGGTATGATTATCACTTGTTTATATGATAAACCTACAACTCTGTTTACACCGTGGATTTTCTTTATCACATCAGCATGCATTATTGTATATAATTTTGTTTTGATAAATCGAATTTTGTTATTGTTTTAAGTTTTGATTGTATTTGGCTTTGATTCGATTGATCGTAGGATATATTTGATTGTTTTAATTTAGCTTCAATTGAATACTCTATTGATTATTGAAGTTGTTTCTAAACACAGGCTATTTCTGGTATTTCAATTTCAAACGCAGTCAATGTTTCGATTCGAAATTGGTTATAGTCTATACGATGTGGTTGGCATTAATGGTTTGCTGTTAAGATTTTATATTCCATGTCTTATGATAAATTCGAATATCATTCTATTAAGGCATAACCAAATTGCGAATATATATGATTCATAACTGTTATACCCAACTAATCGATTCGCATTGTTTGACTGTGTTATTAGCTCGGTTCATATTGCAACAAATGTATTGTTTTAATTTGATTTGTTGAACGAAAATAATCATGCCCAGGATTACGATTTGTTTCTATATTTGACTTAATCACGATTCGATTTGATTGTTACCCAGTTATGATTACAATTGTTGTTGATGGTTATGATTACTATTTTTGGTCATGTATGTTAACTGTTTAATGCTCAACAAACGAAGTCTATGGAAAGTCTGGTGGATGTTGTTATGCATCTTTCGTTTTGACTATAATCGTATGCACAGTGTTACAGCCGTAACAAATCAATTATGATTGTGTTCGATCATGATCGTATCGATTATGATTGTGTTGATTACATCGTATCTTATACGATATGATTCACTGCTTAATTTTGTTGGATATGAAACAGTTTGGTTACCTTTTGACCCGATTTTATGGCAACTAAAGAACAAAGCATTCTTATCCTGTTTCAATTGCATTCTTTTCGATTTTGTTTAACTTGAATGATAAATTTGTTTGAACCATTAGTAATTCGATTTTATGTTTATTAAAAGAAAATTAAATTGGATTGTTTTAAAAAGATTTTGTTTGATTTCTATTTGGTTCTGTGTGTTATTTTAGACTAGCTACAGAATCAGATGATTCTGTAGCTAAGTCTGTAGGATCAATTTTTTAGTGTTTTGTTACTGAAATATCTTTCTAATTTGATACTTGTTTTCTATTCCAGGTAAATTTGAAATTGCAATTGAGTTGTTGAGTAGTTAGGGGATGTTTCAAAGATTTAACTTGCATTTCATTTTCTTAGTTTAGGTGATTTTGGGATATCTCCCAGATTATGTAAAACATTTTGATATTATCCACAAGGAAGTTTTACCTTGTGAAGAGACCTATATATACTTACAATTTTTGTAATAATCATCATCCTCATTCGTGGGAGAACAAGAATATGGAGTTCTAATACAAACTGAAGCAGAATTTGGTGTTTTGTCACAACTTTAGCTTCTCATTATATCAATATTGTGTTTCATGTTGTGTATATCAATTTGTTTATGGTTTATGACTACTTTAGCTATCTAAATCATGTGAAAATGATATAATTTTAATCATTGTTATCCATATCTTGTCCCTTCCAAATAGATAAAAGACATAACAATTGTCTAATTCAACTTGTGAATGGCAGGTTTATCTTCTTCATAAATTGAATTGTTATATATCATTTTTTGCATAACAGGTTTCCCTTATTGCAGGAATTTATAATCATAAGATTGTTATGATTTTCTTTTATGTCTTGTTTGTCCTGTAAAACACTTCAAGAAGCAGCGCAGCCAATCGTTTACGAAAAGCTTATGGAGTAACCCGTGTGAGTTTCCCTCCTCCGACCAACTTAGAAGTCATCATATACAGGGCAGACTTGGAGCGTTCCCAAGTCAATTAGTCTGTTGTTTACTATTTTCACTAAGTAGTTTAATTCAGATATAAGCTTAATTAGATTTATACTAGACTGTTTAATTTCTTTAAATATATTAGATCGTTTAATTTTAGTAGTTTTACTTCTTATTCATAAAATATAGAAGATCAAAAAGAGATTCTTGGTTGTCTTAGGGCAGGAAACACATGAGTTTTGTAGGTTTTAATTAAATCTGTAGGCTGTTTATAGTGTACATTTGTGAATAAGTAATATTGCAGCTGGTAATTAGATACTTGATTTGAAGTTATTATAATAGTAATTAGTAGATTGTACGTAATAGTTAAAATAGTTATATTTAGTTTTAGTTTTATTTAATAGTTTGTTTTAATTAGATTAGTGTGCTAGTTTCCATTATTTTTAGCTAGTTAGTTTTATTAGTTTTAGTTAATTTTAGTTTGTTTTATTTAGTTTTATTTAGTTTTATTTAGTTTTATTTATTTTAGTTAAATTAGTTAGTTTAGATTAGTTTTCTCTTTGGTTTTCTTAAAAGAGCTTAGGGCGGCCAACGAAGCCGTTAAACTTGTCAGGGTGGTCCATTCCAAACGGCTTGGGTTATTTAGACAACCCCGAACCGATTCCACTCTCTTAATTGATGGACAGACAATTTTGCCCGTCAACAAATGGTGCTAGAAGGAGGGCCTGAACTTAATTAATGGCACGAGGCAGTCGCAAGACTCCTCCCCCACCTAATCGCACACCTATAGTGACTAGAAGTTGTTCACAAGATAATATCCCCCCTCAAACAACAACTACTTCAATCGAATATTCGCAGATCACAGTTGATCCAGCAACCCCTAATCCTACAGGTGGTGATTTCCAAGAGATTGTTCGTCAATCTCTTATCAAAACACATAGTGCCTTAGCTATTCTTAGGAAACCAAACCACCCGTGGGGTCAACCTTTGGACTTCTCTGATATCAGAGAACAGTTAGGTGATATAGACCTCACTGTGAATCCTACAGATCCAAACACAAATCCTGCTGCAAGAGGATCTGGGATACCTCCTTCACCACCTCCTTCATATCCTTCCTCTTCTAGGGGAGATTCCTCTTCTGACAAAGGCAATCCACGTTCTCATCCTTCTACACCCAATCCCCCAATGGCAAATCAGAACAACCCTGCTAGACCCTGGTTGGACCAGGATGTTGTAGTTGTACCTGGAGCCAGCACCCTTTACCCAAGCACCCAAAGAAATGGCTTCCTAAGTTTGATCCTGATTCAAAACAAATAGCCGAAGATCATATCAAAAAATTTATGTTAGCCATCAGACTCCGTAATGTTGAACATGAAGATGTTGTCTGTAGGTTGTTCCCTTACACCTTTGAGGGTAATGCATCCACTTGGTACTTTGCCGAACAACCTCATACTATAGTGTCTTGGGAAAAGTTTGAGTCATGGTTTTTGGAAAAATTCAGAGATGGTAAACCTCCAAAAGTCTTTGTCATGGATGTTTCAAGTTTAAAAATGAACTCAAAAGAAAAAGTTAAAGATTTTAATCAAAGATTTTTAATGCTTAAAAATAGAATCCCTACAGACTCTATGCCTGTTGAGAGTCTTGTAATAGCTTACTACATGAAAGCTCTACATCAAATTATAGCTATTTGGGTGAAACGATCTAAAAAGGCCATGTTGTTAGAAGCCTTTGAAGAGGCTACTCAGATTGAAAAAGATATACTTAGTCTTAAAGATTCTTCTAGAAACAAAACTGAGATTGTTTCTTCTTCCAAAAAGAAGATTGAAATTCTCCCCAGACCTACACAAAACAAAACACAACCCGAAAACTCTGATTTGAAAATTTTAACCAAAGTTGTACAAAAATTATCTAATCAAGTTATAGATTTAAAAAGGTCGACTGAGGAAGCCTCTTCGAGTAAAGGACCCTACAAACCTCCTTTTCGAAAGCCTTTTCCTGCCAACCGGCCTAACCCAAACCCTGAAGGCTTGAACCTAGAAAGCTTGCAATGCGCTCTCCAGAAAATTCTAGGAGCCCAAGATGACTTGTTGCCTCCTGAAATCCCTCAAGAGGAAGTCGAGTAGGAAACAACTCAAGAAGAAGAGTCTTCTCCAAACATCTTTGGACACTTCTCGGATAGTATCTTTCAAGCTAACTTCGAGACTGTTCACCCTTACAACACTAGGAGCAAGATAGAAAATAAACCTCCTGCCGAGAACACTACAACTTCACCTCCAAAGCCATCTAAATCAGTAGAAATTAAACAAAGTAATGGTGTACCTAAATTAGATTATGATGTTGTTGAAGATATTAAAAAATTACGGGCTAACATTTCTATTTATGAGTTGTTGAAGTTTCCATTTTTGTTACAGAAGATGTTGCAAAATATTTCAGACAATGGCAAGAATGGTAATTCAAATGGTAATAAGGTTGTGCAAAGCAAAGCTTCACAGAAGACTTCCACAAAAAATAATCCTGATCCTCAAGATAAAGGAAGCCTTCCTGTACCTCCTGTAAATAATGTAAATAATGTAAATAACGCAAGTAATGAAGATAAAGTAGTATTAGAAACCGCAAGTAAGAAATCACAAGCTACTACTCTAAGTACTCGCAAGAATGTACCTCCTTTTCTTTTAACTTTCGAAATCTTCAACAGAAATGTGCATAATTGTATGGTTGACTCAGGAGCATCGTCAAATGTGATGCCTTGGTCAGTTTGCCAGAAGATTAACGCCGAACTAGAACCATCTTCTTTGAAAATCATACAACTTGATCGAACAGATGTTAAAGTTATAGGCGAACTAAAAAATGTATTGATCAGATTATCATCTAACCCAAAGGTTCATCAGGTTATTGATATAATTGTGGTGGATATTCCAGAAGTGTATGGTTTTTTTTTGAGCAGGGACTGGTCGGAGCAGCTACATGGTTACTTCGCAATGGACTGGTCTCACTTATGTCTTCCAGAAAACAGTAAGCCCAAAAAAATCAGGGTGAATCGTGAACGTTACCTCAAGTTCACAGTAACATACTTGAATGACCCTAATGAACCATATACACCTCCGGCTAATTCACCTGAAGTCCAAGGGATGGACACCTTCTTCAGAAATTTCACGGCTGAAGCTTCAACTATCAACAATCCGCAACAGCAATCTGAGATCATATCATGTATGCAACCAACAACTTCTATGCAACAATACCATGAGCTGGATGGAAATCAAATTTGGTCCCTCTACTTTGACGGTTCCAAGTCTAAAGAAGGAGCTGGTGTAGGTTGCGTCATTATCGATCCGGCAGGTAACAAAACATTAATGGCTTGTAGGCTAGAATTTGAATGTACTAACAATATTGCAGAATATGAGGCTTTACTGCAAGGTCTCAAAAAAGCCTTGGACATGCACATTCAAAATCTAGTTGTATTCAGCGACTCTGAGATAGTGGTCAGGCAGGTGAGAAATTCTATACATTGTCTTTCCCCGCATCTCAAATGTTACCAGTCTGAGGTATGGAGTTTAATCAATAAATTTTTTTCTTTTAATATAAATTCCATTAGCAGATCTACTCGCTAATGTTGCTTCTAAACTTCTTCCTGCAGAAGGCGTATCCCCAAAATCATTCTCCATGGAGATATTGTTTCGACCATCTGTTCATGACAATATCACAAACTGGAGAGTATTTGATGATGATCAGCAAATCATTAACTTTCTGCACATGGAAGAAACCTTCCTAGGCGCTGTGATAGATGAACAAACCCATGACGACAATTTGCATGACTTTATGGTAATACCTCATCCAAAATCTCATGAGGCTATATTGGACATGGTAAATTTCATACCCAAATCTGTTGTTAGACTAGAAAAGTTTTATGATTTTGAAGATAAATTTAAAAAGATGGTCAATTGCAAAACCAATAGTTCCTCATTATCTTATGAAAAAGTCAATTTAGGGACTAATGAAAATCCTCAGTGTATCAATTTAGGCTTGGGATGTTCTAGACAAGAAAAAACTGCTTTTGTTAAATTATTTAAAGAATTCAAAGATGTCTTTGCATGGACTTACGATGATCTTAAAATGTTTGATCCTAATATTATACAGCATGTCATCCCGATGAAGCCCCAAACCTTACCCTTCCAACAGAAACTGAGGAAAATGCATCCTAAACTAGAACCGACCGTACAAAAAGAATTGAATAAACTCCTAAGTGCTAAATAATTTTTCCTGTTAGACACACTCAATGGGTGTCCAACCTCGTCCCAGTGCGGAAGAAAAATGGAGAAATTTGAGTTTGTGTCGATTTTCGAAACCTCAACAAAGCGTCGGACAAATATAATTATCCTTTCCCTCCCATGGAACAGATCCTTCAACAAGTATCTGGTTCCGAGAGGCTATCCTTACTAGATGGTTTCTCTGGATACAACCAAGTCTTGATGCCTCTGCCAGACCAATTAAAAACTACCTTCCGTACCTCGTGGGGAACTTATGCTTATTGATGCAGGAGCATCCACACCTCGTCACGCGAGGCTATATGTGGAGAAAAGGAAAAAAAGGATCGCAGGGTGACGCCAGCATCACGATTTTGACCATTTTGATGTGCGCCTCCATTTAAATAAAAGCCTCCATATTTAGGCGTACTTGTACACTGAAATAGACTGGGAGCAGATAAGCTGTCGTCCTTGTACAGCAGAGGCACTTATTAGATTTAATGCAGAGAGATTAGATTTAGTGCAGGTAGATAGGACCATTAAGTTTAGATTTGACAATTTAGCTTTTGAGAGGGAAAACAGGATATAGACACCCTCCTTTGTATTATTGGATCATTGGAATTAGCATCAGTATCCACACTTTTGCATAGAGAGAAAGGGAGAACAGGATAGGGAATTCGTGAAGAAACCCCATGTACAGATTGAATTAATAGGAAGAAACTCTTGATTCAATATCATGGCTGTGTTTGAATTCTTTGTGTTGTTGATGTTATTTTTCTACATACTTGCTTGTTTCTATGCTTATCTTCTTTATGCTGCATATGTGATTGCGTATCAGGTTCGTAACCTGAGAGAATGAGTTTCAATTGTTTCTCTGTTTAGACCAGGAAATTTCTGCATAGAGTGCAGTTGAATTCCTCCGCATAGAGTGCGTCGAGGGGAGGGCTAAACAGTTGAACTTTCGTTCTCACTTTGCTTAGAGTTGAGTCGAGTTATTCGAGCCTTGCAGATGAGTGCAGGTCGGGTTTGAGTCTCAGTAGTAAGTCTGAGAAGGAGAAGGTCGAAGCTGTTGTGGTGTGAATGTCCAAGGACTGGAAGACTTCATCATTTTAGGAAGTGATTGAAGGCGGAGCATAGGGCCGTGTTCGAGAGAATCCCGGACGGAGTCTGAGTTGATAAAGCTCAGGAGGGTTAGTTCCCTTAGTCCATTGTGGAACCGACTCCAGTGGAGGTCATACAGGACGAAGGCGGAAGAGCGGAGATTTCTTCATAAAGGAAGAGAATCGACGACTTGAGTGTTGTTGGGAAGAACTTCAACAATCACTCCTCTACTCGGAGCTCGAGCATACCGGCATTTCGCGTTGGTGGAGTTGATAGGTTGGTCGAAGTGGGCGCGAGAACGCAAGAGCCGACGCCGCGGAAATCATGTGCACGACGTGAGTCATAGTGATTGATGTGAAGGGTGATCTCGGGACATCGGGTCTTGGGGCATAAAGGATTCAGATATTTGCCTTGCGAGTAGGGAGCTAACGAAAAGGCGAGAAAGTAAAAGGGTTGACATCTCGGAGTGTCGGATCTCGGGACTGGGGAACCCGAAGATATAGTGCGCAAGCCACGATAGTGCGAGGTCCCGATATGACAAGGAAAGTCAAAGGTTGACCAGGGATATCGGATCTTGGGGATTCGAGGACTTCATCCACAAGTGCAGGACTCGCGAAGTCGCGACAGCAGATCCTCCGATAATCAAGTAGGGAGGACCAGATCGCGTGAAATTATAACTGTGGGTAGAAGACTCTGGAGGGAGTTGGAAGAGCTTGGACTCTTCGGGCCGAGGTTTGTGAAGGTCCTGGTGGTGCGACTGTGCCATCGAGGGTGCGGGTTGCAATTAAGTGGTATCAGAGCGGGGGACTTGTCTGTGTGTTCAGGTGAAAGGAGGAAAGAGGAGCACTCTGATACACATGACTTGCGTCAGAAGTGGTATCAGAGCGGGATTCTTTGCTTTCTGAAGCAGGGATAGAGAAGATATAATTCCACCCAGAAGAGAGAGGCAGTCACCTGATCGTGAGGACAGGGATGCCCGAAGGAGAGGCAGGCAACCAGGGAATCCTAAAATGGAGCGACAAATACGAGATCTTAGGGCGAGACTCGAAGATATGGAGACCACCCAGAGGCATGGAGCCAACGCAGGAGAGTTCAGCGATCCCGAGATTGAAGAGGAAGCTGGACATAATGAAGGGGAGGTATCAGCAGAGGATGCTGCAACTGAGAGGTTGATCAAAGCCATTTCAAGGATGAGCTCGAAGACAAAAATCAACATCCCGACTTATGAAGGGAGTCTAAACGCTGAGGAGTTGCTGGATTGGATCCGAGCGCTCGACACCTACTTCGATTATGAGAATATCGAAGAGGACAAGAAGGTGAGACATGCTGTCACCAAGCTGAAAGGACATGCGGACTTATGGTGGGACGAGCTGTAGGCAGACAGGCATTCAAAAGGCAAACAGAAGATCAAGAGCTGGGATCGGATGATCGCTAAGATGAAAGCGAAGTTCATTCCGAGGGACTACCAGATCACTCTGTTTAGGCGCATGCAGAACCTGAGACAGAAGTTGATGACGGTGAAGGAGTACACTGAAGAATTCTACAGGCTCAACATTCGAGCTGGTCATCAGGAGAGTGATGACGAAAAGGTGGCGAGATACATGAATGGTCTGAGGTATGATATTCAAGACGAATTGAGCATGGTCACCATCCGCACAGTTGAGGAGGCGTACCAGATGGCTCTAAGAGCCGAAGAAAATCTAGGCCACAAGCAGGGGAAGCGAGGGCGAGGAAGAAGTCAGCCCAAAGGCAAGGCTATTTCCCAAGAAATAATTCAGAAGTCCAAGGAGGATTGGAAAAGACCTCAGGGTAAAGCTGAGAGGGGTGGAACCTCACAGCAGAGGCAGCAAAATTCTGAGCCGAGGAGACAGCAAGATGATCAGCAAGGAGGATATGCTGATGCAAATATATTTCCTCATACCCGAGGTAGAGGAAGAGGCAGAGGAGGAATTATCACATGTTTCATGTGTGGTAAAGACGGTCATAAAGCTGTGGACTATCCAGAAAGGAAAATGGACGGAGGTAAAGCTCACATCGTTGAGGCGTAGCAGAGGCGTGATGTTGAGGGCGAGGATGCGGACAACGGAAGATCACTTGGAATGCATAAGATCCTTTTGGCACCCGAGAAGGAGGTGGAAAGCGTAGAGCAGAGGAGCAGACTGTTCAGAACGGCTTGCACAGCTAAGGATAGAAAATGCAAAGTCATCATTGACAGTGGGAACACTGATAATCTCGTTGCGACCGAGATGGTTGAGAAACTGGAGCTGATGACAACTAAGCACCCGAGTCCATATAAGGTCTCGTGGTTACAAAAAGGACACCGGGTAAGTGTCACTAAACAGTGCTTAGTTAAATTTAAAATTGGGAATTATCATGACGAGATTTTGTGTGACGTCATTCCCATGGATGTATGCCACATACTGCTGGGTAGACCATGGCAGTATGATAGAAATGTCGTTTATGATGGGAGGATGAACACATACACCTTGGAGAAGGATGGGAGACTCCATAAGTTGCTTCTGATAAAAGATAAGCATCAGGCAGTAAAGCAGGAGGTGAATAGCCAAATACTTATCATGAGTGGAAAGGAGCTTCTCACAGAGCTGGAGAAGGATGAAGATCCACAGTTCTTTGTTGTCAGGAAGCCGAGGGTTGTTCTGACAAGCACAAGAGTGGATGACTTGCCAGAGGAGATTCAACGACTGTTGGGAGAGTTTGCTGACATCATAGTGGACGAACTACCTCGTTCGTTGCCACCGATAAGGAGTGTGAGTCACCACATTGAACTCATACCTGGAGCAAGTCTACCAAATAAGCCAGCGTACAGGTTGACACCCCAAGAGAACGAGGAGGTCAAGAGGCAGGTACAGGATCTGCAGGACAAAGGACTAGTGAGGGAGAGTCTTAGTCCGTGTGTCGTTCCGACAGTACTGAGTCCGAAGAAGGATGGAGGCTAGAGGATGTGCACAGACTCCAGGGCGATTAATAAGATCACCATCAGGTATAGGTTTCCACTGTCGAGGATGGATGACTTGATGGATTGCTTGGGCGGGGAAAATTATTTTTCAAAGATTGATCTCAAGAGTGGATACCATCAAATTTGAATGAGAGAAGGAGACGAATGGAAGACAGCATTCAAGAAAAACGAGGGTTTGTATGAATGGTTGGTCATGCCGTTTGGGTTGACAAATGCGCCTAGTACATTTATGAGGCTGATGAATGAAGTCCTGTGGGAATTCATTGGCAAGTTTGTGGTCGTGTATTTGGATGACATATTGATTTTCAGCAAAACCAAGGCTGAACACTTAAGGCATTTGGCCATTGTGATGAGAAGGCTACAGCAGGAGAAGTTGTTGATTAACTTGAAGAAGTGCTCATTCATGCAGACAGAGCTCATATATCTGGGTTTTGTTATTTCAGTGAATGAATTGAAGATGGATCCTGAGAAGGTTGAAGTAATCAAGAATTGGCCATCGCCGAGGAATATTTTTGAAGTAAGGAGCTTCCATCGTTTGGAAAGCTTCTATAGGAAATTCATTCGGAATTTTAGCAGAATTAGTGCTGCAATGATGGACACCGGCATAAAATTTTCCAGTGGACGGCGAAATCAGAGAGAAGCTTCAATCTGTTGAAGCGAAAGATTTCTGAGCAGCCTATTCTAGTGTTGCCAGATTTTCAGAAAACCTTCCAGGTGAAATGTGATGCCAGCGGGTATGTTATTGGAGGAGTTTTGAGTCAGGATGACAAACCTGTTGCATATTTCAGTGAGAAGCTGGATGATGCGAAGTTAAAATACTCCACGTACGACAAAGAATTCTATGCCATTATCCAGGCATTGAAAAAGTGGAGGCATTATCTTATACCCAAGGAGTTTGTGTTGTACAGTGACAACCACGCATTGCAATTCATAAGTCAGCAAGAGAAGCTGAACCAGAAGCATGCGAAGTGGGTAGAATACATGTAGAACTTTACATTCGTGATCAAGTACATTTCGGGGACTCCAAATAAAGTAGTTGATGCCTTAAGCAGGAAATGCTTATTGCTGCAAGAGTTCAGAATCAAAACGTTGGGTTTTGAAAATCTGAAAGACATGTATGCAGGTGATGCAGATTTCACAGAGGCTTATGAAGCAGCCAAAAGCCCATTTCTCAGGGATAGGAGCCCGTGGATAGATTTCTTGATACAAGACGGATTGTTGTTCAAGGGCAATCAGTTGTGCATCCCGGATTGCTCTATGAGGGAGAATTTGGTACGAGAAAAACACAGCGGTGGACTGGCAGGTCATTTCAGGCATGACAAAACATTTGCAAAGCTGAGCAAATCGTATTTTTGGCCAGGGATGCGTGCAGATGTGAAGCGGTTTGTTAACCGATGCAGAATCTGTCAACACTTGAAGGGCCGAAAGCAGAACACAGGGTTCTATCAGCCGTTGCCCATACCCGAGAGGCCATGGGAAGCCATTAGCATGGACTTTGTGTTGGGTTTACCAAGAACACAACGAGGTGTTGATTCCATCTTTTTTTTGGTGGACAGGTTCTCGAAGATGGCGCATTTCATACCGTGTCATAAAACGAGTGATGCAACCCACATTGCCAATTTATTTTTTAAAGAGATTGTAAGACTGCATGGATTACCGAGAAGCATAGTCTCGGATCGGGACATGAAGTTCATAGGTCATTTTTGGAGGAAACTATGGAAGAAGCTGGGCACTGATTTGGCATTCAACTCAGCGTACCATCCACAGACAGACGGTCAGACAGAAGTAGTCAACAGAAGCTTGGGAGATCTATTGAGGAGTCTAGTGACGGAGCATCACACCAGTTGGGATCAGATCCTACCACAGGCATAGTTTGCGTACAACGATTGAGTGAATCGGAGTACAGGTAAAAGTCCATTCCAGATTTTGTATGGAACACAGCCGAGAGGAGTGTCTGAACTCAGGGAGCCAGGACAAGCCGAAACTAGTAGCGCGAGGGCTGAAGAGTTTGTTGAGGCGATGCAAGAACTTCACGTGGAGGTGAAGCAATGACTACAAAAGTCAAATCAGGAGTATAAGCACAGAGCCGATCAGAGGAAGAGGAAACTCCAATTTGAAGTTGGGGACATGGTTTTAGCGCACTTAAGAAAGGAAAGGTTTCCGAGGGGGACGTACAATAAACTCAAGATGAAGAAAATAGGGCCATGTAGAATCCTCAGGAAATTTGGCGAGAATTCATATGAGCTTGAGTTACCTGAGGGCATCGAGATATCTCCGACTTTCAACATATCGGATTTGTGCCCTTACAGAGATGCAGAAACAGGCACTGGAACTGTGGGACCAGTGGTTCAGTGGTAGAAGCAATTACCGGTTGCATAGCCACCCCAGATGGAATGCATACTGGACAAGCGAGTAGGCAGGAAGACCAGGAGGAAGCAATATTTCGAGTACCTGGTGAAGTGGCAGAACCACCCAGTGGAGGATGCCAGCTGGGAACCAGAGGTAGTCATCCAAAAGCATGGGCACACCATACAGGAACTCATGGAAAGGATCCCATGAAATCTTTTTGAGCCGAGGAGTATGATGCAAAAGCATCCACACCTCGTCACGCGAGGCTATATTTGGAGAAAAGGAAAAAAAGGATCGCAGGGTGACGCTAGCATCACAATTTTGACCATTTTGATGTGCGCCACCGTTTAAATAAAAGCCTCCATATTTAGGCGTACTTGTACACTGAAATAGACTGGGAGCAGATAAGCTCTCGCCCTTGTACAGCAGAGGCACTTATTAGATTTAATGCAGAGATATTAGATTTAGTGCAGGTAGATAGGACCACTAAGTTTAGATTTGAAAATTTAGCTTCTAAGAGGGAAAACAGGATATAGACACCCTCCTTTGTATTATTGGATCATTGGCATTAGCATCAGTATCTATATTTTTTCATAGAGAGCAAGGGAGAACAGGATAGGGAGTTCGTGAAGAAACCCCATGTACAGATTGAATTAATAGGAAGAAACTCTTGATTCAATATCATGGTTGTGTTTGAATTCTTTGTGCTGTTGATGTTATTTTGCTGCATACTTGCTTCTTTCTATGCTTATCTTCTTTATGCTGCATATGTGATTTCGTATCAGGTTCCTAACCTGAGAGAATGAGTTTCAATTGTTTCTCTGTTTAGACCAGGAGATTTCTGCATAGAGTGCAGTTGAATTACTCCGCATAGAGTGCGTCGAGGGGAGGGCTAAACAGTTGAACTTTCGTTCTCACTTTGCTCAGAGTTGAGTCGAGTTATTCGAGCCTTGCAGATGAGTGCAGGTCGGGTTTGAGTCTCAGTATCAAGTCTGAGAAGGAGAAGGTTGAAGCTGTTGTGGCGTGAATGTCCAAGGACTGGAAGACTTCATCATTTTAGGAAGTGATTGAAGGCGGAGCATAGGGCCGTGTTCGAGAGAATCTCGGACGGAGTCTGAGTTGATAAAGCTCAGGAGGGTTAGTTCCCTTAGTCCACTGTGGGACCGACTCTAGTGGAGGTCATACAGGATGAAGGCGGAAGAGCGGAGATTTCTTCATAAAGGAAGAGAATCGACGACTTGAGTGTTGTTGTGAAGAACTTCAACAATCACTCCTCTACTCGGAGCTCGAGCATACCGGCGTTTCGCGTTGGCGGAGTTGATAGGTTGGTCGAAGCAGGTGCGAGAACGCGAGAGCCGACGCCATGGAAATCACGTGCACGACATGAGTCATAGTGATTGATGTGAAGGGTGATCTCGGGACATCGGGTCTCGGGGCATAAAGGATTCAGAGATTTGCCTTGCGAGTAGCGAGCTAACGAAAAGGCGAGAAAGTAAAAGGGCCGACATCTCGGAGTCTCGGATCTCGGGACTGGGGAACCCAAAGATATAGTGCGCAAGCCGCGATAGTGCGAGGTCCCGATATGAAGAGGAAAGTCAAAGGTTGACCAGGGATATCGGATCTCGGGGATTCGACGACTTCATCCGCAAGTGCAGGACTCGCGAAGTCGCGACAACAGATCCTCTGATAATCAAGTAGGGAGGACCGGATCACGTGAAATTATAACTGTGGGTAGAAGACTCCCGAGGGAGTTGGAAGAGCTTGGACTCTTCAGGCCGAGGTTTGTGAAGGTCCTGGTGGTGCGACTATGCCGTCGAGGGTGCGGGTTGCAATCACTTATCGCAAAATGCCCTTTGGATTGATTAATGCTGGTGCTACCTTTCAGAGAGCAATGGAAATTTCTTTTAGAGGCTTAATCAATCACTCCATAGTAGTCTACTTATATGATGTGACCGTTTATTCTAAAAACAAAGACGATCATCTAGCTCACTTACGAGTCGTTCTGCTACGATGTCGTAAATACGGCATCTCCTTGAACCCCAAGAAATCCATATTTGCAGTAGAGCAGGGTAAACTACTAGGATTCATTATGTCTAGTGATGGAATGATTATTGACCCCAAGAGGACCCAAGTCATCGCTAAAATTCCCCCACCTACTTCCAAAAAATCCATGCAGTCTTTCATAGGCCAGATTAATTTCGTGAGAAGATTTGTCCCCAGTTTCTCTGAAATGGTCAGGCCTCTCCAGAACCTGATTAAGAAAGACACCCAATATCACTGGGGACCCACAGAAAACCAAGCTTTCAATTCTATAAAGAAGGCCATAATAAACGCTCTGTCTCTCATGAGCCCTGATTTCTCTCAAGACTTTACACTCTATACTTTTGCCTTTGATCGTTCCTATGCCACAGTCCTAACTCAGAAGAATTCCGAGAACAACGAAGTACCCATCGCCTTTATGATATCTGCTTTCAAAGGCACTGAACTTAACTACCCAGCGGTCGATCGACAAGCCTATGTTGTCTTCAAGGTAGTTAAGAATTTTCGGTCATATCTTTTGAAGTCGAGGATGAAGGTCATTGTACCCTACCCTGCCGTTAGGAACTTGTTAGTGCAAAAGGAGTTAGGAGAGAAAAGAGCCAACTGGGTCACCTCCCTGCAGGAGTATGACTTAGAAATCACCCCAGCACAGATCGTGAGAGGCCAAGGGTTGTGTAAGTTGGTAGTTGATTCAGAAACCGAACAACAAGAAGATAGTGATACGTTAGACCTAGAACAACGCAATCAAAATTTGATTTTTTGCGCACAAAACCTCATAAGTCCTTGGTACGACGATATTAGACACTATCTTCAACATGGATTAGCACCCTGTCACCTTGACCCAGCCAAAAGAAGAGCATTGATACTGAAGTCCGCCTCCTTTCATCTAGTTAACGGTATATTGTTTCGTCAGAATTTTGATGGCGTACTGATGCGTTGTCTTGAAAAAGATGAAGCAGAAAGAGTCTTGCTTGAGTTGCATGCAGGAGAAGATGGTGGTCACTTCGGTGGTGACACCACTACTCATAAGGTTTAAAGAGCTGGTTATTACTAGCCGACGCTTTTTAGAGACGCCCATGCCTTGTGCCGTAAATGTATCATTTGTCAGAAAGCAGCAGGGTGATTGCAAAAACCAACCTTCCCCTTGCAACCCGTTTCAGTCGATTCTCCTTTCCAGAAATGGGGCCTTGATATCATTGGTCCTATTAACCCTCCATCCTCATGACAACACAAGTATATTGTGACAACCACTGATTACTTTACTCGATGGTCTAAAGCCACCGCGTTAAGAACTGTTAACACAAGTCAGGTGATCGCTTTTATGAACTGGAATATCATCACTCGTTTTGGTATCCCTGATTGTCTAGTCTTTGATAATGCTTCATACTTTTCTTCTCTTGAGATGAGTGATTTATCCTTAAAGAAAGGAATAAAGTTGAAGTATTCTGCTATTTATTACCCCTAGGTCAACGGCTTAGCAGAATCAACAAACAAGAACTTGATCAAAATTATCAAGAGAACCGTGGTTGAAAATCACAAGAACTGGCACAATGCACTGCTTAATGCACTGTGGGATGATAGGGTAACACCCAAAGCCGCTATAGGTAATTCCCCCTTTTTTCTCGTTTATGGCAGATAAGCCATTCTGCCACCTCACATTCTTCTTCCTTCGATCCAATTGTCACAAAAAGTTCAAGAAGAAGATTGCCCCCCTTTAGAAAGTCGTATTAATTCTTTGATGAAGTTAGAAGAAGTAAGAACCCAAGCTAAGCATAAACTAGACCAACATCAACAACTGATTAAAAGCTGGTTCAATTCTAATTCTTCTTCTGATAGGAATTTTGAAGTAGGTGATCTCGTCTTAAAGTGGGACAAACCACACGAAGGAAAGGGTGAGCACACCAAGTTTCAAAATTTGTGGCTTGGGCCATTTTTTATTGTTGAAAAGTTGGGTCCTAGTTCCTTTCGATTGCAGAATCTTGAAGGTATCTTGACACCTATCCGGTGAATGGCCAAGCCCTGAAAAGATACTTTGCTTGATACCCACCCTTGTATATTATGTAAATATTTTCTTTTTTTTTTTCATTTTGCCTTTGTTTTCGTTTTTGGTTTTGATTTGGACTGATCAGTTTTTATGTTTTTGAAACATATGCATGCCTGTGGACTGAGCCATTCAGACCAAGACCATAGAAAATTTTCTTCGCTGAAATAACTCCTGAAAGGTTGTACGAACATCAATGATATATTTCTAAAAATGATATTTATGTTTGAAAATTTTGTTGTTTGAAAGAAGTTTACTAATTTCAATCTCTAGGCAAAGTTTGTCATGATCACTTATTATCTTTTTACGCTGTCCATTTTTCGTAAAGGAATGACTCAAAAAGGATGTCTCTTTGTCATAGTAAGTTGTTTTAGAAATAAAACATTTCTGGAGCTGAATAAAGGACAGTGTCAAAAAATTATGTTGAGGTCTAAAAAATGTGATAAAATACCAAGATTTTTCAGTGTCACCCCGCTCAGTTATTCACAAAAGAATAAAAAATAAAAATGTTAATAAGAGCTGTGGGAAGTGTTTGTAAACCCGTCGGGATACTGAATAGGTCTGCTGCCAATGGGTAAATGCAAGCATGGCACCAAGACAACTTCGCCGGGGTACTGAACAGGCCCGCTGACAGCGAAGCAATGTCGGGTACACGAAAATCTGAAAAAAAATTATGAAAAACATCTTTTAAGTCCTTTATTCTGATCTAGAACTTCTTGATGGGATACAGATGTCCGAGTGGGTTAAATGGCAACACTGTCGAGGCTATGGATGCCTGCTGGCAGCAATGGCCATGCCAACAATATTGAAGATTTTATCATTAATGTCGTGACTTGCTGATCTTAAGACTGTTATTAGTTTTCATCTTTTAAAACATCGCTGAAAAAGATAGTAAATGATGATGTTTGTACGATTTTCTGATGGTTGTTTTTGAGTTGAACTTTTCTTTGTCGTCCTAATCTAAATTTTTTTCTTTCGACAAAGATAACTGCTTTTCCAAGTGTGTCGCCATTGTTGGCAGCCAATTCAATTTTTTCAATTTCCCTAAAAGCTGCCTACACCTATGTCTCTTGAACTTCAAATTTCTGTCGCATTTTGCCAACAGAAGACATTTCTATTTCATGCGACATTTGCAAATTGGTTTCAATTTAGTTTTCACGACTGAAAGCGTGAAAATTCCTCCATCATTATTTGGACTATCATGATCTTTTCATTGATATTCTAATTGATACTTACCCGAGGTTTATTATTAAGTGGCTGGAATGATTTTTCAAACTATGTCCATTTGCCTATTCTTACTTTGATTGCGCAACTTGATTTTTATTTGATTGAGAAGGTATTGAGCATGTGAATTTATGAGTTATATTTGATTTCATAAGGGTCATGGTTGATCTTGTTTTATATGATGTGATCCTTATAAGCTCTTAACTTGTCGATTTTATAAAATCATTGGTCACAATGTTATAAACTTTGATTACACATTATGCAACAAGCGCATAGGTAAAATATGAGTCCGATTTCATTTTGAATGGAAATAGTTTGATTATACATGGCGCGTTGGTTAAACATTTGGTTTTTTTATTTAACTTTGCATTTGATTTAACGTTGAACATTCATGGTTTCAAACAACGCAATGGCATATTGGTATATTATATCCACTCTTTAATCCTTGGGTTGGCTGAATTTTTGGTTATGTTTGATGGAACAACGTTGTACTCTACCATTAATGTTTTGCATGGCGGTGAACTAACCCACCACATTCACACACGCATATTGATTTGCTTCCCCTTTCATCATTCTCAGCTATTATCCCAAACGATTTTGTTCTTGTGTGTTTATCCGAACCCTACCATGTGTCCACACCATGGCTCCGGTCGTAAGGGTTGAACCCAATGGTGGCCAGGCATTGTTGATGTTCGATGGTGTTTACAATGACCTTGAGGAATTCGGATGGCTCCCCTTCATACGAAAGTTTGATGGCTATAACCCTAGCGTGGCTCGACAATTTGCATTAACCTTTGATGGCTGCCGAGCCAAGGTTGGGGATGTGCAATTGGAAATTGATGAGCAATTTCTCAGTTTAGCTACTGGTCTGCCTGCTATCGGACAGGGATGGTCAAAAAAATGCAAAATGGAATATGTCCCATGGGCATTGCTCTTCAAGTCACGAAGAGTGAGCTCCTGTGACAAAGGTTTGCCCACGAATATGCTAAAGCAACGTTGGCATGACTTGCTGATGATAACGAAGAAGTTCATTACCTGTGAGGGTTGGTATGGTTTTGTTTTCTTGTACCACCTTCGGCAACTTATGGTTTTCATGGGATATGAGCTTAATATGCCTTACTACTTGCATAGGAGTCTGTTTAAAACGTCTAAAAGATACAAAAGGAACCAGACTGATAACAGCCTATTTCATTTTGGGTTAATTAAAATGCTTGTGGTTTGTCATCTGGGGTTATGCTGAGACTATTGGAATGATTTTCTTATTTGCAATAACTTTGAGGACTCAAGCCCACCACAGGTTGACAAACCTGTGGTGAGTGAGACCAAGTCAGTACCCCCTGTTCCTTACAGTGCTCTGTTACCTAAACCCCTACCCGACTTGCCTATTGACCTACCCAATTATGTTACCCAGGATGTGGAAAATGTTAAACCCATGGGTAAAAGGCCTAAGGCCAAACCTATTGCGAATTCCAAAGGTAAGAAGAATTCTCGGTTAATCTCTCGCATGGCAAGAAACAAACTGAAAGTTCCTGTCAACCCCGACCCTATTATGGTGAGTGAAGATTCTGACTCAGAGGTTGAACGCTACTTGGCAAGTGAGTATCCCTACTCAGAAGGTATGTGTGACAAACCCTCATACGATTTTGTCAAAAACCTACCACCTTGCTTACAAAATGATCCTAATTTTCTCGTCATCAAAATGCCTTGTGAAAACCCCGGTGACTCGTTAAAGCCCCCTTCTGTTCTATCCGAACCAGCTGCTCCACCTTGTGATCAGTGTGGCTCAAGGTTAGAAAGGTATTACCTTGATGTGCCAATGTTGCAGTCCAGAATTCATGCTCTGGAGGATCAATTTGCAAAGCTCACCAGTCAAAAGGTGAAGATGCCATCCACTGATAAGAAAAAACGAACAACAGGTTCGATTTTGTTTAAGAACGCGGAGTCAGCTACAACAGTCGTCAATTCAAAATTGGCATAGCTCGAACAAACTCAATGGTATGATTATCACCAATTTATATGATAAACCTACAGCTCTGTTTACACCGTGGATTTGTTTTATCACATAAGCATGCATTATGGTATATAATTTTGTTTTGATAAATCAAATTTCGTTATTGTTTTAAGTTTCGATTGGATTTGGCTTTGATTCGATTGATCATAGGATAGATTTGATTGTTTTAATTTAGCTTCAATTGAATACTCTGTTGATTATTGAAGTTTTTTCTAAACACAGGCTATTTCTGGTATTTCAATTTCAAACGCAATCAATGTTTCGATTCGAAATTGGTTATAGTCTATACGATGTGGTTGGCATTAATGGTTTGCTGTTAAGATTTTATATTCCATGTCTTATGATCAATTCGAATATCATTCTGTTAAGGCATAACCAAATTGCGAATAGATATGAGTCATAACTATTATACCCAACTAATCGATTCGCATTGTTTGACCGTGTTATTAGCTCGGTTCATATTGCAACAAATGTATTGTTTTAATTTGATTTGTTGAACGAAAATGAGCATGCCTAGGATTACGATTTGTTTCTATATTTGACTTAATCACGATTCAATTTGATTGTTACCCAGTTATGATTACAATTTTGTTGATGGTTATGATTACTATTTTTGGTCATGTCTGTTAACTGTTTAATGCTCAACAAACGAAGTCTATGGAAAGTCTGGTGGATGTTGTTATGCATGTTTCGTTTTGACTATAATCATATGCACAATGTTACAACCGTAACAAATCAATTATGATTGTGTTCGATCATGATCGTATCGATTATGGTTGTGTTGATTACATCGTATCTTATACGGTATGATTCACTGTTTAATTTCGTTGGATATGAAACAGTTTGGTTACCTTTTGACCCGATTTTATGGCAACTAAAGAACAGGGCATTCTTATCCTGTTTCGATTGCAACCTTTTCGATTTTGTTTAACTTGAATGATAAATTTGTTTGAACCATTAGTAATTCGATTTTATGTTTATTAAAAGAAAATTAAACTAGATTGTTTTAAAAAGATTTCGTTTGATTTCTATCTGGTTCTGTGTGTTATTTTAGACTAGCTACAGAATCAGATGATTCTGTAGCTAAGTCTGTAGGATCAATTTTTTAGTGTTTTGTTACTGAAATATCTTTCTAATTTGATACTTGTGTTCTATTGCAGGTAAATTCGAAATTGCAATTGAGTTGTTGAGCATTTAGGGGATGTTTCAAAGATTTCACTTGCATTTCATTTTCTTAGTTTAGGTGATTTTGGGATATCTCCCAGATTATGTAAAACATTTTGAGATTATCCACAAGGAAGTTTTACCTTGTGAAGAGACCTATATATATACTTATGATTTTTGTAACAATCATCATCCTCATTCGTGGGAGAACAAGGATATGGAGTTCTAATACAAACTTTACATAATTTGGTGTTTTGTCACAGCTTTAGCTTCTCATTATATCAATATTGTGTTTCATGTTGTGTATATCAATTTGTTTATGGTTTATGACTACTTTAGCTATCTAAATCATGTGCAAATGATATAATTTTAATCACTGTTATCCATATCTTGTCCCTTCCAAATAGATAAAAGACATAACAATTGTCTAATTCAACTTGTGAATGACAGGTTTATCTTCTTCATAAATTGAATTGTTATATATAAGTTTTTGCATAACAAGTTTCCCTTATTGCAGGAATTTATAATCATAAGATTGTTATGATTTTCTTTTATGTCTTGTTTGTCCTATAAAACACTTCAAGAAGCAGCGCAACCAATCGTTTACAAAAATCTTATGGACTAACCGGTGTGAGTTTCCCTCCTCCGACCAGCTTAGAAGTCATCATACACAGGGAAGACTTGGAGCGTTCCCAGGTCAATTAGTCTGTTGTTTACTGTTTTCATTAAGTAGTTTAATTCAGATATAAGCTTAATTAGATTTATACTAGACTGTTTAATTTTTTTAAATATATTAGATCGTTTAATTTCAGTAGTTTTACTTCTTATTCATAAAATATAGAAAATCAAAAAGAGATTCTTGGCTGTCTTAGGGCAGAAAACACATGAGTTTTGCATGTTTTAATTAAATTTGTAGGTTGTTTATAGTGTACATCTGTGAATAAGTAATATTGCAGCTGGTAATTAGATACTTGATTTGAAGTTATTATAATAATAATTAATAGATTGTACGTAATAGTTAGAATAGTTATATTTAGTTTTAGTTATATTTAATAGTTTGTTTTAATTAGATTAGTGTGTTAGTTTCCTTTATTTTTAGTTAGTTTGTTTTATTAGTTTTAGTTAATTTTAGTTTGTTTTATTTAGTTTTATTTAGTTTTAGTTTGTTTTATTTATTTTAGTTAGATTAATTAGTTTAGATTAGTTTTCTCTTTGGTTTTCTTAAAAGACCTTAGGGCGGCCAACAGAGCCGTTAAACTCGTCAGGGTGGTCCATTCCAAATGGCTTGGGTTATTTAGACAACCCCGGACTGGTTCCACTCTTTTAATTGACAGACGAACAATTTCACCCGTCAACAAGTTTGTAGTCCAAAATTCCATACATATGCATAAAAGGCTTTGGCCCTTCCTTTTGCATACTTTTCCAAAATATTGCTAAGGCTTCCTCTTAAGAAAAACCATTTTTTGGAGAGTGTACCCACCCTACTGTACTAATAGCCCATGTACACATGTGTGTTTCATGCTATTTATCTCATGTACATACACATGTTGGATACTAGATATCCCTCATTTACCTCCAAAAGTTGTAAAAAATATAAATTGTGCGGAATTCGGTGGAATTTACGGGATATGGAGGATTTCCTGACCATTTTACACCTTGTAGCCCGCCCTCAAACCAAATAACCATATTTTTCTCATATAAAAAGAGGCCCTGGGGTGTCATTTATGAACATAAAAAAGACAATAAGAAAATTGTGCCAAAATCCCTTCCCTTTCTTAGCCTAAGTTTTTCATCCCATTTTGAGTTTTATCCTCAACCTTTCCCTCGGTCCTTTCTCCTTATGAAATCTTTCCTCCTTCCCTTGGTGATAATATGGTTGCGAGAAACTAACGTGGGATTGATGCACCTAGAGCCATGACCTAGGAGCGTGGAGTAGTTTCTGACAAAGGATGTAATCTTTTTTGTCTTGAAATTGAATAAAAAAGTTCATCCTTGTCCCAAAAATATTATGTTTGTATGATTTTGTTGATTTATGCATTTATATCTATGTATAAACTTTGAAATTGATCAGTAGAGATTGCATATGTTGTCTCATTGTGTTCCTAATATTTTGTAGGTCACCTTTGGGATGAGATCTGTAATACCTCTAGGCCAAATCCAAACTGTAAATGTAAATGCAAATGTACTAAAGTTGGTGGGTTGTTTGATATCATTTTTGTATGCACCTTCCATGGTATAGTGTGCACATGTACTGCGCACTAAAATGATGAAGTTTGCACATTCTAGGATACCGCGTGCAACAAAATTAAGTGCGCGTGATTTTGAGGCCACGGATCCTTTGTGTATATGTTGTGTTTTATAGGTTGGTGAGCCAATTATTATAAGTTAGGAGGCTTATGTTTTAAATTAGGCTAGAGATCCTAGATGCTAAAGGCTAGTGAGCCTATTTTTTTCTATGTCTCATGTTACTATAATACATCACTACGTGTAGAATGACCATGATAAAAGAGTATGAGGGACTAAACTCCACTAATTAGGGAAAGGGGGGGGGGGGATAAAAGTTAAGGATAAGGGGATAAGCTAGGGAGATTAAGACAAAAATGAATATTTTATTAATATTCCTTCAAGTATAAAGTTTGCATAATTATTTTGTCCTTAGTTCTAAGGATGGGGACAAGTGGGCCAAAGTATCTCTCAACATGACAAATGTTAAGTTGGGAACATGAATACATATAGACTAAACTTAGTTCAGTTTCCTATCATTCATTCATTCCATGATAATTCACTCACGCATTCAGTTGTCCTTTGTAACTTTATGTTACTATTACTGTACCTGTACCCATACACATATCTGTACTCGTACCTATATCTATGCCTAGTTATCTTGGGATTTGGATTAAAGAAGAGGGTTGTTAGGCCCATGAGAAATTTATTTGTGGGTGAGAGAATTGTTGGGAATTGATTTCCCAAAGGTGCCAAAATGCAGCTACAGGGATCTGAGACATCCTGTCTATCCTGTTGCTAAATCCATGGAAGGGAAGTGGGGCAGCCAAGGGGTTGTTGAGAAGAGAAGGGGAACACTTCCTGGGGTGGGGCAGGCATGTGGGGAATGAGGGATTATAGGCTGTTAGTTTGAGTTGGCACCTATGATGTAGTATTTCCTGTTGTCTTAGATACATCGGCCTGGTTAGGAATCCATTTACGAGGGTGGAGTTTAGTCCCAACTCGAGGGTGACCCACTACTGAGAGTGATGAGTAGTGTACTCTAAGGATGGGAGGTTTGTGGAAGCTATGGACAAAGTTGGTGATATTCTTACCAAGATAAGTGCCAATTGTGTGTTAATTTATATGTTGCATTATTATTTATGTGTTTATTTTTATGGGTTTTTCCTGTGTGTGGTTTATACCTGTCTTTATATTTATGGGTATTTCCTATCTATGTTGCATGTATATGTTTAATTTTATTCCCGTATGAATTTGTGCATTTACATAATGTATTTTTTTGTTTTAAGTTTTATATATAATGTTCCACAAGAATTTATGTGTGTATATGTTTTAACTGGTATACAGCTCGAAAATTTTTATGCGACATAGCTCAGTTGGATCTTGGTGATGTTACAAGATTTGCGATCTAGGAGGCTACAACAAGCAAAAGAGGTATATGCCAACTACAAGGACTAAAAGTGCACCCATTGACCCTCTTTCCTCTCTCTTGTCACTTTCTTTAGATGTTTTTTTGGTATTTGATCGTATGGAGAAAGAGTTAGAGATCCATGTCCTTTCCATAAATTCATGGGTTTCACGAGGAAAAGAGAATAACTTAACAAGTTGCAGTGAGGAAAAGTGCGGACATCCCCAAGAAGAAAGTGCAAGCATCGTGGAATTTTGAAGAAGATTTGTTGAAGATCAGAGATCTAAAATGCAGGTCAGCTACATGTTGAAGGTATGTCTTCATGTGTATGTTAGAGTGTGTATTTTGAAAAATTGAGGAGTATATATGTCTTAGTGATTCATAAGCATTTTATTTGGAGAACTCCCTCATGGATCTTGGTATGAGGTATGTGTGGTTGCAGTCTCGATGAGGTATCGAAATAAGTAGCAGTAACAAAAGTATAAGAAAAATTACTAGCAACAACTTATTAGTTACAAAAACATAGGTAGTGAGAGATTGGCCTACATTTATATTTCAGGGTGGTTGGAAGGGGTAACGAAAGGTGGTATTAGGCTCGTTCTGATTGGAGCTGATAAATTAGGGAGTTGGAAATTCCACCAATTTGAAGCCTATAGATAGCGGTTTCGACACTCCTTCCATTTGTAGCTAGAGAAATGGGAATTTGCTGCTTCCAATGAATGTACTCTTTGACAAATAAGAAAATGATTCCATGGTATTTTTCCACATTGCACTTCCATGTAAACGTTTGGTGTATTATGTTTAATTGTTTTTTATGCACTGAATTATGGTATTGATGATATATTGAGTATTATTGAAGATTTTATAGTGTGGTTAAAGAAATAAAATTTCTCATACTGATTCACTCCCCTCTCATTATTCCAACAACTGCAATTATTTGTCAGTTGTAGGAGAAGGCATACTCAGTATCATTAAACATTTTGCAGGATGCAACAAGAATCCTTCCCTACATACTATATGTCCTAGTAGATTCTCAAGTGGTACACAAAAGATACATTTTTTTCAGTTGAGGGAAATTTGTAGTTATCTTGAGCGATCGAACATCAACCATGATAAACTGATGTGCCCCTTTAATAGGAAATACATGTTCCAATAATCCACATATAACTCGAGAATCATATGAATGTAATAAAAAAACTTGGCAATCATTATTTGAGAGAACACCATTAGGGTGTTCTCAAGCCCAAAGGGCATAAAAGTATTTACAAATGATCCCCATTCGGTAGTGAAAGTAGTCCTTCTCTTTTCCTCTTTGGAAATTCCAACCTAGTGATACCTAGAAAAGACATCTATAAAATAATAGTCTTCATTCCCCATTACTTGGTCCAAGACCTCATCACTAAAGGGGGTCAGAAAATGGTTATGTACACAAGCCAACTTTAAACTCCTATAATCCACATAGACTTTGATATCTTCAGTACCATTCTTTCTCTGGATTATAATGGGACTGATCCATTCACCCTCATCCACTAGAAAAATTATCCCAGTTGCTAACATCCTATCAATATCCTTCTTCACATTCTCTTTGACTATAGGATTCAAGAAGTAGGGCCTCTGTTTGACCAATTTTGAGTTTTTATTTATGTCTATATTCATCTCCCCTAAATATCCTTTAATCCCTTTTAGTTTTGAAAATATTTTAGGGAATAGATCCTCATATTCCCACAACAAAGATTCTATCTCTTTCACAGTTTGTTCATCCAAATAATCCCCTACAGATTCCATATTAGGATGCTCCTCACTCTCTATGTTTACTTTCCACGACCTCATAGGTTTGGATTAGTATCTTCTTGCATCATATGATATAGTGTATTTAATATCTATAGTTCCTTTAGATTCTTTAAATGTCAAATGTCTAAGTTCCTCTAGGTCTTTGGGGTCTTTTGGGTATTTATCAACCTTGTTTTAGGCCATGGGTATTCATATAGGGGATGGATAAAGGATATGAAGGAGTAGATATTTATGTTCATGAAAAAATATAGGTAGATGTGCGGGATTAATTTCATCAGTAAATAACATATTATTAATTTTTTTCAACACTAGGGTGATTTCAGGAGACTTACCTAAAAACGATAAATCATGGGAGAACTCGTGTTGAAGTACTTCCTAGAAAGAATTTTTTCTTCCGATATCTTCATTCAGATACCAAGAACTTGGAATTCATCACAAACAATGAATAAACTTGATGTACCCAATATTTAGAAGGTGGTTATGCAACTTTCCATACCTTGATACAATGTACAACATGCTCCTTAGGATTATATGACCTATTGTATGATTTTAGACTTAACATTTGATGCTTCAACTTTTGATCTTTACTTGACTAGTTGACCAATGATGGAAGTATATTTCGGTATTGAATGGAAATCTTGAGCTCATCGCAAGAAGTTAGATCTCCCTTATGAGTGCCCCACCACCTAGTTGGAGACAATTTTAATGCAATATCAAGTACTAGAATTATTTTCTCTACCAAAATCTTATCCTCCAGATAAATGAGATATTTGCGTAAATATGATGTGCCATCATAAATACAATGCTCTCTAATATTTGTCGCAATCCACCCAACTTCTCTAACATTTTTGCAATGCCTTGAAAACTTTTCATACCTTCCTTGCTTCCAATTATCAAACGGTGCTTCTGAACCTTCACTTGTAGAATGAATGCTCTGCCAACTTAATAACCCATCTGCAATAATATTAATGTATTCTTCTCTTTTTCCTATAGTCAGAGTGTACAAGCTATCCCAATAATCCTATTCCATATTCTCGTCTATTGGATCAACATATCAAGGACCTTGGTATGGGTGTAGAGGTTGCACTACTTTCATTCCATCCACTTCAAAGGTAATAGTTTTCTTCTTAATATCTATGACATGGTAATTCTTGTAGGCCTAGTCAATGGCCAATAGAGTTGGTCACATCTCGTTTTCCCCCATTGTTTCTATGACCTCAAAGTATGCCATGTTTTTTACACCAACCAAATCTACTTCAACATTTTGCAGCCTCAGAATAGGATATATGCAATATTAATTTGCCATCTGCAAGAAAATAGGTAAATATACAAGCATGGGATTTAGCATTGCTTCCTAAGTATTCTTTGTCAGTATCTTGACATCAGAGCCCAAATCTAACATAACATACCCAATATCACCGTCGTTGATGTGGGCGTTGAGTCTAATTTCTATTCCAGATCTCCTCTTCCTACTTTGTACCCTACTTTTATTCCTTTCTAAAATATTAGCAACAATTGACTCCTCTCAGATCTCCTCAGCCCCTAATATAACCTTGATTGTGTTCTGAAACTTCTTAATGAGTTTTTCATCATCTAGAATGTTGTAAAATAGTTGGAACCACAAATCAATATCCTTTTGTGATCTCTCTGGGGGATCCTTCTATGCAACCAATTTTTTTGTGACTCTTGGTTGAAGCTCAAATCTTTGTTCTGCAACTATCATCATTGCAAGATTAGAATTTTTCCTGAACATTTCCATTGCATTCTGGAAGAATTACTTCAAACTTATGGGATGGTAATTATCATCCTCAGGTACTAACTTCTAGATCTTACTTTAATTATGATTGTCAACATCAATGTTATTTCTTGTTCCTCCTCTAGTAATAATGTTGATATTGGGATATTTTTCTTTAGGGATAAGTCTTGGCTCAAAATTTATCAAGTTATCCCCTCTTTTCATTGTGATATATTCCCATTTAGCTATCAAATTAGGTTATTCCTCAGTGTCATGAGTGTGTTTTCTCCAATTTTCACACCAATGTCTTCTCTTAAGTGGAAACTCTCTTGTGATATTCGCATGTTCGTCGCAATTGTAAAAAATAACTAGTCCTCTTCCTCTAGTATGTCCACTAATGAATCCTCCACCACCACTACAACCTCCTTTGAACCCTTGAGGAGACTCGTTGAACCTAAATGTATATTTATCCAATATGTTCGCAAGAGCATTCAGAGCATGACTCTACTTGGTAGTATGAGTAGGTGACCCACATAATTCACAATATATTGTACTCAGAATAGGAGTATACTTTTGTAGGATGTGGAAATGTCTAGGGGAGTTTGTGTAACTTCTACATATTTAGAAATACTAATTATTATGGCCTCTTAGATGATTCGAGAATGTATGGTACTGAACATGGACATGAAATGGTGTTGTAGAGACAACTTGTGGAACCCCTCCCAATGGTCCTACTAGTGGAGGTGCCATCAGGTGAGGAGGGCATCCTGCGCCCCTCAATCTTGGATATTCATTCATTTTATGATAGTTATACACCATTTTTTCACACCTAGGAAATTATCGCATATCACTTTGTTAAGTGTCACAAGTGTCACATCACACTCTGTTAAGTGTCACAATTTTGACATCTCACCCTGTAAGTGTCACAACTAGAATGGATTACTTTACTAACTGCCATGGCCTAAATATCATGTGTTTCTAAGTATTACAACCTTAACATCATGTAAAATGATAGGTTATGATCCCTAGTCAAGATGGAGGAGAAAACCATCATTTGGAGGATGAAAAACCACTTTTTACCTTGTATTTTTGACCTCTTTTAATGAGGGACGCCCCCTTCCCATGCATAGGGGGAATCCTCCCTCCTTTAATAGTTATAGGGGAGCATCTAGGATTCACTGTCGCCCACTCTGGGGAAGTGTCCTTCTATTTAGAGAGGTTTCCATGTTTTTTCGGGCAGTTGGTTTGAGAATGATTTGGGTTGTTTGCATTGTTTTCATCAAGATTCACTCAACCCTCTTCCATTCAATGTTGAGGAAAATACATGATCATGAAGATTAATATGAATCCTAACCCAATCCATAAAAATTCTAAACCATACTCTCCATTTATACATGTTACTTGGACCTCTTGAATCCTATATAACCAGAGCCATTCATGGTGAAAGGGGGACGACACTAAGCATCAAATTGTTGATATTCAGAGAAACGTAGGAGGAGAATATAAAGAGAGTTAAATATTTGTTCTTCATAGAAAGCAACATATATGGGACTTTAAGAGGTAGCAACATATATTTGAGGTTGTATCTTCATGCTTCATGATTAATAAAAATTTTCCCATTTCAATACATTGTGTTCTTCATTTCTTGTTATGTCACTATTTTTTGATGATAGATAGTAGTAGGAGAGTACTAGTTTGATTCTTGCAAGTCATTTTCAAGAGGGAGCTTTGGATTAGAGCTCAACCTTTGGAGGAGAAAGGAAAAAACTCCTATATCTATTAAATTCTTATACAAGAACATAGAATTTATAATGATGGGAGTTTTAGGAACCATTTGTTAGTAACTATATCAACCGAAGGAAACTCAGTTGAGGGGGGTTCCACCTGTCCGCATAGGGGATTTACTCACCACATTTTTCAGAAACTCGTATGGGGAGGAATGGTTAGTTATTCTCGATTTATAGCCTCTGAATTCACTCCTTTTTTGTGTTTTGATTCTCCCTCTTTTAGAATATTTCTCATATATGAGCCTAGCTAGTGCATTCCCTAAATCATGAGAAGTTTTTCCAAGTTTTGACACTCATAATTTCATGAGAGTGTCTCAGCCTTAGGGATGCGCCCCGTTCAACCTTTACAAATAATCATATATTCTCCTCTCTAGTATATTAAGGGGCGTACATACCCTTGGATTACTCTATCAAAAGTATGGGGGGGGGGGCATCCTTCTACTTCCAAGGTCAGGTTTCAACTGTTTTTTACACTGTCTTTTTGTGTTTTTTCTCTTTGATTTTTTCCTCAAGATATTATATGTTTGGTAAGGTATCTATTTTATTGAAAGGATTGTGTTCATAATTATTTTAACATATTTTTTTTTCCTCTTTTCATTTGATTATCTCTTATCCTCTTTGATTTGGAGATTTTCACAAATTGATTTGTTGAGTTTCTTGCATTGTATTCTTTGAAAAACCCTTTGTTAATAGCATTCCTGGACTCTTTTTCAACTTTGAATTGGCCATCTTTGTTTTTTTGGAATCTGACATCTTAAGAAAATAATTTTCCTTTCTTTCACATTTTGACTTCTTGAACGAACAAGTGTTGGAACCATTCCTACATTTGACTTGATCTTATTGAGAGTGCATTTTTTGTTTGAATCTCTTTTTTATTCATATCTCTTTGTATATGCATTGGATCCTTTCATTTTGATTGAAATAAAAGAAGCATTAAGAGCCTACATTTGATTTGGTTTCATTGCATAATAGAATCAAGAAAAAATAACATTTACTATTCAGATTTTTGGGTGGTTCATATTTGTATTTTGTATTTGGGAATGGAAAAAAGACTCTTCTCCTTTCCATATTTATCATTGATCGAAATAAAAAAAAAATCATTTCCTTTTAGTTTTGCATGTTTTTAAGGGTAGAGTCCAAATATCGTCATTTTCACTTCCATTCCCCTGAGTAAACAACAACTATAAAATCAAGTACTAAATAAAATATATCTAGAATATTTTTTTTAGGGCTCTCCAAACCTACATTAGTTTAACTGTAGAGATTTGGAATAGGTGGTGAGGATACCTCTCCAAATATATGCAAACAAATGTAGTATCTTGAGTTAGGGAGAGAAATACATTTTCCACATCATTGTCCTGGGAAGCCCTTCTCATAGAAGGAATCACAAGGTCACATTAAGGATAGCATAGTAACTAACCCTTCTTCGTTAGTCTTGGTGGAGTGGTCAACATGTATTAATGTTGGTTTCTATTCTACTTATTCAGTTATATAGTCTGATATTACCTTACTATTATAAGTTGACCTGGGTTCATATTTAACAAGCTTCCAAAAAAATCCCTCTAAAACTATCACCCCCCTAGTAAACCAGAAGGAAACGGAGAACACGGGGTGTACTGTGCAGTATGACTCTAGATAGCTCTATGGGTGGCTACAATAATCAGATGCTTGCAGCCTGGGAATGAGTGGAGATATCTAGTTGTATCTTGTGATCTTTATTTATTTAGTCTAACCTCTTGATTAAAATAGTCATTCTTATTCATGCGTGTGGAGTACCAGATCTAACTAGTTCCTTCATTCATTCATATAGCATTTAATACTTAACAAAAATGGATATGCATACATTCAATCACATAAAGAAATATTTATCGTGGTTCACCCCCATCTGGGATACGTCCACAAATATCTGGCTCTAAAGCTCTTTATTGTGTCTCATCAATATGCCACGTCATGCATGTTTAGAGTCTTGGATATTACAATATAAATAGGCATCCCAATCCCTGTGAGGTTGAATAGATTTCACCATGCTCCTCAACCTGTGATCTAACCCTCGAGATTAAGTTGCTCAATTCTTCTCTAGCTCACTAGCGTACAAAATGTTTGTTGGGTATGTGTTATATTCTTTGCATGTATGTGTGTGGGAACGTTAGTATGACAACTGCATCTGACGATCCCTCTAGTAGTGATTTTTGTGTCGTGTGCATTGGGCTCTTTCCTAGGGGGGTCCCAGGGGGGTAGGTATTCGCCCCCTAGTTACGCGCAGCGTTCGAGGAAACACCCTGAAATTTGTTTTGGGTGTTTTTTTGTTATTTTTAGCGGATTTGTAAATCAATATCGGATTAAGGGATTAGGGTTTTGGTATCTACTAAATACCTAAAAACATTGTATATATATTGTATGGGGAATGGTGAAATTCTATATAATGAATATAAGAAAGGTTTTCTCGGTTGAGGGTTTCCAGTATCAATATTTGTGTACTATGTGAATGATCCATTGATTAATTTTATTTTTTCTTAAGAATCTATATGCATTGCTTTACTTCGTATGTTTAAAACTTACATGTGGTATCAGAGCTCGTTTTTGGCTTCGGAGGGACACCTTTATTGTTGAGGGTTTGGCTTGGTCTTGATAGATCAAGTTTATCTTTGGTCTGTGATAAACCTGGGTTTAGTGGGAGATTTTGTAGTGGAGATTAAAGTATAGAAAAAGGAATGGAAAGCTCATCTAGAATCGAGATAGAGAAGTTCAACGGTAAAAATTTTGAGCTATGGAATCTCAATATGGAGGACCTTCTTGTAGATAAAGAACAATGGATCAACGTGGATCCTGGTACACAGCCTACTAGTACACCATCTACTAGCACACAAGCTACTGGTACACAACCTACTAGTACACAACCTACTAGTACACAAAATTCTATTACACTAGCTACTGGTATGTCGAAGGAAGATTGGGAGAAGTTGGACAGAAGAGAAAGGAGTACTATTCAACTCTGCCTGGAAGATTCGATTTTGTTGAATGTCTCGGGAGAATATACAACCAAGGAACTATGGGATAAGTTGGGGAATTTGTATCAATCAAAGTCCCTAGTAAACAATTTGTTTCTTTGAAATAAGTTGTATCATCTTAGGATGGAAGATGGAGATTTTGTGACAGAACATATAAATGCCTTTAATACTTTGGTAAGTCAACTTGTCTATGTTAATATTACAATTGCAGAAGAAGATAAGTGTATTACTTTGTTATGTTCTTTTGCAGACTCTTGGGATAATCTGGTTGTAGCAATTGGTAGTACCACTCAATCTACATTGAAGTATGAGGATGTAGTTTCATCTTTGTTGTCTGAAGAGATGAGGTGGAAAAGCATGGATAGTCATAGCACAGATGCTTTATTTGTAAGAGGTTGTACCCAAGACAGGAATCATGGTAAACCTTCAAGGGGAGGGGGGGCGAGATCTAAATCTACAGGTAGATCTAAGTCTCCAGAAAAATCTTTAAGGAAATGATGGAAGTGTGGTAAATCAGGGCATTATAAGAAAGATTGAAAGTCTAAGAAGGTTGATAAACCAAAGGGATCTGATAGTACCTCTTCCACAGAGGCGAAAACCTCCACTGAAGAAGGAGGTGATGTTTACCTGGAATCTACAAGTACACATGCAGACCGTGATGTATGGTTTATTGAATTAGGTGCATCATACCATATGACGCCTCACAGGGAGTGGTTCTCTAAATATAAAAAATACTATGGTGGTGATGTATTCCTAGGAGATGAATCGACAGAAAAAATCTTGGGACATGCAAGGGTTAAGTTGCTACTAAAATATGGAAACATTAGGTCTCGCCATGGGGTTCTTCACATTCCAAAACTAGCCAGGAGCCTAATATATATAAGCAAGATGGATGATGCAGGAGTGGATATTGTATGTGGAAAGAACACTTGCAAGATGGTACGAGGAGAAATGGTGTTGATGAGGGGAGTTCGGTGTGGAACTCTGTACAATTTGTTGGGAAGCACTTATACTAATGGATGTAACAGTTATGTTGTCCCTGAATAGAGAAATAAAGAAGACAAGACCAATATTGTCCCTGGAAAGAATACCATGCTGTGGCATCAAAGATTGGGACATATTGGAGAAAAGGGCCTTTGAACACTCCACGGTAAAGGTATGGTTGAAGGTATGTCTAATTGCACTCTAGATTTTGATTTCTATGAACATTGCATATATGGTAAACATAATTGAGTAAGATTCCCATCTAGTGCTACAAGAGCAAAGGGGATCTTAGAGTTGATACACAGTGATGTCTTTGGACCTGTTCCTGTTCCATCCCTAAGTAAATCTATGTATTATGTTTCATTCATAGATGATTTTTCAAGGAACACATGGATTTATTTTTTTAGAAAGAAATTTGAGGTATTTGATAAATTTAAAGAGTTTAAGGCTCTGGTAGAAAACAGACAGAGAAGAAAATAAAGGTATTGAGAAACGATAATGGTGGAGAATTCCGCAGAAATGAATTCAAAGAATTATGTAAGAAGTGTGGTATAGCAAGGCAGAAGACTACTCCATACACTCCTCGGTAGAATGGAGTTTTCGAAAGGATGAACAAGACACTCATGGAAAAAGAAAGGAGCATGCTCAGCGGTGTCGGGTTAGGACAAGAATTCTGGGAAGAGGAAGTGGGTACATCATGTTACCTGGTAAATCGATTACCTTCATCAGCGTTGGATGATAAAACTCCACATGAGGTATGGTATGGAAATAAATCCTCTCTTCAACATCTTAGAGTTTTTGGTTGTGATGCTTATGTACATGTTCCAAAGGAAAATAGTAGTAAGATGGATAAAAAGGATGGAAAGTGTATCTTTATTGGTTATAAAGATGGTGTGAAAGGTTATAAACTTTGGAACCTAGAAACCAAGAAGATTGTTTACAGTCGAGATGTTGTTTTTAGAGAGGTAAAAGATGTGTCCAAATAGGAATTGTTGCCAACACAAGATGAACCTAAGAAAATAGAGCTTGATTTGGATGATGCAAAATCTGAATCGTATGAAGAAGAGGATGCAAAAGAAAAAGAAGAAGAACCTCATACCCCAGTATTGAGGAGATCCATGAGAGATAAAAGGAAACTTGAAAGGTGTACCCCACCTGATTTCCATTCCAATTTTTCTTTATCTATTACTAATGATGATCCCAGAACTATTAGGGAAGTAGTGAATTCAGAGGATAGTAAACTCAGGAAGAAGGACATGGTTGAAGAAATGGATGCCTTGGATAAGAATAAGGCATGGGATATAATTGAGTTGCTAGATGGAATAAAATATATTGGTAGCAAATGATTGTTTAAGAAGAAGTTTAATGCATAAGGTAAAGTGGAGAAATACAAAGCTCAGTTAGTGGAAAAAGGTTATTCCTAGGTAGAGGGAATTGACTTTGGTGAGTTTTTTTCTCCTGTTGCTAAGTTAACTTCTATTAGATTTATTTTATCTATTGTTGTTGCTTTTGATCTTGAAGTGGAACAGATGGATGTGAAGGCAACATTCCTACATGGGGATCTGGAAGAAGAAATCTACATGAAGCATCCAGAAGGCTTTGTAGTGAAGGGAAATAAAGAGTTGGTATGTAAGATAAATAAATCACTATATGGTATAAATAAATCACCTAGGATGTGGTACAAAAAGTTTGACACATACATCCTTGGATTGAGATTGATAAGAAGTAGTGTTGATCACTGTGTATATTCCAAGAAGGTTGGTAATCACTTCATTTATTTAGTGTTGTATGTTGATGACATGTTGTTGGTAGGAAATAACATGAATGTTATCAAGGAGGTGAAATCACATCTATCCTCCAAATTTGACATGAAGGATCTCGATGCTGCAAACTTCATTCTAGGAATCGATATTAAAAGAGATCGTGCAAACAAGAAACTCTGGTTGAATCAGAGAAAATATGATGAGGTGATATTGCAAAGGTTTAATATGCATGGAAGTAAACCGATCAAGGTTCCTATTCATATAAATGTAAAGTTATATGCAGATCAGTGTCCCAAGACACAGGAAGAAGAAGAGGACATGTCTCATGTTCCGTATGCCAGTGCAGTTGGCAATTTGATCTATGAAATGGTCTATACTAGACCAGACATTGCACATGTAGTGGGAGGTTTGAGCAAGTATATGTCAAAACTAGGGAAGGAGAATTGGAAAACATTAAAGAGGGTCTTCAGGTATCTTCGTGGCACTACTAGTTATGGATTGTGCTACCAAGGAAGACCAGGATTGGATAGACTGTTGGACATACATGTCTTTGTTGATGCATACTGGGTTGGAGATATCAATCAAAAAAGATCTACAAGTGGGTACGTGTTTAACCTATTTGGAGGAGCAATTAGTTGGATGAGAAAAATACAAGTTGTAGTGGCACTCTCAACTACAGAAGTTGAATACATGGAAGCCACTCATGCAAGAAAGGAAGCAGTATGGTTACAAAGATTGTGTTTAGGTATTGGGTTAGTACAACAAGTAGTGATATTAGATTGTGACAGTCAGAGTGCAATATTCCTGGCAAAGAACCCATCTTATTATTCAAAAACAAATCATATTGATGTTCAATATCACTTTGTGAGAGATATGCTTGAGCAAAATAAGGTGTTGTTGGAAAAGGTTGACACTTTGAAGAATGTTGTAGATTCATTGACAAAGTCTATGAGCACAGAAAAGTTCTCCTGGTGTAGAGTAACAATGGGCATTGTTTCCCTGGATTGTTGACTATATAATCCCCTAGACCCCTGGACGCAAAGAAAACAAGTGGGAGAATGTTGGGTATGTGTTATATTTTTGCATGTCAGTGTGTGGGCATGTCAGATACAAAAACTGTGTATGACGATCCCTCTAGTAGTTTTGGGCGTTTTTTTCTATTTTTAGAAGTTTTGTAAATTACTCCTAGATTAATGGATTAGGGTTTTGGTATCTACGAAATCCCTAAAAGTATTGTATATATATTGTATGATGAATGGTGAAATTTGATATAATGAATATAAGAAATGTTTTCCTAGTTGAGGGTTTCTGGTATAAATATCTGTGTACTATGTGAATGAGCCATTGATTAATTTATGCTTTTCTTAAGAATCCATATGCATTGCATTACTTCGCAGATTGATTAATTTATTTTTTGCTTAAGAATCTATATGCATTGCATTACTTCGCAGGTTTAAAACTTACAATGTTTTCGTTCTTACAAACCTTACAACTTTTAGACTCTCTCTACCTCCTAGGTAGTATTGATATATTTTTGTATCTATCCAACTCGAGTCCTTTTTTTCTTATACTTCCAAAGTACTACTTATATCCCTTCTTGGCTCGTTATCCATTACAATATATTGCAAAAACCCTAACCCTAACACAATTAGGTCTCCCTTTCATACTTGCTTTGCATCCTTCCCTCACCTGTGTTTCTTTTCCTTCTAGTTGTCCTTTCTTCCCTTCGTTCTTCTCTCCCCAAAAATAGCCTTTTCCATAGAATGGATCTATGTCTAATAGGCCCCCAACACTAACATATGGCTCGTCCCAAGCCACCTATTATTTGTGTGCTTCTTCAACAACTCTTGCTAGAGTGTGGAATTTGTCTACGAGTTCCCTTCCTTGTGTTTGAGCCTACGCGATCTTTTCTTTGAGCCCATCTAACACCTATGATGAGATCTCATCCCTGATAATTTATGCATAATATGCCTGTGTTTGTGCCATGTTTTTATTTTACTCCTTTTCCTATGAAATAACCTTCGTTGCTATCTCTTGGAGAGGTTCCATTTGAGCTTGTTGATCCTTCTTCTATGTCTACGCAACTACTAGCTCTGCTTGCAACTTCTTCATGTCTGACATTCCTTTGAGGAGTTCAATGATCTTCATCATTTTCTGCCTCTTCTTGAGGTCCTGGATGCCTCCTCTTATATTTTCCTCTTCCTGTTCTCAATGTTGGATCTGTTTATCTTCTTCTAGCATTTTCCATAGTTGTGCTCCCCTATCAAAAAATTTGGAAGTTGCATTGACTTGTCAATCCATTTCATCCATCTGTCCAGCTGCTTATTTCCTTCTTTGGTCCTTTACCTGCAGGGAGTGGTAGGAATGATTTGTTCCCAAAGGTTCTCGATCTACTACCTGTATTCATCAATTGTTTGGATAATCTGATCAATTTTCTACGTTGTCATGGGCTCTATTATTTCTGTTCATTTTGCATTTGGTCATAGGTTGCAACCAGTTCCTACTCGATCCTATCCATGTGATCATTCTCATCTTTGGTCTCAAGCTTGTCTTACTCGAGCACCAACTCCAACTCCTCTTTGTTGTCTTTTTTCTATTGCAACTCTGATGCATTTGTTCATGCACGTGACTACACCTCCTGCGTGCGACACTGACTTGTAGTTTGTATAGCTCCTTGGATAGTATCATCTCCATTACCAACTCTAATTGCGCCAGATATTTCACGGGTGTCTGTGATACAATATCATCAATGTGCAACATGTTGGGTGTAATGTGGAAGGTTGGCCTCATTTTTGCTATCATCTGGATCATCTCATGCTCGCTCGACGCAACCTTGGATCCTACTTCGGATGCTGCAAGGAATGACTTTTTTCCTTTGTCCTCCCTCTGCGATTCTCTAAATTTCTCTAGGACCTACCTTATGTCGGCCAAATCCTCCTGAATTCAGTCCCTTTGGTGTTGGGAATCTTCAAACCACTCTGTTTCCCCGTCATGTACTCTTTCAGCCATGAGGTCTTCATTGTCCTCAGTGATTGCATATTCTGGTGGATTCTTGTGCACCTTGGCCTTTTTGTGTACACCCCTAGTGTGTATGATCGACCTATTGGACTAGCCTTGTTCCTATGGGGTAGTAATAAATTTGGTTCCTTGTGCTATCACATCCCCCTTTTTTGGTTCTTTCGGTGCTTGGTTGGTGTCATTTTTCTCGACTTGGGTACCTTTCTTCGGCACACCCCCCTTCTTTTATTGTTCCAACTTTTGACTTGGATTTGATTTCTTAGGCATAGTTTTACCCTCGACAGGTCTCTGAAATTTCCCTGCATCAACCTCCTTACCTGGGGGCATCTCTGGAGTGAGAAATTGAACTTTCCACTCATCTTGTCAATCCATGATTTCCATATCTATGTCTTTTTCCTTGATTAAGTATTGAAATTGTAGTCATTCCTTCTCAAGATCCCTTTGTGCTTGGATCCATACAGTGTGCCTAGTCGCTTTGAAGGTGGCGATGTCCCGGTATTGTGCGACCACTTCTAGAGTAATTTTCCAATTCTTGGCAATGCTTTCTTGGAGGTCATTCTAATTCCCCGTGAACATGTTTTCATTTGTACTTTTGAATTTGGGGTCCAAAGTTCTCCCCAATGATGTGTACCACGTTTCGCGACAACGAATGGTCCGCTCCAAAAAGTATGTGTACTGGGGCTCCCTCCATCCAATCAAGGTGATCAAGATGAGTAGCCAAGAGTAATGAAACTTTGTCCCTGGGTCCTGAGTGTATTTGAAGTCCTCAAGGAACAAGTTTAGTAAGTACAAGGCCTAGCTGAGCATAGTGCCCTCTGTGCATTGTGTTACATCTACGACAACCCCGACAAGGACTTCCTCCTTATGAAAATTCATGAACAACTTGCAAACCATGATTTTGGTGCCCAACCTTGTTGTTGCGTCGTTGATTCCCTTGATAATGATTCCACGTGACCCTCTCTCTATGCCATATGTATTCTTCATTTCCTCTGTCAGCGCCTTCTCCTTTGTCTTTTCGTTAGGGTAATGCACAGGATTGTCCCCCTAAGATGGAAGACCTCTAATATAAGAAATGAGCTCCCCATCTATAGAGAAAGGATCTTCCACCCATTGATACCCTCCGTGGGTGACGACCATAAATTTCCTAACATAGTTTTTTATGTCATGGCCCCTTCAAAAATGTGGGATATCCAACATGTTGGGGTGTTGGCCAATCCAGATGCACATTGTTTTGGTTGTAAAATTGGATCACCGAAGGGTCCTGAACCCACGCTATCATGTTAGACCTTCTTTGCAAATTCTGGGAACTTGTCCATCTCTGTCACATCGTGGTCCGAGTAGTGTAGTATTTCCATGCATCCCAGAAGGTTAGATGTGGCCTGCAACACTTCTAAAATGCGTGGCATGAATATGGTTTTTGCAGTTTGTCTGCATGGTGATCTTTTGATGGGTTGTTTTCCCTTTCACTGTGGTGTATGGCTTGAGGTTCCAGCCTCCATTTTTCTATCATCAACATATGCTTTTGGCCAGTCGGTAACATATTTTACCAGCTCCTCCTACTGTTGCTATGAATTTTCTCTGTGTGATCATCTTGGAGCAACCGATTCTGTATGGTTTTGGGTTGTCCCATTTACCCTCTAGGCCTCTTCAACGTGTTCATGGCGCGACGGATTTCCTATGTCCTTGGCTTTCTAGACCTGTACCATTTTCTACATATCAATGTCCATGCCAACTATTGTTTGTTGGGTTTCCTCCACCACGGGTGTGGGGCTCTTTGATTCAACATTACGTGAGGGAATTTCATGCAAGTTGACAAATTTTGTAGTCTTTGTGGGTTCCTGTTCCATTCCCTGTGGTTGTTGTGGTTCTCTATGATGGCTTCAAGGTTTTCTACAGGCCTAGGTTGTTGTTACTTGACCAAGTTTTGGGATATCCTTAGTCAAGTTGACCTATTTTTGGAATTCAGTAGCCTGTCAAAGGAGGAGCGCAAGACGAAGCAGTGATCGCAGGATCTTGGCCTCTTTTTGGGTCCTTTTTGGCATTTGGAATTATGTAATGGGTATGAGATGTCATCCATGGTTTTACCCATGTTTAGGCCTATTTTCTAAAGTATAAATAAGTATATAGGTGACATAAGTAATGAGGATGACAAGATAAGTGCTAAGTGCAAGTATGGTTTGTAGATGCTCTCTACACATTGTGAGAAACTTGTAGAGCTAAGTGCAAGCGGTTGTAACAGACTGTGAAAGGCTTTGTGCTAGAACTAGCTCAGGTAAGGAGGATCTGGCAAGGTGCGCATAGATCTCTTGTTCTATGTGGAGTAGGGTTTTTGTGGCTCTGTGCATATAGATGACTGATTGAAGCTAAGAAGAGTTGGTGGACGTAGCCCCAGGGTGGGGTTGAACCATGTAAATACTATGTTATTCTTCTCTGTGTGATGTTCTGATGTATTTATGTGTTACTTGCTAAGTACTTTATATAGATAGATAGATAAATTGGTTTATTATTCATGGTTATGATGAATCTGGATGTATATCTGACATAGGTGAATGTGTTCAGTGCTTGAATCTACTAGATCTGATCCATTTATTTATGCTAAGTTCTTAAATACATTAGATCAGGGTGAACAGAACGATGCTATGTTTTCTCTGTGGAGTAGATATTGGTTAAATAATGATGAAATAATGGTGCTAAGTGCTCTATCAAGTACTATAATAAAAAATCGGTGTCCCAGCTAAGGTTTCAGACACCTCAGTCCTGCAACCACCCTTGCCTCTACCTCGAGTGAGACTTCATCTGCTTCGCAGGTGTTGCCAAAAGGGTCGGTAGCTAGCATTTTGTTGGTGTTTTGTTGTAGTGTTGAACCGTTGGTTTTCCCCTGTGCCAAAAAATGGTTTCATTTCCGAGACTTGAAACTGTGGTTGCTGGGAAATGAGGAAGAAACTTTGTGCAAAGATCCAACTTGAAATTGTGAAATCTCTGTGTGTAAATTTGTTTCTCTAGTGCACAGTACTCTACTTAGTTTGAAAGGCTCTGTGCTAAGGAAAATAATTCCAATCTGAAGAAAAGAGGTAAGATATAAAATCTTTTTACTTTGATAAAGGTAAGAATATTGAAAAGCTCTAGATATGAAAGCTTTATGCTCTGTGGAAGTAAGATAAGCGGAAATTTTTGTTTCAACAATATGGATCTAGGTATGTTTGATATATTCTATCCTAGAGTGAAAACTAGGGTATTAATAGATGAAAGAAGATTTGATATGAGTAGATCTGATAAGAATAGTGAAAAATATGTTATACATATGCATAGAAAGAATGTTTGGAATAACAAGGGTATGTAGGATCCTAGAAAGAAATGTTTGCAGGTTAGCTACCATGATCCTATCGTGCAGTACCAAAAAGGATGGAGATCATTTAAAATAAAGAGAGGATTAACCCTCTGTTACAGTTGCAAAAGACTGAGACATCTCGCTAAGGAATGCCCTGGGAGAAGACCTAGTTGTCTTTGTTGTAAATCTATGGACCATGAAGTATTAGATTTCCCTAGAATGATTGCTAAGGTTGAAAGAATGGATATGAACCAAGAAAACCCTAAGGCATATCCATAAACTAAAATTATGGCAGAACCCCAGAAAGAATCAAAAAGAGTATTGCTACAGATGAAAGAAACCTTGAATGACCACTAGCATGCTAGATTATCAGAGATATTCAAAGAAAAAGAATGCATTGAAGCAAGAATAGGAAAATTCGACATTGACAGTGTTCTAGATGAGGAAGCACAAGTGAATATTATGACAGAGAGAGATTAGGAAGTTATACAAAGGCCTGCTATGATTCCTTCACTAGAAGGAATAGAACTATTCAAAGGAAAGTTGATAAAACCTATGTGTAAATCTCACCCGGATACCTATGAATGCCAATGGAACTTCAATAGAGGAAGATTTTGAGATCATAAAATTTATTGAGAACAGTGCCCCATTTACCATGCTATTAGGAAAACCTTGGATTGAAAGAGATCATTCCAAAAGGAAAGAAGAAGAAGAAGCAATATTTAAAATAATTCATGACTAGAAGGATCAAACACTTGATTGAAGAAAAAAAGAATAGATCAAAGATATTTAACACTAGAGACCTAGATGTCAAAGTTGCAACAACAGTAGAAGACCCACAAAAGACTGAAATATCTATCCCAGATAAAGAAAGAATATTACACTTGAAAGAATCTCAACAGCGCAAAGTCACTATGTCAAAGGAAGATAAGAATCAGAATGGGAAAAGGAATACTGAGACGAATCTCACTGGGAATAAGGATAGAAAGATAAGTAAGAAGAGAGCTAATATCGACAAGTTGCAGAAGGTTCCAGAGGGAACTTTGTAGAAGGAAAAATTTGCCACTTCGCCATGGTGAAGAAATATAGCCGTTTGGGACATTATAACCATTCGACCGACACTCCGAACAAGTAGAAAGACATTTATGGACATACAACCCACCATTTGACCATTGGGACCGCACCATACTAGACAAAACAAAGTTAATGAAGGCTTCATACCCATTGCAAGATACCCATTGCTTAGTTACCTATTTATCCCATCGCGCCATGCACCAAGAACACTTTTGCCAACTGAGAGTTTGATCTTGCGGACCAAGTTGATTTTTCACAGTGATCATCACGCTCTTGCTCTTTATCTCATTACTGTGTCTAAGTTAACCTCTGAACCTGATATTGTTAACCCCGAGAGTGTATGTCAGACAAGTTGAGCACCACAGAGAAAGTTGTTGAAGAAGTTCTGATCGACCTCATGACTGAAAGAGTCATGTAGATGTCTATAGGTGTACAAGCATCATTGACGAGAGGACTGCCAACCTCTCCATCCACTGCTCACGGAGCCAGACCAACCCGACCTTCAGATGAAAAGCGAACCAAGCACATGGATGATTTAGCGAATTCCAAATTGATCCTGACCATACTACCCGCCTATATTCCACCACTGAGCGGTGCAGTAAATCATGACAGTGTGCCTAGATATTTCGAATACAACTTATTTATGGCATACCTCCTAAATGGGATACGTGCAGTTCAAGCAGACCAATATAATATTACAATGTTGAAGTTTAGCGACTTCAACCTCGGAGATCACAATGTCTATAACATGCTCACACCACATAAGTACCTGACCAGAACTAAGGGGAAGAATTTGAAGATAATACCCCAATCATGGACAATGAACTTCGCGCTGTCCACCCTTATAAACGTCATGAAGATTCCCCACATCGGAAGACACCAGGAGGTGAATGCATGTGTCAAGTTGTTGTTGTATTGTTACCATGGTGGTTATTTTTGGCTAAACCACTATATAATAGTTGATTCGATGCTTATCAATTGGATCACGGGCTTGAGTATGAAAAAACCTGATCCACAAGAGTTTTACCCTAGAAAAACCATGGATCATGCTCTAGCACAACGAATCAAGGACACTTATGGCGATGCCGAGAAGGGAACATGAGGCTACAGGGTATCTTCTATCTAGAGTTGCACAGTGTGCCTCGCCTGTTAATTAATTGTAGGGAAGTTAGTACGAAAGAATCGACCTACCCAAGTCACTAGTTTTGTAGTCGACCTCATAGGGAAGTGTGTGGATGGCCTTCAGATGAACTGGGCGAAGTACCTGGTGAATCAATTGGAACTTGACTGTAGAGAAACACAGGATCAAAGATATGAATTTCATTTCAGCTGGCTCTTGATCCTTATAGATTTTATCTCCTGGGATATGCCGAAAGGTGCGACCTTTCTGAACATCGAGCTATTTGAACTATTGGCCATGAATTTCAGTATACTACGATATTCAAGCAATATGAATAAACAATGAAAGTCAAATGTTTTTTTTCATACCTACTATAATTAGTTGAAGATAGTCGTACAGTCTAATCCTCGCATGACTCTGAACACTCTACACCAGTTCAAGCCTTTGATGAAGTTTTGCGCAGATCAACATTTTATTTACATCATGTAGCGTGCATCAAAGAACACAAGAAACAAATTCATTCCTATTATAAGATAATAGAGGAGGACTTGGAGGAGATCGCTAAGGACTTGTTCGAGGACCTCCTTATTCCAGCAGACCCTGCCAAGATATCCGACATAGACAACCCAAAAATAACACAGGATACACCTAGACCTAGCAGGATAAAGAAGACAGAAGAGGTCCAAGAATTAGACAGTGCATCCATGAAGACTGCTTCCACATCACTAAAGTAAGGAGGTGATGGTGAAGAGTTAGATGATAAATAAGTTGAACATAAGCAAGGAGATGAGGTTTATCCCATGAAGAAGAGGAAATGTTCCCCTTCAAAACTTTCCTCCCAGAAGAAATCGAAGGCCACCATGACCAAGATACAGACTGTCCTCACCTCCGATGACTTTGAATTCCTCATAGAATCCCTACAAGATAATTCCAAGGAAATAGTAGAGAAAAAGAAGCAAATAAAGAGGAGATGTATGATCAGATTGAGACTGAACTCCAGGGGGTATAGTAGGCCCTACAGTCCAGTTGTGTAGTCTCCACTACACCGGGAGAACTAGAATTGGGAGATGAGCCGACTCAAATCCACCTCCTAGCCGATACAATCGAAGCTCACCTTCAACAAGCATAGGAAGAAATATAGCGATCCAGCCAGGATTTGACACAAGTACAAAGAGTACTCATAGAGCAACGCAATGCTGCAGAACAGGAAAAGCTTGCTATCCAAGTGATGTTTGATGAAGAAAAAGAACAACTATAGCAAGAAAAGGAACAATTGCTCATAGAGCAACTCGAAGTAAAATAAGCAGTCAACATAGCAGTTCGCTCTGTGATAGTCCTAGAATTCGAGGTAGAAGACCGAGTTACACTGCAAGTGAACCAGCTCATAGAAGCCATCTAGAAGCTACAACAATGCATAGAATATTTTGAGCTACACACTGTACCTGAGACCCCACAAGATTTAAGAGACCAAAGAGAAGAAACTACCCAGAGCGTAGTTAAAAGGATAAAGGATCTTACCCTAGAATGTAAGAAAATCACTGATCACATTGCCCAGACCTATGAAAAACTCACAGAGAACCCGAAACTGAAGGCACTAGAGTTGTAGATCCAAGAGGTGACGTATCAAACCAAAAAGATACAGGTGCAGTTGAAGCCTCTATCAGTTCTGGAAATAATGAAGTGATCCCAAGAGCAGCGAACCGCCCAGAAGCAGATCCACACTATCCAGAGAAGAGTTATGGAAGTAACTCAAAGGCTCCAACCTGTACAAGATAAGGCCTGTCAATTTTTTATAGATGTAGAAGGCCAAGGAGTAGAGCTAGAGTAGGTTGTTAATATAGCTGAACAATGTATAGAGGGACCTATCAACGATGCATTCATCCAAAAGTTCATTGAACAGGAGGCCATAACACAACAACAAGTCAAAGAATTTCAATCCAAGCTCGAGGCGTTCAAAGAATAACTAGTCAGAACAGAGTGACTCAAGACAAGTCACATGTGATTGTTGGGAGACTTTTGGCCCTTGAACAAGTTTTGGGAGATCCCTGGTCAATTTGACCTATTTTGGGACTTCGACAGCCTGTCGAAGGCGGAGTGATAGAAGAAGAAGATGTTGCAGGATCTTGGCCCCTTTTTGGGTCCTTTTTGGGATTTGGGATTATGTAACGGGTATGGGATGTTGGCCCATGGGTTTACCCATGTTTAGGCCTATTTTGTAAAGTATAAATAAGTAGCTAGGTGACATAAGTAAGGAGGCCCATTAGCTAAGATCTAAGTGCAAGTATGGTTTTTAGATTCTCTGTGCATATAGTGAGAATCTTGTAGATCTAAGTGCAAGTGGTTGTAACAGATTGTGAAAGGCTTTGTGCTAGACCTAGCTCAAGGAAGGAGGATCTGGCGAGGTGTGCATAGATATCCTATCCTATGAAGAGTAGGTTTTTTGTGTCTTTGTGCATATAGATGATTGATTGAAGCTAATAAAGAAGAAGAGTTGGTGGACGTAGCCCCAAGGTGGTGGTGACCCACATAAATGCTGTGTTATTCTTCTCTATGCGATGTTTTGATGTATTTATGTGTTATTTGCTAAGTGCTTGATATAGATAGATAGATAGATATGTTTATGCTTCATGCTTATGATGAATCTGGATGCTAGATCTCACATAGGTGAATGTGTTTAGTGCTTGGATATGATAGATATGATCCATTTATTTATGATATGTTCTTACATACATTAGATCAGGGTGAACGTTGTGATGCTCTTTTTTCTCTGCAGAGTAGATATTGGTTAAAAAATGATGAAATAATGGTGCTAAGATCTCCATCAAGTATTATAATCACATATCGGTTTCCCAGCTAAGGTCGCAGACACCTGAGTCCTGCAACCACCCCTGCCTCTACCTCAGGTGAGACTTCATCTTCTTTGTAGGTGATGATGAAAGGGTCAGTAGTTAGAGTTTTTTTGGTGCACCATTGTAGCGTTAAACCCTGGGTCTGCCCCTGTGCCAACATTAAATCCTTGTCCTATTGAACCTGTCCCATTTTCGACATATCAATGTCCATGCCAACTATTGTTGTTTGTTGGGTTTCCTCCACCACGGGTGTGGGGCGCGCTACTTCAACATTATGTGAGGGAATTTCATTCAAGTTGACGAATTATGTAGTCTTTGTGGGTTCCTATTCCATTCCCTATGGTGGTTTTTGTGCTCTATGATGGATTCGAGGTTTTCTACAGGCCTGGATCGACGCACCTAACTTTGGTGGTTCCATGGTGGTTAAGGTTGATTTCTGTCTACCTAGTTCGCTCTGTATATATTGATAAATCACTCTCTACTCTGTATAATTTCTCTCTCTCTCTCTCTCTGTGATTTCACAATCTCACAATAATCATTCTATTACCCGCGTGCCTTCCTTATATAGCAAGTATCATGAAGCTTCTCAGAGAAGCTACCTGAGCTATCGTTTAAATGAATTGGTGTTGCCTGTGTACGTGACATTCCATTTCCTTGAAGCCGCCAGTTGGTGTGATTAATGTAAATTTTCTTTGAAATTACTTGACATTGAATTTGATAGACGTCCTTAGTTGGCACCTTTTTTCTATAATCGACATTTTTTGAATTTCTACCTTTTTCTGACCGTTGGTCCTTCCAGCGCGCTAAGTTTTACAAGTGCGCAGTATGTTGTTTAGCCGATGCGCGTGGGAATTTTATTTTTGTCTTGCTAACTCTATTTTAGCTATGTTTTGTCTTCTGGTGTATAGCGCGGTAATCCGCCTATTGCTACGCACAGTCCTTTGTTGTCTAGCGCAGTCTCCTTTTTTTTATAATGTTCTAAGTGATAGGAAGTCAACTATCCCTATATAGTTTTGGTCGACTGCCATTGATCATTCCTCTGAGTTATGTTCCTCCCAAATCCTTCATTTGTACAAATCTCCCATTTGTGACAGTATTTACTTCATATGGTCCCAACCAATGCATTCTGAATTTTCCTAGGTGCTGAAGAGATTTACTGTCGTACACAAAGACTAGGTCTCCCTCCTTGAAACTTTTCATTTCAATATGTCTATCATGCCAATATTTTTCCCTTGATTTTTGTACCTCTTAGTGAAACCCTGCTAGAATCCTATCTTCTTCCATGAGCATCAGCTGAATTATCCTTTCTTGTACTGTGTCTCGCTCTGTCATGTTAGTAATTTTTGCTATGCACAGACTAGGTACCAAAAATTCTAATGGAACCACTACTTCTTTTCCATACACCAATTTGAATGGTGTCTTCCCTGTCAAATATTTACTTGTAGTATTGTATTTCGATAGTACTACTGGTATATTCAAGTCCCAGTCGTCCCTATTGACATTGGAGATCTTTGTCAGTGCATTCTCTAGGATCTTATTAAAGGATTCCATTGTTCCATTTGATTGACAATGATATAGTGTACTATTTTAATGATAGACTGAAAACTCCTCATTCATAGCCTTAATAGTGATATTAATGAAGTGAGTGCCTTGGCCACTCATCTAAATGTTTGGCCATCCAAATCTAGTGATCACTCGCTTAAGAAAGAAGTGTGGTTTTGTCTCTACACTGCCATCTTTTAATGGTGTTGCTTCTTCCCATCTTGTTAAGTACTTTGTCGTAGTAACAATACACCTTGTCCCTGCCCTCTTTGCTAATGGGTTAATTGGTCCCACAAAGTCTATTTCCCATTTTTCGAAAACCTATAAGGTTACTTGTGGCCTTAGGGGAATCTCATCATGTCTATTAGGTTTACCAACCCTCTGACATACATCACATATATTGAAGTATTCCTTTGAATGTCAATGAACAGTCGACCACCATAGTCCTTCACACAATACCTTTTGCATGGTATATTTTCCTCCATAATGTCCTCCTGTATTCCCTCATGGGCCTCTATTAAAATCCTAGGTCTTTCATGTTCTAGTACACATGTTTTGAAGATTTTGTCTCCACCCATATTGTATAAGTTTCTTTCTATAAATTGATATTCTGCAACTTTGACTACCAAACTTTTCTTATGCATAGTGTTGAATTCTTGTGGCCCATTCCTTGTACTCAAGTATTGAATGATGTCAGTAAAATATTCATCAGCTACTTGGACTGAAAATAATTGTGCATTACGGAATTTTTACTCTAGATTCGTAGGTTCCTCTCCATTGATGATCCTTGATAGGTGATCAGGATCTACATTCAACTTCCCTGGTTTGACTATCACTTCAAAGTCAAATTACTGGAACAACAGTGACCATCTACAAATTGTCCCCCCCAAAACTGGCTTGTTGACTAGGTATTTCAGAGTTGCATGATCTGTAAACATCTCGAAATGTTTTCCTAGTAAGTAATGTCTGAACTTTTGAATTGTGTATACCCTATCTAGGACTTCTCTTTTTGTGTTATTGTAATTCTTCTATGACTCTGATAGCTAGAAAATGTTATAGGATGGTCTAATTCCCATGTTCCTGGCTACGCCAAATAACTCCAAATTCTATAGATGATGCATCTACATTCACATGAAATTTATTTTCCCAATATGGGAATAATAGTATTGGTGCGGTTATAATCTTCTCTTTTAGAGTGTCCAATCCTCACTGAAAGTCCTCATTCCACCGAAACTTGCTATCTTTTCTCGATATTTTGTCCATTGGAACAGTGATCTGTGCATACCATTTTATGAATTTCCGGTATTATTATGTGTGTCCCAATGTTTCTCTTAACTGACGCACTAATTTTGGTGGTGGTAGATTAACAATTAATGCAATCTTGCTAGGATCTACTAGCAACCCTTGTTTTCACACTAAATGACCCAATAGTATCCCAAAAGGTGTTCCAAAGATGCAATTCCTAATGTTTATCGATCTTTGACACTGTATGCATCTTTATAACATCAAACGCAACACCTATACATGGTATTTCAACAAATTGTAGACCGTCCAATCATCTAGATATACCTCTAGAAACCCATGGATGAATTCTTTGAATCCATCTATGAATACTATGGAAAATATTGTTGGTGCATTCTTTAGTCCAAAAGGAATGATTGTGTACTCGTAGGATCCCCATTCTATGGAAAAATCAGTCTTGTACCTGTCTTCTAGGGCTATCTTGAGCATATGGTAGCCTGAGAATCCATCGATGAATGATTAAGCTTCCTTGCCTCCTACATTATCGAACACCTCATATTTGAAAGGGGCAGGGAAAGGGTCATGTAAAAAAGAATCATTCATATTCCTTAGGTTGACACCTATCCTTATCCCTCCCTTCTTATTCTCCTAAACTACGATATTTCTTACCCATTCAGATTACTCCACTAGTTCTATGATTCCAACCTCCAACATCTTGTCAATTTTTTCTTTCACTTTTTTCTTATATATTGGCTTTAGTATATAGGGTCTATGTCTGACTAATATTTCCTCAGTTCTAAGAGGTATCTTCATTTCACCTAGCTCTCATGCTATTCCTTTCATTTCCATGAAATTTTTTTGGAATATGTCACGGTACTTGCACAATAACTCTATTATGGTTTCTAATGTTTTCTCATCCCAGTAGTCTCTAATGATGGCCATTTTGTGATTCTCACTTGTCCCAATGTTGAATTTATTCACCTTGATTAGAACAACAAATACTTATAATTCCAGAGGTGGACCTTCCACCTCTCTTTCACCTTCAACATCTGTTATCTGAATGTTGTGTGGGTCATCTTCCTTTGGTGCTTCTTCCTACACATGGTAGCATGACACTAGTTATTTTACTCTTTGTCTATTCTTTTGTGGATCTTTTGTCATCAGTTCAACTTCTGGTTCCTTAATGAATATCACTCCTCTAATTTTTTTGAGTTTTGAGTCTATGTTCGGGTTCTCATGCTCAAATGAGAAAGTGACTGTAAAATTTTGTTGTAATACTATCCAGTCTATAGTTCCTCTGTGCAATTCCTGGTCTATATACCACTTTGTTGGAATCCATTCTAATGTGTGAATAAAGTGATGAGGACATTCCTATGGTGGTGTCATTCTCCATAGTGTTATGCACTTCTCCAAGTGTTCTGTTGGTTTCCCCTGTCCATCATATTTCTGTAGTTTGTTTCTTCCCTGTTCTGCACCAAATATGAGGTGTAGTAACCGCTTACATTGCTACTAGTCCTTGACTGTCTCTTTATGCGCACCCTATCATATTGTAGGTGTTTCCATGAGTGATATATCTAGAGATAATAGCCTCTAATTTCCTATCACTTCATCTATGTATCTTGTTAAGAACGCTCGTAAGTCAATCACCCCATGGAAGATGGGAGGTTCTCTTATCTCTGTACCTACCCATATTACTTTTTAAGATATTCTTGTGCATCTTCTTGTGGAGACTTCATGTAACCTCTATTGCCAATACTCCAACCCTATATCTAAGTCTGAAGTGCATAATGTGATACTTCTCAAAATGTATACCCCATATGCAGTTAGATTCACATAATATTCTTCTCGCACAGTGGTTCTGTGCAACTGGTTAATTTCCTCCAGCTCTAAACAAGTGGGTTCTACAAACCTTTCCCCTTTTGATGGATCTAATGGTGCAATGACTTTGTATTCTCCTGACACGAATTCCATACTCCTTGTATTTCAGTTGATTATGACTGATTGTCAAACACCCAATCGAATGTAAGAAATGCCAGATAAGGTGTTGTGCCATCCACTATATCTATCATTTCGAAATCGGCTATAGTGCGCACTCCATCCAGATCTATTGTCACCCCCTTTAGCCTTCCAATTGGTAGAATTATGTGTTGATTTTCTAGTTTCATTTGAATAGGTGAATATCCTAATGTGGGCTCTCCCATAAATTTCCATGCATTCTTGGGTAATACATTTACTTCGGATCCTAAATCCACTATAATATCTCCCATGTTGAAATCTCCAATGTTGGCATTCAGTGTCAATTATCTTCTTGTTCTCCTTCTTGTATATAGATGATTAATTGTTTTATGTTCTAGCTTTCCATATACCTTTGTACTACATCTTTCTAACATATTTTGTAACACTTTAATAGATGATGGGTCATTTAGTAGTTTAAGACAGGATTGCAGAAAATCCTTAATCATACCTACTTTTTGTAGGGGTTGTGATTCAGTAGTGTGATCCAACGATGGAGGCATCTCGTACATTGGTAATTCCAGACTAAGTTGCACATTTGATGTCAATTCAATGTATAGATTCAATAATTATTTCTTGGTCTTCTTGAATATCTCCTTTTCGTTATGGACATCAAATTTCTTCTGCAGTTCGACATTATTCCTCACCCATTGGTGTTGTTCTGGATCTTGTCTTACTGTGTCATTTTCTGTCTTAGCTCCTCCATGTGTAACTATGTTGATATTTCTTCTGTCATCCCTTGTTTCCATTGTAATCCACTGAACATTCCTATTTTTTTTATTTCTCTTTTATTGGATCTTCCTCAATAGGTTGGGATAGTCTTCTATGTTGTGATATGATGCATGACAATACATACATGTCGCAGGTGGAAGTGGACATTCTCTTGCATAGTTTCCTAGTTTTTTGTAGTTGTGGCATAACACTAGTCCTATGCCTCTTCCAAAACATCCTCTTCCTCTTCCTCCACCTCTATATCTAGCTCGATCTCCTTGTAGTGCTTTGTACTGGGCCGCCTGGTTATACTGTGTAGAATTATAGTATGGTTGTGCGGTATTGTACAACAACTGCACAGTGTTATATTGTTGTTGTGCAGTGTTATATTGTTGTTGCATGGTGTTATATGGGGTTGGTACTTGGTTAAACTATGGTGCATATTTCTTGGTCATCATTTCTTCCTACACTGTGTAAGCATCTGATGTTCTTTCCCTCATTAGGTCCATGGTCCTACAATCTTTGTCATCATGGCCTATTGAATTGCAAAAGTTGCAATATGAACTCTTAGGTATTTTCTGATATTTCTACATCATTGGACAGTGATATGAATCATTCCCCTGTTTCTTAGAAGTATCTCACCATAGTCCTCCTATTAGCAAACGCTTTGGTAGTCCTATTTCCATGTACTGTGCAAATGTTTGGCATTCATTCTTCCGGTGTCCTTATATCCTACATGTGGTACAACAAAAAAAATCTCTTTTGTCCTTACCCCTGTTCTGGTTTAGTTGAAATGTTAAGTTCTTCAGATCTTCCTTCAGCTCCTCTATGGTTCGATATGTCTCGTGATATTGGTTATCTTATAGTTGTAGGGATTCATGCAGAGCCTCTTCCTAGGTTTGAAACTTTTGTTGTCGCAAGGGGCATTTCAAGTGTGGGAGTAGTGAATTGACAAACAAATGCCTATGCTGCATATCTTTCATGACATAATTTATATTTCCCTTAAATTGTTTGAATCTTTGGTCAACATCCCACACAGATTCTCTTGGTTTCTGTCTAATATCTATCATTTCATTCATGTATTGGTCCTCTAAGATAGGCTTATGGAATTCATTTATCAATAGATTTTTGATATCCCCAATCGCTATGTTTGTCCCTGGTGGACTGTTTGCAACTAAGCTCATGTATCAATCCAATGCACGATCTCTTAGCATGATGGATAATTGTGCAAGTTAAGTGTCCTCATCTATGATATTTTTTTTCTTCCCAGATATTTTCACAAATGAACAAGTTCTTCTTAGGGTCCTTCGATGCCTCTCCTTTGAATTCTAGTAACCAGATGGTGAGATCATGTCCTGCCATCCTGAATGTTGAGATACTGCATCCATGCAGTATAGATACTTGACAAATTCTTCCCGAACTTCCTCTCCCAATTGTTATTCCCTGTGTAGATGTAATTCTTGTTGTCTTCCTTCTCCCAAAATTAGATTGTCTAAATGGTGGTGTTCTTATTGGTATATTAGTCGCACATGGGTTTATGGGTTTCACACCGAAACTCATATGGATAGGACTGATTCCTTTTGTTTCTACTTTTGGACCTCTTGTCTTGATTTCATATTTTAGTATAGGATTTCCTCAATCTTCTCCATAGACCAGAGATCCTCTACCTCTTCTTCATCACTTTCCAATCCCTCCCTCGTGATTATGGCTCTATTCTTGGTGTTCATATTATATTGGTAGGGTTCTCCACTGATTGTTCTTCCAGTTGTTACCATGATCTACTTGATCTAGTCTTCCTTCATCATGATTGGGTCCAAGGCCTCCTCCATCTTTCCTTTATCCATTTCTCCCTCCATTTCTCCTTCTCGTTTCAGTGCTCCCCCCCTTCCCCCATTCATGCAAACAAGTTTAGCTTTCTTAGTCCATTGTCATTACACCTTTGTTATACAGTAATATCTTAATGGAATTATATAGTGATCTGATATACCTACCTTGAGGTCCCTTCAAGAAATATTTCTCTGATATGTTGTAAGACTTTGTCGTATCTACTGCAAATTTTGTGATAAATTCTGCAACAATGTTGTCTAACAAGTAATCTACTGCACGCATAAATTTATCGTCAACATGTTTTAACTGAGCGATATCTATAGGATTCCACTCTAGCTATCTGATCCAATTTGTAGGATGGTTGTATTTCAACCTTAATACCCACTCCTACAACATATGTGGGAATTCATAGAAAAATACTTCATGCAAGTCATTGAATACGTATTGGTCCAAATATTTGCGCGGTTTTAACTTTGGGTTTTTGTTATCTTTCTGTGCAAACTTTGTCTCCTTTGTTTTCAACCATCTCTATATATCTGCTTTTGTTGGGTTCCATGGTCTCAACATCCCCTTTTATATTCGCATTCTCTTAATGTCTTGTCGTTAGATATGGGATTCTTTTTACGCTTCTTCAGTAGATCTCATTCACCCAGTCCCATCATGTTCCAACAAAAAACAAAACCATTTCTTGGTTTCTATTCTACTTGATCAATTATCTACTCTAATATTACCTTACTGTTATGATTTGAACCCGGTTCATATTTAACAAGATTCCAACAAAATCCCTCTAAAACTATCGACCCCCGTGGTAAACCATAAGGCAACGCAACACACAAGGTTTACTATGCAGTCTCACCCGAGATAACTCTATGGGTGGACACAATACTCAAATGCTTGCAACCTGGGAATGAGTGGGGATCTGTGTTTGTACCTTATGATATCTATTTATTTAGTCTAACCTCTTGATTAAAACAATCATTCTTATTCCTGTATGTGGAGTATTAGATCTAACTAGTTCCTTCATTCATTCATCTAGCATTTAATCCTTAACAACAATGGATATACATACATTCAGTAACATAACACAAACTTTACTGTGGTTCACCCCCCTTTCAGATATGTCCAAAAATATCTGTCTCTCAATCTCTTTATTATGTCTCTACAATATGTCGCGCCATGCGCGTTTACAGTCTTGTATCTTACAATTTCAATAGGCTTCCTAATCCTTGTGAGGCTGACTAGATCGCACCAGGCTCCTCAGCCTGTTATCTAACCCTCAAGATTGAGTTGCTCAATTATTCTCTAGCCCACCAACTTATGAAATTTTGTCGTTCTTACAAACCTTACAACTTTAAGACTCTCCCTACATCTTAGGTACTACTGATCTCTTTTTGTACCTATCCAACTCTGGTCCTTTTTTTCTTAGACATCCTAAGTACTACTTATATCCCTTCTTGGCTCATCAACCATAACAATAAATTTCAAAAACCCTAACCCTAATGTAGTTAGGTCTCCCTTTCATGCATGCCTCTCATGCTTCCCTCACACATGTTTCTTTTCCTTCTAGCTATCCTTTCTTCCCTTCTTGGTTCCCTCCCCAAAAATAGTCTTTTCCCCATAATGGGTCTATGTCCAACAATTACAAATGGTGTCGAAAGACACTTGGGGATCACTTGAGAGGATCAAAAATCCATGCAAGGCACCTCTCAAGGGGATTTCGGGTCTTAAATAACCCTTCCCTTGCGTGTATACCCGAGTATCAACTATTTCCCTAGGATTTTGTTGTTGTAAGTGGTAACCTTAGTGGCCATAATATTTAGGGCTCATACACCAGGTGATAGTGAAGGGGAAAGTCTTTGTTGTACCTAGATGAGACATTGGCCAAACTCACTTAGGATCCTTGGAGGGTAGTCGTTGGGGCTCAGAAATGTCATATTTTCATCCATCTTTCCCTTCATCATTATTCACATTTCATCGCTCCATTAACCTTTCATGATATCGTTTCTATAAATATACTTGGGTTTCACCTTATTGTTCTCCACTTTATTCATTTTAGTATTAAAAGGGAATTTTTGATTAAATGTTAGAAAATTGACATGTTTTCATATATATGTCAAATATGTGTGAGCTTTGTAATGTGTAGGAATATGAGAAGGATTAATTCAAAAGGACTTCTCGAATACTTCCTCCACCATTTCAAGATTTGAGGAGATAATACAATCCCATTCCAAGGAGAATATCATGGAGATTTGGTTGCAATATCTTATCTAAGATATATGAGAGATATGTGTGAGGATTTAAAGGGATTATATTTTGTAATAATGGGAAATAGGTTGAGAGAAAAGTGGATCTGTAATAATGAGATGGTTATCTTATCTTCAAGGCTCTCATGTATAAAAGAGAGTGCTCTCTCTTCATAAGATTTCAGTTGTAAGTAGAGAATTAGAGTAGTCATTAATGCTAGTCATTAGGATTAGAAAGATAAAGGGATTCTTATCTTTGATTCATGGTTTTGGTTTTCATGCTTTTATTATTTTGTTATGAATATTGATTTGGTTATTGTAATAGAAGATTTATTCATTTCCATGAGCTCACATATGTTGTTGTGTTATTTAACTCTTCACATGTTGTACCTTCTTTTCCTTCCTGTAGTTCTCCATTTCTAGATTAATTCCTTCACGCAATTTCTCATTCCTAGATTAATTTCATTTACGCAACTAGATTAATGATTCTATTTCAGTCGTGTGTTAGATTAATGATTCAATTTTAGTTGTAGCTTAAAAATTAGATTAGATTAGTCCCTCTTCAATATTGCATATACTTTGCATGTGCTTCATCATTTTACGAACCCCGGGTTGACAAATTAGATAGCTGGGTAAATACTACAATGCAACTAATTCAACATTAGTTCAACCCAATGTAATGACTATTGTTCCTTTTGTTCTGATTGTTGTTCCTTTTGGAGGTCATGTTGTTCCTTTGAATAGAACAACTATCATTCCCTTTACGATTGTTGTTCCTTTACAGGTGTTGCATCTCTGGAGGCTGGGTATTGAAAACGGAAGGTAAGAACCTACGTAGGCGACAAGTAAAATGCTTGTGCCAGCGTCTACCTTTGGTTGATTCATAGAGGTTGTTTTTAGGACATCCTTAGAGCCCAACATTTTGACTTCATTGCCGGGGAAGCACGATGGATTGGAGTTTAGATTTCTTTTTCATGCAACTATGATTAGACATGCTCCTAACTCTGAGGTGACATATGGGTAAGGACATGTAGCGTAGTGTAAATTTCAATTCCTGCAAGTGTGGTAGTTTAGATTTCTCTTTCATGAAAGTGTTATTAGACATGCTCCTAACTCTGAGGTGACATATGGGTAAGGACATGTAGCGTAGTGTAAATTTCAATTCCTGCAAGTGTGGTAGTTTAAATTTCTTTTTCATGCAAGTGTGATTAGACATGCTCCTAACTCTGAGGTGACATATGGGTAAGGACATGTAGGGTAGTGTAAATTTCAATTCCTGCAAGTGTGGTAGTTTAAATTTCTTTTTCATGTAAGTGTGATTAAACATGATCCTAACTCTAAGGTGACATATGGGTAAGGACATGTAGGGTAGTGTAAATTTCAATTACTGCAAGATAAGTTTCAATTTCTACAAGTGTGATCTAGACATGTTGGTAAGGGTACATAGAATCTCATGAGAGGAGACTCCTCATGTTCTCCCTACTAACTAGGTAGAAGTAATTTCAAATTCTACAAATTTCAATTCATGCAAGAGTAGTTTTAATTTTTGCAAGTGTGATCTACATCTGTTGGTTCTAAGGGTCATAGAACTGCTTCAGTTTAGATTCCTCACTGTCCCTACCAATTATCATGAACGTTTTAATCTCCGCAACTATGAAGAGTAATTTTTTTTTATGTTTTAGTAAGGGTGCTTTTTTTTTTTTTTAATTTTTTCATTTTGATTTGGGTGCTGTAAGAATCCTTTTTTTTTAAACATGATTTAACAATGAATTTAAGCTTGGAACAACTCACTCAGATCCTATGGGTCCTTGTCTTAGTTGTCCCTTTGTTCATTTTCTTTGTTTTTGTCTGGCCCATCCTTCATTTCTTGGAAACTGGGACTTCCGAAGGTTGTGCTTCTTCCTACCCTGTTTCCTCTTCCGTTGTCTTTGAGGGTATTTTTTGGGTGAGGACTAGAATCTTCCATTCATCCTCCCAATAATTTATAACCATATCATTGTCTCCCTCTGTAATACAATAGCGCATTTGTAGCCACTACTTATTGGGGTCCTTCCGCGCATGTATCCACATCGCATGTCATGTGGCATTGAAGTTATCGATGTCCCAATACTGTGCGACAACCTATGGTGTTATTATCCACATGTTGGAGATGACCTCCTATAGGTCACGAAGGTATCCTTTGAATACAACTATGTTCATTTTCCTGTGCTTAGCATATGACGCGACACCAAGTGATAAATATCTCGCTCCACAATTTGGCTTGGGTCTAGTGTTGAAAAATGTGTAACTCGGTTACTTCCATCCCATGATGGCTATCAATATGAGTAGCCATGAATAATCAAACTATGTTCCTATATCTTGCATATCCTTGTAATCATCCATAAACAAATTCAAGAGATAGGGTTCCCAACTAACTATGGTTCCCTTGACACATTGTGCCACAACTGCGATGACCCCGACCGAAACTTCCTCCCCGCGACATTTTATTAGCAGCTTCCAGTCTAAGATTTTTGTAGCCATTTGTGTTGCGACATCATTGATCCTCTTGATGATGATTCCTCGCATCCCCCTATTAGTACCATATTTCTTATTCATTTCCTCTGCAAGTAATTTCTCCTTTGTCTTATCATCAATAAATTGTGTGGGATCCATGCCTCGGGCTGGAAACCCTGTGATGTGTGTAATGAGTTCTACATCTATCGAGACGAGCTTGTCCAACCATATATCCCCACTATGTGTGACTTCCATCAATTTTTTGATGCAGTCATTTGCATACTGTCCTATGCCAAAGTGTTGTAGATATAGTATCCCTAACATGCCCATTTTCTCCAATATTGTTGCCCACTAGAGTGGTTGATCAATCGTTTCCCCAACCACATTCACTCCAACAGTTTGTAAGTATACTCTCTTTGTGAATTCTGGGAACTTGTCTGTGTCTGTTACATCGTGATCCGAGTATTTGAGCTTCTCGATATGACCCAACAAGTGTGGTTTCACTTATACCCCATCTGGTATACATGAAAAAACAAGGGTTGTGATGGGTTTCTTGCGAGGTGACCTAGATACCTCCAACTTCTCTTTCTTCGGCAGTGGCTGGCTTGAGGTTCCAGTGGCCATCGTTTGTACTTTGGAATACCATTATGTCCAACTTGTGACATACTCTATTGTTCCTTCCAGAGGGTGGTGTGACACGGTTGTTTGAGATTCGTTTGGATCGACTATTGTTTCCTAATTCGACGTTGTTCCATTGAATCTTGGAGTTGCTTCGGTGTTCTTTGGTTTTCCTCCTTCGGGGTTTATGCATCCTAGTCTTATTGCTCCTGTACTTCTGTCAACATATCTACATTCATTCCCTCTAGTATTGGTTGTTTGGTTTCTTCCACCACTAGTGTGGGGTTCACTGGTGTTGTATCTGGTGATGGTATCACGTCGACATTAATGACCTTCGACGACTATTGTTCGCTTTCCTACAATTCTGTCTATGCCCTGGCTCTAATTCTATAGTGTCGTGCAATCTGGGTCGACTCTGCTTGTTTTGGTGGTGCCATAGTGGTGATTTTTAAGCATTTGTTTACATCAATGGTCTTTGTAACCTATGTGAGATATGCTCTGTGCTTCATATGCTTTCTCTCCCTCTGTCTTTTCCATTTTTGCAATAAACTATTTTCTCCCATGTCTGTGTTTTGCATGGGCATCGTATGAATCTTGTTGAATACACTACCTTCATGATAGATTCAATGAACCTTTGATTCCTTCATACTTTCCAATACTCTCCCTCTCTGTCTCTATTTGGCGCGATTAATGTGGCATCTCATCGGTCCTTTTCGACATTCAATTCTGCATAACTATGTCATTTTGTACTTCTTTTGTCGTCTTTCTATTTCCCGCTTGTTTCCACTTTTTACTTGGCCATTGGCCTTTCCCTCGCCGAGTTTGTATTCCTACATGTGCATGATATTTCCTCTTTCGGAGCACTATGACTCTATTGGTACTATTTAACATCCTGTTCTTTTTTTTTTTTTACACTGCACGGTCGGTGGTCGATTGTCCTTCTACAACTTCAGTCTGCTCCTATTGATCATCCCTCTGAGTTCTTCACATGATAAGTCTTTCAACTGTACATATCCTCCACCTGTGACAGTTTTTACTTCGTATGGTGCTGACCAATGCATTATGATATTTCCTGGGGGTTGAAAAGATTTTTTGTCATACATGAACACTAAATCACCTTCCTTGAACATTTTTTTCTTCATGTGTTTGTCATACCAATATTTGTCCCTTTCTTTCTGAACATGTTGGTGGAACCCTGCTAGGATATGATCTTCCTCCATGGTCATGAACTGATTTAGTATTTCCTGTAGTATGCCTTGTTCTATCATGTGTGTAATTCCTACTATGCGAAAGCTTGGTACTAGAAATTCTAATGGCACCATTGCTTCCTGGACATAGACCAATTTAAATGGTGTGTGCCCCATCGAATTTTTGCACGTAGTCCTATAGGCCCACAATACTGCCGATATTTTGAGGTCCCAATCGTCCCTGTTGACATTACAGATCTTTGTCAGTGGATTCTCCAAGCTTTTGTTAAATGCCTCTACTGTTCCATTCACATGTGGGTGGTGTGGTGTACTCTTCTGATGATGGACTTCAAACTCTTCATCCATAGAGTTGATAGCAATTTTGATGAAGTGTGTTCCTTGGTCGCTCATCAAAACTCTTAGGCACCCAAATCAAGTGATTACTTGTTCAAATAGAAAGTGGGTTGTTGTTTTTTCACTACAATCCTTCACTGGTTTTGCTTCCACCCATCTTGTTAGGTATTATGTCATGGTAATGATTTACCTTGCTCCTGTTCTTTTTGTTGGTGGGTTGATTGGTCCCACAAATTCTATTCCCATTTATCAAATGCCTGCAATGTTAAATGTGGTTATAATGGGATCTCGTCCCTTCTGTTGGGTTTACCTACCCTTTGACAAACATCGCATCTCTAGAAGTACTCCTTTGAGTCTCTATGAATGGTTGTCCACCATAGTCCTACGCATAATACCTTATGCATGATAGCTTTGCCTGCATAATGTCCTCTTGTTATTCCCTCATGGGATTCTATTAACACTCTTGGTCTTTCATGTTCTAACACATATCTGTGCAAGATGTTGTTTGCACCCATTTTATATAAGTGTCCTGCGATCAGTTGATAGTTTGTAGCTCATACTACCAAGTTTTTCGTCTATGTGGTGTTATATTCCTATGGTGCAGTACCTGTTATTAAGTACTGAGTGATATCTACAAAGTATTCATCAATGATCTAGACTGCAAATAACTGTGCGTGTGAGAAGTTGTATTCTAAATTCATAGGTTCTTCTCCATTTGTGACCCTTGATAGGTGGTCAGGTCCTGCATTCAACTTTACTGGGTTGACTATGAATTCAAAGTCAAATTATTGAAACAGTAGTAACCATCGAAAAATTCTCCCCCCCAACACTGACTTATTGACTGGGTATTTCAGGGCTGAGTGATCTATCAACATATTAAAGTGTTTTCCCAATAAGTAATGTATAAACTTTTGTAGTGCGTAGACCATAACTAGGCCTTATCTCTCTGTGGTGTTGTAGTTATCTTATGATTATGATATCTTTCTGCTTGAAAAGGCTATAGGGTGGTCTAAATCTCTTGTTCTTGGCTACACCAAGATAGCTCCAAGTGCTATGGCTTATGCATCTACATGGAAATGGAATGTCTTCTCCCATTCTGGAAATACTAGTATTGGTGCGGTAACCATCTTATCTTTCAACGTATCCATACCATATTGACAATATTCATTCCATTGAAACATTATATCTTTTCTTAACCGTTTGTCCATCGGTGCGGTAATATGTGCATATCCTTTGATGAACTTTCTATAGTATCCTATGTTTCCCAATGTGGCTCTTAGCTTATGGAGTGTTTTCAATGGTGGAAAGTTAACAATTACTACAATCTTTGTAGGATCTACTAGTAAACCTTGTTTGCATACTATATGGCCCAATAGTATCCCAAACGGTGTTCCGAATATGCATTTATTTATGTTTAATGATATCTAGAACTGTCTGCATCTTTCTAACATAATCCATAAGACCTCTAAGTGGTATTTCAACAAACTATAGACTGCCCAATCATCCAAATATACCTCTAGAAACTGGTGGATGAATTCATTAAACATAGCAATGACTACTTTGGAAAATATTGTTGGTGCATTCTTTAGTCCAAACGGCATGACTGTGTACTGATAGGATCCCCATTCTGTAGAAAACGTGGTCTTGTATCTGTCTTCCTATTCTATCTTGATCTGGTGGTAGCCTAAGAATCCATCAGTGAATGAGTAAAATTTGTTTCCTCCTACGTTCTCCAATACTTCATTCGTGAAAGGTGTAGGGAATGGGTCATGTAAGCATGCATCATTTATCTTCCTCAAGTCAACGCATATCCTTATCCCTCATTTTTTTTTCCTGAACTACCATCAGGTTTATCCATTCTGATTCTTCCACTGGTTCTATGGTTCCTTCTTTGAGCATCTTTTCAATCTCAACTTTGACTTTCTGCTTATATATATCAAGTTCAATCGGTATGGTCATTGTTTGATCAGTCTCGCTTCAGCTCTGAGTCTTATCTTCATTTCTCCTAATTCTTCTTCTATACCCTTAATTTATGTAAATGTTGTGGGAAACATGTCGATGTACTCATGTAGAAATGATGTTATGCTTTCTATCATTTTCTCATCCCAATAATCTCCGATGTTGACCATTTTGGGATTCTCAGCTATCCCAATGTTAAAATTATTTACCTTGATCCGCACGATGATAAATTTTGATTCTATAGGTGGACCTTCCACTTCTCTTTTTCCTTCCTCTTCCTCGATCGGAATATTGCACACATCGTCTTCATCTGGTGCTTCCTCCTACACGTGGTAACATGAAAACAAATCCTTGACTATCTGTGTGTTCTGTTGTTGTTCTTCTATCATGAGTTCAACTTCTGGTTCCTTAATGAAGATAAGTCCTCTTATATATTTAAGAGTTGTGTCTATGTTGTGGTTCTCATGCTCGAATGAGAAAGTGACTGTAAAATTCTATTGTAATATCGTCCAGGTTGTAGTTCATTTTCGCAATTCCTGGTCTGTGTACCAATTTGTTGGTGTGCCCTCTAGAGTGTGTATAAAATGATGATATCGTTCCTCTAGTTGTGTCAGTTTCCACAACGTTCTACACTCCTCCAAGTGTTCCGTTGGTGCCCCCTGTCCATCGTATTTTTCCTGCTTGTTGTTTTTCTATTTTGCATCAAACCTTATGCGCAGTAACCTCTTACATTGGTACCAATTTGTGATTTTATCTTTATGTGCACCCCACCATATTGAAGGTGTGGCCTTGAGTGATAGATCCAGTGCTAAGAGTCTCTCATTCTCTAAAACTTCATCTTCATACTATGCCAAGAATATTTCCAGGTCGTTTATTTCATGGAAACTGTGTGGTTCCCTTATCTTCGTGCCTACCCATCTTACTGTGCGCTCTATTCATGCACACATTCTCATGGAAACTTTGTGTAACCATTGTTGTGAGTTCTCTAAACCGATATCTAATTCTATTGCACATGAAGTATTTATTCACCAACTGAGTATTCCATCTTTAGTTGGGTTTACATAATCCTCATCACGAGCATTTGTTCTGTACAACTGGATGATTTATTCTAAGTTTAGGCAAGTGGGTTCTACAAACCTTTCCCCTTTTGATGGGTCTAATGGTACGATGACCCTGTATTCCCCTGACTCAAATGCCATCTTTCGTGGCTTCAAAATAATTATGGTTTGGTTGTCAAACGCCGAATCCAAGCCAAGAAACGTTGGATATTTTTTTGTGCCATCCCCTATTTCAATTATCTCAAAATATTCTTTAGTGCGCACTGCATCCAGGTCTACTGTCACTCCTTTCAGTCTACCAATTGGTAGGACTCTTTGTTGGTTTGATAATTTCAGTTGAACCAATGAGTCTCTCCCATAAATTTCCATGTCTTCTTTTGTAACACATTAACTTCAGATCCTATATCTAGTATGATATCTCCCATGTTGAAATATCCGATGTTGGCATTCAGTCTGAACTCCCTACTTGTTATTCTTCTTGTATGTAGGTGATTGACGGTTGTTTATTCTAGTTTTCCTTCCGTCTCGATGCTACATCTTTCTAGTATGTTTTGAAATAATTTGAAAAATGATGGATCGTTCAATATTATTACACATGATTGCAAAAAGCCTTTGATTGTACTTACTTGTCCCATAGATTGAATTATGTTGGTATGATCTAATAAAGGAGGCATCTTGTATTATGTTGTTTCCTTGCTTTGTTGTGAAGTTCAAGTCGTCACCATGTCCTCCTTTTAAAATTCTTATTGGTCTTCCTTAAATATCTCCTTCTCCTTTTGCATGCCAAAATACTTCCTTGGTTCAACATTCTTCTTTACCCACTGGTGTTGTACTGGCCCTTGTCGGATTGCGTCGTTCCCTGTTTTAGCTCCTCCGCGGGTAACTATGTTGATGTTTCATCCTTCATCCCTTGCTTCGGCTAAGATCCACTAAACATTATGCTTGTCCTGGTTCCTATTTTCCTGTATCTTTACTAATAGTGTCGGACATTCTTCCATATCATAGTCCGATGCGTGACAATACATACATGTTGTTGGTGGAAGTTGACATTCCCTTGTGTAATGTCTCAGTTGTTAGAATTTATGACATACCATTGGTCCTCTACTGCTTCCAAAGCATCCTCTCGCTCGTCCTCTACCTCTGTAGCCTGTTCGATCTCCTCTCGGTGCATTATACTGAGGTGCCTGATTGTACTGCACAATATTGTACTGAGGTTGTGTGGTGTTGTATGGTTGTTGTGTAGTATTATACTGTTGTTGCACAGTGTTGTATGGAGTTGGAACTTGGTTAAATTGTGGTGCAGCTTTCCCAGCCATCATTTCGGCCTGCACTCTATATGCATCTGATGTCCTTTCTTGCATCAACTCCATCGTTCTACAATATTTGTCATCATGGCCCACCAACTTGCAAAAGTTTAAATATGATCTATTTGGGACTGTTTGGTATTTCTGCATCATTGATCAGTGATATGGGTCATGGCCCAATTTTTTGTAGATTTCACACCATAATCCTCCTGTTGGTAATGGATTTGGCATCCTTGCTGCCATACACTATGAGAATGTTGGACCTTCGTTCTTGTGGTTCTATTTCATCCTGCATGTAGTGCACCAAACAACTTCTCGTTTGTCCTTACTCTTATTCTAGTTTAGCTGGAACGTTAAGTTCTTCATATCCTCCTTTAGTTCTTCAATGGCTGGATCCATCTGGTGATACTGGTTTTCTTCAAGTTGTAGGGCTTCCTATAGGGCCTTTGCCTACGTCTGAAACTTCTATTTTTGCAATGGATATTTTAATTGTGGGAGTAGTGAATTGATGAACAAGTGCTTATGCTGCATGTCGGTCAAGAGATTTTTCAACTTCCCCTTTAGTCGCTTGAATATCTGCTCAATATGCCAAACGAATTCTCCCATTTTTTGTCTAATTTCGATCATCTCATTCACCTAGTGATCTTCTGAACTCGGGTTCTGGAACTGGTTTATCAATAGTTTCTTAATGTTTGCAATTGTTTTGGTTTTCCCTGGTGGATTGTTTGTAGATAAACTCATATACCAATCTAGTGCGCGATCCCTTAATGTAATCGCTAGTTGTGCCAGTTTGGTATCCTCGTCTATGATCTGTTTTTCTTCCCAAATATTCTCACATATGAACAAGTGTTTTTATGGGTCCTCTGATGCTTCTCCTTTAAATTCTGGTAACCTGATGGTGGGATCGTGTCCTGCCATTATGAATGTTGAACTACTACTATTGCGCGGTGTAGATACTTAACTAGTGCATCCTGAATTAGCTCCTCCAGTTTTTGCTCCTTGTGTAGATTTACTTCTTGTTGTGGTTCTTATCCCGAATTTCGGTTGTCTAAATGGTGGTGTTCTCTTTGGTGTATTAGTCTCACATGGGTTTATGGGTTCCACACTGACATTAATATGGATAGGATTGTTTCCTTCTCTTCCCATTCTTATACCTCTTTTCTTCCTCTCATATGTTGAATGCAGGATTTCCTCAATCTACTCCACATCCTAGAGATCCTTTACCTCTTCCTCGTCACATGTTAAGCCTTCCCTCGCAGCTACAAATATATTCTTAGTATTCACCTTGTATTGGTAGGGTACTCCGCTATGCGTCTTTCCAGTTGTCGCCAATATCCACTTGATCTGGTCGTCATCCATCATGATCGAGTTTAAGGGTTCCTCCTTCTTTCCCTTATCTTTTCCTCCTTCCATTTCTCCATTTTATGTCAATGATTCCCCCCTTCCCCCATGCACACATGGAAGTTTAGATGTTTGATTCCATTGTCATTACACCTTTGTTGTATAACAGTATCTTGATAGAATTATACAATGATATAATGTAACTTCCTCGAGGTGCATGTTGAAATTCTTGCTCTGTTACACTGTATGACTTCATTTTATCCACTGGAAACTCTGTTATAAAACCTGCCACAATACTGTCGAGCCAAAAGTCTATTGCGCGGGTGAATTTGTTGTTCATCTGTTGTAACTGCTCAATCTATACTGGGGTCCACTCTAAATATCGGATCCAGTTCATTGCATGTTTATCCTTCAACCTTAGTATCCACTCCTACAATAAGTGTGGAAAATCACAGAAAACAACTTCATGAAAATTAGTAAACACATATTTCTCAAGATATTTACGGGGTGTTATTCTAGGGTTTTTGTTATCTTTCTATGCAAACTCCGACTCTTTTTTCCTTAGCCATCTTTTGATCTCTGCTTTTGTGGGATTCCACTGTCTCAACATCCCATTCTAGTGGATCATTGCTCTCTACTTTAATATTTTCTTGATCTGTCTCCAACAGACCTTCAACTTATCTCATCTACACAATCCTATTTTGTTCCTATCAATGGAAACAAAACCATTTGTTGGTTACTCTTTCCTATATACTTTCTGAGTTTATTGACCCAGGGTTCATGTCTGTTTGGGGTTCCAATAAAGCCTCTAAAACTATCGTCCCTCCTAGTAAACCATAAGGCAACACAACGAATAGGGTGCAATACGGCATCTCACCTGAGATAGTCTTAATGGGTGGTTGCATTACAACCTATGATTGAGTGAGAGATATGATAACTATGTATTGGGAGTGTTATTGTAACTTATTAACACAATATACCATTATCATGATTTTTGAAAGAAATATAATAACTATTTCATTTAGCACATCTATATCTATTGAGCCAATAAAGAATTACATGCATTCAATCACATAACACTGATGTTACCATCGTTCACCCCCCTTGGGATAAATCCACAAATATTTGGCTCTTGGCGATGTTTTATTATCGTCGTTCTTTCATTATAGCGTCATGTGCTTTACAATTCTCCTCTGTCGGGTCAAAATCTATTATGAGGCGGAGTAGATTGCATTAGAATCCTCAGCGTGTGATCTAAACCTCAATATTTACCCTCCTCTAGCCTCTGTAGCTCAACATCTTACAAAATTAGGTCATACAACAAAATATTACATACCATTCACTTCCTTGTATTCGTCTCTCTTTATCTCTAGCAACTCGCTACATCAAAAAGTGTCTCTCTCTCTCCCTAAGACCTACATAGCTATATTTATATGTTTTTGGCTCTTCAACCATTACAATACATTACCAAAACCATAACCCTAACGTCGTTAGATCTTCCATGCATTCACACATTTTGTTCTTCCTTCCAGCTGTCGCTTTCCTTGTGCGTGCCTTCTTTCCCAAAATTGCCTTGCTTTCCGCCTTGGTCTACTTCCAACACCAACAGATCTACATGTAAGATGAAGACATTCCCAAGACAGAATTTCGCACTCATGAGGGTCATTATGAATTCTTGGTAGTGCGCTTTGGATTGTGTAATTCTCCATCCACTTTCCAAAGTCTTATGAATCATGTCTTCTGTCCTTTTCTTGGTCATTTTGTCTTAGCTTTATTTGATGATATTCTCATCTATAGTAAAACTTGGTCATATCATCTCTTCTATGTGAATCAAGTTATCCATCTCCTCTCTAACACTAACTTTTCCTCAAACAATCTAAATGTCCCTTTGGTGCCTCAAAAGTGGAATACATGGGTCATATTGTTTGCTTGGATGGTGTCCAAGTGGATCCTAAGAAAATTGAAGCTATGCAATATTGGTCTCGCCCTAAAACTCTTAATATATTGTGTGGTTTTCTCGGTTTAATAGGCTCTAAAATGAAATATTGGAGCTCCTCTCACTTCCCTCCTCAAAAATAATGCTTCCACTTGGAATTTAGTTGTGTATCATGCCTTCCAAGCCTTAAAAGATTCTATGTGCTCAACCCATATCTGAGCGCTCCTAGACTTCACAAATACTTATGTCCTGGAATATGATGCTTCCAGGAAAGAAATTGGAGCCGTCCTCATGCAAGATGGTAGGCCCTTGGCCTTCGTGACTAGAAAACAATGTTCAGAGTGGAATTTGGGCCAATCCATTTATTAAAAGGAAGTGTTATATATTCTGCATGTTGTAGATCTCTAGCACCCTTACTTATTGGGTCAATGATTCCAAATCAAAATTATCATCAGAGTCTCAAGTATTTCCTAGAACAAAGAATTTCATCCCCGACACAACAAAAATGGGTGACCAAGCTATTTGGATATGATTATGAGATAATTTACAAGAAGGGGAAGGAAAATGTAGTGGTTGATGCTCTTTCCTGGAAATATAAATAGGATGGGTCCCTTTTGTCCCTCTCCTTCATTGTACTAGATTGGATCCAATCTAGTCGTCAGGAATGGTTGCAAGATCCCAAAATTTATAGCCTGCTCCACCAATTGCAACATAATTATTCAGTTTCTCTAGGGTACTCTTGGCATAATGAAGATATTTTCTACAAAGGTCGTTTGTATTTATGCAAGCAATACTAAATTAAATCCACAGTGTTTTATGAATTTCATGCCTCACCCACAACAAGGCATTCCAGATTTACCAAAACCTATGAAAGGGTCAAACGTTCTTTTTTCTGGGAAGGTATGAAACATGATGTCGTAGCATATTTGTGGCTGAATGTGAGTTCAGTCAATGCAACAAGGGAGAAAATGTGAAATATTTGGGCACACTCCAACCACTTCTGATCCCCCCCGCTATTTTGTGATATATTTCTATGGACTTCATTGTAGGCTTACCTAAATTGGGAAATAAATCATTCATCAGGGTGGTCTTCGATTGTCTCTCCAAATGTGCTCATTTTTGTTCTCTTCAACACCCATTCACAATCTCCACAGTGTCTCAACTCTTCATGGATAATATCTTCAAGCTTCGTGGCATTCCTAATTCTATTTTCTTTGACAAAGACCCCACTTTCACCAACAATTTTTGGCAAGAGTTCTTCAATATAGATGGCACATATTTGAGGTGTTTTGAATCAGAGAGGAAAAATCGTTGGGGTCAATGGTTACCCTGATTTGAATGGTGGTACAACACATCTAACCATACAACTACTTGCATGACTCCTTTTGAAGAAGTCTACAAACAAAATCCCCCATCATCTCTCTCCTATATGCCAGGGGTCTTGAAGGTTCAGGACATTGACACAAATATTACAGTCTAAGAGGGAATTCTTCGTGCCCTCAAAGACGATTTGGTCATGGTTTAGAATCGCATGAAGGAACAAGTAGATCAAGGTCACTCTGAAGGCCATTTTGTTGAAGAGGACCAGGTATTTCTTTGACTACAAAATTATAAGCATACTTCCCTCAAAGGTCACCACTATCAGAAACATGTGCCAAAATTTTATGGTCCTTATCAAGTTCTCAAGCGTGTGGGCTCGGTGGCCTATTAGTTAGCTCTACCCAGTCAGTCAAATATCCATCATGTTTTTCATGTTTCCTGCGTAAAGAAGGTGATTGGAAATAAGTTCCAAACTCAAACTAGTCTTCCTGAGTTGGATGAAGAAGGTTCCATATAGTTATAGGCATGATCATTCTTGTCCCAATAGGCGTGTCTCCTCCGACATTGCACCATCCAGTAAGCATTAGTTCAATGGAAAGAAACACCTCCAGAAGATGCCACCCGGGAGTTGGCCACCATTCTACAACAATTCCCTCATATGAATCCTTGAGAAAAATGACTTTCTTCAAGGGGGAGGGTATGTTAGGGACCTAACCTCCCTAACCCCTCACGTAGGTAGAATAATATAATTCCATGTAATATAGGTCAATATTAATAAGGCCTAGAAATAAGGAAGAATAAGTGAAATGTAAGAAGACCTAATAGAAGCTTCCACTTCTAGAAGTATCTTCCTCTAGATTTCTCTTTTGGAAAGATAGATTTAGTATAAATAGAATTAGAGGGTATGATAAATCTTTTCTTGGATATTATTGTAATAGAGATCTTCTCTGCTAGAGGTTTCCCCCTCGAAAAGGCAAGTGAACATTGCTCTCAGTAATCAAAGTTCTCTTCTAGTGTTATTTTAGTATTATTATGGTATTGTTATGGTTATATAATTGTTTCTCTTCCATTTCTAGATAATTATTTATGTTTTGCATACTATTTTATATCTGGAATACTACATCTTCCCTAGAAATGTCCAAACCTGTTACAAATACATACTACTGACCTTGAAACTCACTACGGTTTTCACTCTCTTCACATGGTATTATTAGCCAAAAAAAAAAAAAAAAACCTCATTTCTCTTTTCTCTCTTTCCTAGTATTACCCCTTAGATCAACACATGTAAATATGTTTTAATTATTCAAAGTTTCATTGTAAATAGCCTCTCATTCATTAGATATTTAATATTTAATTTAATAACAATGATTTTGTCTCTTGTTGCAGAGAGAGACCTCACGACCAAGATCAGGGTTTTGTTTATTCTATCGTCGAGCTCTGTATTTAAGCGTAGATGGATTCCTTTAAATATTGTAGGTAAAATCCATTGCTTACTACAAACTCCTTCTTGAACGGTCATTCTTCTTTCTCTAAGTGTTTGTGTTCCTGCTTCTAATATATAATTATTTATTATGCTACAAAGATGGATGTACCTCACAAATTCGAAGAATGAACCCTCTTTCAGGCATTGGCAAATTTAAGACAAAGGCTACAACCTTTCTACACTGAGGTTTTCGAACTGGAAAAAAAAAGAAGGTAAACTATGTGTCACTACCGAATCAAGCATGTCGATGGTCTCTTGGGATATTTACTATCAACCCACATCGTGGTGACTTCCAATCCGGTTGAAGGAAGTTCATTACAATTTGCAAAGTTTTTACTCATACTTGTAGACACTTATCTAAAGGTCTTTTAGCTAACCTCTACACAGACTCGTTCTGCAATAGTTTATTCTAGACTTGATATTATAGGTTTAATTTTCGTCCCTACCTGTGGGGTTTCAACCTCTTAAACGTTACATATATTTTAGATTGGTTGTTATATTACGGCCGTCTGTCTTCTTTTGTATATGGATGATAAAAAATACCTCTGATCATAACATTTATGTGATAGTTTCTTATGTTTTCTAGGTGGATATTTTAATACAATGGCTAAGTTGGTTATGTAACTATGGAATGTTTCCAATACATAAGTTATGATTCATTCTAGTTCCAGACATGGTAGTTTTGTATGTCTAATTATTGAAAATTAATTAAAAGAATCTAGTCTATAGTCCCAAATAACATGCTTGTTTTTTTTATTCTATATGTGCAACAAGAAAATTGATTTGTCTAAGAATGTTATAGTAAATGGTCTTGCAGAACTCCTAGAGTCTTTCTTTATGCCACCTTTGTTGTAGATGAATCCTAAACAAGAATAATTCGTTTACTAGGGTTTCAGGTCATATTCAATGATTACTTTTGTTAGTCTATTTCTCTGTTAAATACAAATAAAAATATTGAAATACGAGTATTTAAGCTTCCTCTAGAAATAATTATCCGACTAAGAATTATGTCGTTATTTATACTTCCACATTTAATTTTTTTAACAACAATATTTCTAGCAATATATTACTAAGAACATATTTAATAGATAGTAAATATTATCATCCATGTAGCTTGAAAATGATTTCACCAATTATCTGAAAATGTAAATATTTAAGCTAATAATTTGTAAAGAAATAAAATAAAATAAAGGAACATAACCATATCTGAACCACAATGATTTACTAGGAAAAATTGAAGACAGAGTCAAAATCCTCTTATCCATAGACTAGAGAATCCACAGAGTGCTAGCTCTTGTCACCCTGAGCTAAATACTTTATTTCATAGGAAAATGAAAATGTCAAGAACCGTCTCGTGGTAATTTCCAAAACTTGGTTCTTTTTCAGAACCACAAAGCTCTAAACTCTTCACAAGGACTCAATAGTGTCTTGTTTACACCATAATTTTATTTTCTTCCCCCTTGTTTTACCAAGAAGAGAATCATGATAGATTTCCTAGGTCTTTTGTTTCTTTTTTCTAGTTAGCCTTCTCCCTAACTCTTGGGGGTGTTGGCCTAACTTCTTTCTAGCTTGTTTCATAACCTCCCACACTCTCGGGGGTAGGTTGACACTTTCCTCATGGACAAGAATCACTTTTACCCTAGTGTTTTCTATCCCTTTTTCACATTTCCCATGGAATAAATAATTTCTCTTATCATAGGTGGGTTCTCAATTTATCTCAAGTGATTTTTAAATAAAATAAAATTAAAAATAATATTTACATAAATATATTTCACAATCAATTATATATGATGATCAAAATGTTAATCATGGCATAACTCAATATTCACAATCACTTAAGATTATTCGAATATTTAAATTGGAGGGATGTTAACACCAATCCTTCATAATTCAACTATGAATTCATATGTGGTGTTGTTTTCTGTGGTGGGAAACTAAAACTAAAATTCCCATATATAGTGTTACACTAATCCTTGTTATTTCAACTATGAATTCATATCTTGTGTTACCTTTTTCACGAACCATAAATTTCACAAAATTAAAACTAATATTATGCTCGAAGCAAGAGATTGAACAGATCACACTCAGCCTAAGCCACCAACCCTTAACATGGCTGGATTTTTTGAGCCAAGTTTCGAACTTGTGACTTTAACATCACAGAGTGTCTTAACAACACACTCCATCACCAAGGGGACTTTACTAAAACCATTTAAAAATGAAACTAGAAAACAAAACATATTTTTTGTTTCATTATAATAAATAGCTAAAATGAATTTATATTATAAAAATTCATCTAATCTCATTAAGAAAAAATATCTTTTATTATTTCAATGTATGTAAAAAATATAAAATACCATGGACAAAATGTGAAGAGGAATAAATTTGCAAAATATTCAAAATTATGTTATACAGAGCTTGATGTTTTGGAGATTAATCTATTCTATTTTTCCCTTTTCAAAACTAAACAGAACAACACTCTTTAAACTCACATTTACAATTAAAAAACAAGCTTATGACTTGAAAAAAAACTATACAAATGTAGAGTGTATTTGGAAATCATATTGAAGAAAAAGAACATGTAGAGAGCATCAATGCCGTTTTCTTCTCTAGCCCTTAATTCTTAGTGATTTTCGATATTACATTCTTCTAAATTCTTAGTGGTTTTCGATATTACATTATTGTAAAGTTTCATCAAAATCCTCACCTATAGATCATTTGTATAAGTAACACTTTGGATTTTCCACCACCTTACAGTTCATCTGAATCTTTGACCTAACTCTCGCTATGTGTGCATCCCTTGCGTTTCATTTGAAATTTGAATCAGTATATGTAGAGTACGCAATGCAATTATTAATTAAAACTGAATTTTGAATCAATTTATGTCGATTAAACAACACGATTCTTATTTGAGATTTAGGGGATACAATATCTTACATCATATAAACATAAAATGAAAATGTATATGCTCAACAAAATGAAATTTATATTAGAGTGCTTATAATAGTATATTTCATTAATATTTTTAATATAAATTTTCTACAAGGGTAGTGGTGGAGAATGAGGGTAGTGGTGGAGAATAATAGAGAAAATATTATTATGTTTTTCTTTATATGAAGATACTTAGAAAGATTAATGACCTTGCTTAATCATTTTATATAATATACTCTTAATTTGATTTTAATAAAAGGCATGGTTGCTTTTCTGGCTTCCATGTGCTACCTCACATGAGAGAAGTGGGTTCCATTTCATTTATTTCTATTTTCAAGTTGATATCAGAGCAAGGAAGCAGCGCCTGACTACAACATTCTTTGATTGAGAGGTGGCGTTTTCTGCTTGTTATTCGGATGACTACAACAATCTTTGATTGAGAGGTGGCGTTTTCTGCTTGTTATTCGGATAGACTTTTGTTGGAGAGAGAAAGGACCCGTTGCTCACAAGGGCTATATGCCTGTTACATGGCTCAGGTTGGAGATCCGTGAGGATAGGAGCCTTTGTACCTGGTGCGGAAGAAGGCATTGATCCGCTGCAAAGATTTGCGGAGAGGAGCGTAGAGGAGCCTGTTGGCAGCCAACCCAATTTTTTTGATTACTCTCAAAAAGCTGCCTACACCCCTTGTCGTATTACGACAAGTCATTGTCGCATTGTGCTAATAGACATTGGTCTCTTTTCTGCAACCATTACAATTCAATTTCGACTCAG